>OY796880.1:71102085-71702085 GCA_963680785.1 Diplosoma virens
TTTATTTTTAATAGAGAGGTGACAAAAATTCACAATTAAGATTGACTGTACGAAAAAAATAGTTGTCTGAAAATTTCAGGCGGCAGCTGCAACTTTTGATTGTAAGCCAGGTGTTCCAAAATTGAAATGCATCAAAAAAGCCATTTGCATGTTCTAGTGTTAAAATCATGTAAAAGGTGTGTTTATATTTGAGTCAGTCGAGTAGCATGAAGTTTGAAATGAGTGTCCATTGGAAGAACTTTGTTGTGTAGGTGTTAAGCATTTGTATTTCATGTGCAACCAGTAGCAATATGCTAAGCTGTGTTTTGAATGGTTGCAGTTTCTTGATGTTGATGTTCGATATGATAGGGCTTCATATGGTGTTTGCATATACCAAAATGAGGTGAATTAATTCTTTGTGTACAAAATTTTAAAATAACCAATGGTATAGACAGAACCATAACTGTTGCAGCAGATTTGAAACGTTTAAAATGCGCATCAATAAAAAAGAAAAACATTTTATTAAATACAATTTCAATACAACATGATCCAAATGATACAATGTGATCCGAATTATGTGATGAGATTCAGAACAATGCTAAATTATGTGTGTGATGCATGTGATGTGATGCGATTTTAAATTGTTTTTGCTTCCAAATATCTTCTGCAACTACAAACAGTCTACTTCGTAACAGTATTCTACAAATCACTTACAAACCCAATTCTTCTTTCACGATAACTCACTGTCAATTACAAAAAATGAATTACTATAAATAAGGATAAAAAATATGCTTAAAGATAGTTGTTGACAAAAAGAATGCGCACAGAAAAGAAAAGACTTAATTAAAGCAAACAGAAGGTATACCAATAACAAAGAATCATAAATAACAGAAAGCAGTTCGAAACTCAAGTAACTATTTCAGTTTTTGGTAGTCTATCAAACACCAACATCAAGAAACTCCAAATCACTCAAGAACATAGCTTTGCATATTGCTACAAGCTGCACAAAAGACACAAACACTCAACACCAACATGACAAAACCAGTGTCCTATCAATGGGCCCCAATCTCAAACTCTTAAACTAATAACTGAAACAGACACACACTTTACTTTACCTCAATGCATATTTAGATCCACAAATTAATTAAGTGACATCCAAATGTGAAAAAATATTGCTAGGAGTAGGAGCCAGCAAAAATTTTAATGGCTCCAGATCCAGCTCCACACAATATGAGAATGACTTCACAGCTCTGGGCTCTGGCTCCCCAGCCCTAGTTTTGATAAGTATAGAGTGTTTGGTGAGATTGACTCAGTTTAGTCTCTTGTATGTTTACTAACAGAAAAATTAATTTCATTCCAGTTATTTCAACATGGAAATTTTCTCACTATGATAAATTATAGTTCATTTTCCAGCATTTACATTTCCTTAATTTTGATAAAACTATGACTTCAATAGGTGTTACATATGCTTATAAAAAATATAAAAATTTGATATGTGTAAAAGTTATAATTAGTAGTTGTAAAGATTTCAAAAAACTTCAAGCTAATCAATCACAACACACAAAAATGTTCCCAAGAAATTGTGGTGACTATACTCATAAAAATTTATACAGGTTAATTTCAATAGCATTTTTACCAACAAGTTTGTATGTATATTTATTTGGTTAAGTAAAAGCTAAATACAATTCTTGACTGCAACAATAAATATTTTTTTTTTTATTGTTTATAAAAAATTTTTTTGCCACTTTTCCATAAGTATCTAATTTAATTCTAAGTAAGAATGACAAAAATGGAGAATTACAAACAAGTTTACATTATTAATTGAAACCATTGCACTAAATTAAAAAAGTTTCCAAAATATGGATTGTAATTAAGGTTCCTGAGTTTGCAAAGATTAAACAAATTAAATTTTCAATATAAACAAATTAAAGTCAGTTTAATTGTTTATGAATTAGAAGGTGACAAACAAAAAAGATTGAAAGCTTCTGATCAAAAAAACACATAACTCATAAAAAATTTTTTATTTTTTAGTAAGACATGTAGTGTTTCAAATTACTATTTTAACCAGGATTGTTGTCATAGACCCATAATAATGTTATTGTTATAAAAGTACACAAAAATTGCAAGTAACACTTTAAAAAATTATATATTATGTATAATGTTATATATTAAAATTATATATTATATATTATGTTATGTACAAGTTGAAATGTTATTGTTATATAAGTTGTTATATAAAAATTGCATGTAACACTTAAAAAAATAAAATTACCTCAGAGAATACAAAGCAGAGAAGACACTAGTACCATTCAATTTCAGATATGTTTCATCTGAAGGCAATACTGAGACCTGAACAATTGGTTCCTACAAAGAAAAACACAATAATTTCATGGTGTCCTAGTGACAATAAGCAGAAGCACTAAATTGCTAGTTTAAACCAACTTATTTTTGAGTAACATTTATTTATAACAAAATAAAAAGAGAGAAATTCATTAATTTTTAAAGCAGCCCATTTTTTTTATAAAATTCTGTTTGAACAGTTGCCAATCAAAGAACTGGTTTACATATTTATTAGAAACAAATAATAGAATGTATGTAGCATTATCCAAATATTTTGTAGTGTTTTTTTTTTTACATAAGCAATAATTAATCTTTTTTTCTTTCTTAAGCAGCAAGTTATAAGTTATGCCAAAACTACAGTTGACCACATTTTATTTGGACACTTTGTGGTCACAACTGATTCTGCTCAAATTAAGGAGAGAAATGAGCTTGTCCCAATTAACAAAAGATAAGCAACAAAGGGCTAACACCTATCTTTACCATTATAAAACATAATCTGATAAAAAACAGAACAGATAATGAAGTTGGTTGTCCTTTTCTCTTTGCACAATATAGCTGCATCTTTTTTAACTTGTGAAAAGAAAAAAACAATGTTGTAATTATTGGGTTCACTAAAGCCAAACTTTACCATGAACAACTACCTTATTTTGATTTAAAAATTTGTGTGTCTCAATGACCTGCAAAAGTTTATTGGATGGATATTTTATTTGTTATAGATACTTATGCCAGAAATGTTTGCAGGTAGAGGCCAGACAAAATGCAGTTCACAAGATGGAAACTTCAAACCTGGACAAACTGTAAAGTTTTTTGCATTTGTTTTAATAAGATATTAGAAGTTGACCTATGTTGCAAATTACTTAATATAAAATCAAGAAGTACCATAAAACTATTTGTCAGGGTTATTACCTATTTCAAATCCAAAGTTTTCTGCAGGCTAAATAATGTTGATTTTCAAGCCACAAGTCACACACTCCTGATCTACACTACAATCTCATTTGATTTGATACCAAAAATTTGAATTTACAATTGACAACATTGAAAAATGCATTTACTGCACTTGGTAATAAACCTAGAATTATCAGGAAACAAATATCTAAGGCCATGTCCAAATTCTGAAAAACTTTCTTAAATACAAAGCAAAAACTGAATCACATCTATCAACCATATCTTGAACTAATCCATAAAACTGCCAAAAATCTGGAGCAGTTGCTGGAGCAGCTAAACCACTCTCTTTACAATCTTTTTTTTCTCTCTCTTTCTCTCTCTCTCTCTCTCTTTTTCATATCATATTGTCAAATTGCAAACCTGAAACATTTACTTACCTCTACTTCTTTACTAAATGAAACTTTCATCATGGGCACTTTTTCTCTAAGTCTGTTAAATTAAATGACATCAACCCTAATTAAACTATAATTTTCCAAAAAAAATCTTTCAAAAGATTTCCAGAAAATTCAATAATGATTTATTTAATGCTATTTGCATCATTTCTTGTAATCTTTGTCCAACAGCAATTTATATCAGTGAAAAAGTAATTTAATAACACAGCAAATGAATGGACATAGGAGCAACATATCATATATGAAGTCTACACTGTGCATATATGCACAGTCTAACATCATCTCTTGTGTAATTTATCCTTATGTTGTGCTTATGGGTACCTTGGCAGTAATGCACATAGTTAAACCATTGTGTTTTTAGTTCTTATATATGAGTTGGTTTATGTAACACTCTCTTAATTGATTAAAGCTAATGTTTATTTACTTGCATTAGTCTACAGCACAACAAAAACAAACCTATAGCTGAGTATTTTGATAATCTAACATGAAATACCTATTTTTTATTCTTCACCCTGTTTTTGATTTATATTCTATTAATTGCATCAAAGATTATTTTATCTTTGCTTTAACTAATCCATGATTTTAACTCTGAAGCTACTTTTTTCTGTTTCTTTGACATCAGTAGCATGTACGCTTATGTCTCACTTGACAAAACAATTGAAATATATCCCAAAGCTCTATACAAAAAAACAATTTAACTCTGCCCAGCTTTTTCAAGAACACCATCTGTCAACTTATGTACAGTGCTACCAAATCTGTAGAATTTAGCTTTAATAACACTTTGTACCAGCCAGGACTGGGGAGCTGGAGCCAGAGCCAAGTTTTTATATTTTGTAAAGCTGGAGCCATCAAAATTTTTGCTGGCTCTAGCCCTAGCAATATGTTGTTGTTTTTTTAACATTGAAAAGTTGCTTAATTAGTTTGTGGATCTGAATATGCATTAAAGTACTGTAATGTCAAGAGTGTATTTGTACTTGAGTCATTTGTTTAAGTTGAGTAGCATTAAGTTTGAGATGGGTGTTTATAGGAAGGACATTTGTTGTGTAGGTGTTGAATGTTTTTTTTTGTGTGCAGACAGTAGCAATACACAAAGCTGTGTTCTGAATGGTTTGCAAATTCTTGATGTTGGTGTTTGATATGATAGATCTCCATAAGGTGTTTGCATATTCCAAAATGGGGCAAGTGATAGCTTTGAATGTAGAAATGATTAATTCTTTTTATTTAACCCATTTGCTAGAAGTGAGTGCTTGCAGAATGTTAATCATTTGTTTTGCTTTAGCAATGGTTACATTTATATGTTGTGAAAATGTCAGTTTTGGGTTAAGAGTGATTTCTGAAAACTTTAGTTGTTTTGTGGTTGGTAGTGTTTGATTGAACTTAAGCGATACAGTTGCACTATATTCAACTGGTTCTGGTGTAAAAAGTATGGTGGTAGTTTTGTCTGTGTTTTATAAAGATTACCATTCATAGATTTTGTAAAGATATGGTTGAATGAGTATTTGGGCCTTCAACAGTGATTAATGTGAGATGCTGTGATTGTTATGTCATTGGCTTATATTGAGATTTGTACATCTTTTGGGGGGAGTGAAATCACACAGATGTAAATTTTAAAGTGTTGGAGACAAAACTCCACTTTGTGGTACTCTAGATGTTGAGTCGTTTCAGTTTTGAGAAAGTGCCATTGTATTGAGTGCATGCTTGTTGTAGTTGGCTATGAGCTTGATGAAGATGTTTGGAATGTCTACTAGTATAAGTTTGTGTATGTTCACTGTATCAAACACCTTGCTCATATCCAAAGGTACTGCTACAGTGTGGTGTTGCCTTGAATTGTTGAAGCCTTTTTCAATTTGGTGGAAGATGTTGTGTAAAGCAGTGTATGTTTGAATCCATATTTATGAGAAAAAACTAAAATGCTTTGTTATTTGTGGTAATAGCAGTTTCTCTAGTATTTTGGCAAGGGGTGGTGATAAAAGTAAATAGGATTGATAGTTTGTGGCCAATGTTGTAATCCTTGTTTGGTTTTAGAATGAGAATGATTGTGGCACGTTTTCCAAGATATTATATACAATGTTAGTGTTGAGGTTAGTTTTGTACATGTTTGAGAGGTATTTGATGGAAAATGGGGCTAGCTGTTTCAGGTACTGATGTTTATGCAATCAGGTGTAGTAGAATTGTATGTGCTGTTTGAGATAGCTAATCGAACTTGAGTAGTGGTAAGCAAGAATTTGTCAGTGGGAAGGTTTTTGATTTTAGTCTTTGCATCTGTTGATTTTGTCTGTAATTGACTTTTGTTAATTGATTATTAAAAGCTTATGTTTTGTTTGTGTTAATGATGGCTATTTTAGTTCCAAAAATGATGCTTCTGTTGTGTAGGTGGTTTTTTTGTTGGATAGTTTTGCAATAGTACCCATAAAGTCAGATTGTGTTTTTAATTAATTTTGTCAAATGCTGCTTTTGGATGTTTGCTTTATGTTTACATTACTGTTTATGTGTTGTTAAGATAATGACTTGTAGGTCTGATCTTTTGCATTTGTAAACATAATTACAGTGTTGATAGAGCTTGCAGATATGCATGGGCAAGTAAGTGGAACTTGTGCTGTTTTTATTTCCTTCAGGGATAAAAAGTCGTCAGCATCCAGTATTGTGTCAACCAGATATTTGTTTGTTTCATGGATGCCTTATGGACATTGGTGGGGTGGGGTTTGTAGAAGACGAGATCTTCAACACCTTGTTTAAATGATGTCTGATTGGCCTTCAGTTATGTTGTTATTGCTTTAGTGAAGAGAGATAGAGTTGTCTTGTTTTTGTGATGTATGCTAAGGGTGGTGAGTAACAGTAAATGATATGATGTATGGAAGGGAATGGTTTGCCAGCTAGTGCAATCATGCAAGTCTGCTGAAGCTGTGTTGTCTGGTGAAATAAGTTGTTGTGTTTGATTGGGTGGTAGACATGTTGAGTGTTTGTGTTTAATGTGATGTGACTAGAGTTATTTAATCAATTTTCCTCTATGGTCTTTGGTCGGCAAGCACCATAATGGCAAGTGAGCATTCAATGATGATTGTGTTTGGAAGGTTTTTTATGTATGTGAATGTGTTGAATATAATTGAGTCCTCCTTTTTTTGAGATATATATAATTGATGCAGCCTAGATAATATTTACCTATTAAACCCTTAGATAATATATAATTGATCTTAAGGTTGTAGTAAAGTGCTAATAAATTTTTGGTGATCGATATATCCTTTATTGGCCAATATTTACACTGTATATATTTGTTGTCTAAATGGATTCAGAGCCAGAGCCAAGTCAGAGTCAAGTCTAGCTTTGGAGCTGGAGCCAGAGTTAAAAATAATTGGTTCCAAAGCTGGAGTTTGAACCTGACCTAAAATAGGCTGGCTTTCCAGCCTTGCTGACAGCAGATTGATGGTGTTACCAGAAACAATTCCCTTAAACCTGCTCTTGCCAATATTTTTTAGGGATTTTACAAATATCTCTTTAAAAACACCTTTAAACCTCCAAATCAGGTAAAAGTAATCACTTGATTGCTTCCCTAAACATAATGCTTCTAACATTTTCCTGCAAGTAAAAAGAAGAAAAAATGGAAATTATGACTTTGCAGAAGTTCTTCAATTCTTTTCAAATATCAAGGTTAAGCATGCTAAACACAGGTGTATCAGCTAAATTAGTAAGATTTTTAAACAAGCTGCATAAAGATGAGAAACACCAGACTCGAGTTTCGCTCTCATTAGAGCTCATCAGTGATGCTTATCTCACCGCGAATCAAACCTGGGACCTGTAGTCTTCCACGCAGGTTACTATACCACTAGACTACAGATCCCAGACGACAGATGGACTCAAAGCAGCTGTTATAAGTTAGTTATTTCCGGATTTACTGAACAAGAAATACATAGAATCCACTATGTTGTAATTACTGGTGTTTCTCATCTTTATGCAGCTTGTTTAAAAATTAATTCCAAATCCTCTTAATTCTTCAAATATAAATTAGTAAGATTTGTGCAACACTTTATTATACCTAGTATTTAAAACCAATTAACTACTTAAACATTCAGAAAACTTAAACTACAAATAAAGAAAATACTTTAAAAAATGCTTCTTACTGTTTTATTAGAAGTACCATTAGAGGTAACTACCATCCAAAGAAAAACAAATAATTGATTGATTGGAGTAATGTCAACTTTCATTGAAAAATGAGTACAATTTTGTGAAACATTAGTTGAAGGACCAAAAATTTGAGATGAAGCCATGGTTAGAAATGTAAATCCTTAAACAAAAAATTTAACCATAAACATGAAACAAACAGTTTTTGTCAATAATTTTAGTTTAACAATTTTACAAAAATTAAAAATCAAAATTTTATAATTCTTTTTTAAATAAAAACTTGGAAAGGTTTGATGCACTCACTGTAGTTTGGGATGATAGCACATATATAATTCTGTTTTATTGGGCATAAGCACTATGAACAGTAATTCTGTTTTATTTAATTTTTTTAATTTATGTACAATAAAAAATAAAAACAAATCGTTTGTAACAACATTAAAATATGCAAAATTTACATGTATATATTTTTTCAATTTTTTCCAGTCAAAAAACTTCTTAACCAAAATCCCTTAATATTTTTATACTAATTTGCTATAATTTAGTGATTTTGTGTTTTATTTTAATGTAGCTTGTTTTGCTCAATGCAAAGCTACATGTATAAAAACAAAGAATTCTGCCCCAGTGCAGAAACTAGCTGGTTTTTTTCTAAACAAAAAGTATAGTCTAGCTATATTTTTCCATAAGCAACTAAAAAACACTGATACAAATTAAAATAATTATACATTTAAATGCTTAACTAGTTAGGCAAGAAGTAACAGCTCACGTCTCTTTGCAATTTTGAAGGATCATATCAGCTTTCACTCTTGCTGGTGAAACACTGGCATATCAAACATGAGCTAAAGGTTTACAACAAAAACTTTTATCAGGTTGTCCAGTCCTGACTTATTTTGGAATAAAATTAGATAGATAGCTCAAGTTTTGTCACCATCTTGTAGCATTGCACAAAAAACCATCTCCATGTGTTACAATATGGAAACGACTTGCAGGCTCATGATGGAGCAGCAGTGTTAAAACATTACATATAGCTGGCCTATCTCTAGCCTACTTCGACTACTAATTAGTGTGAACTAATTCCAGAGTTGCAGTGCTCACAATTGCGTCATTGACAGTGTCTTGAATAACATCCTGCACATAGTTACTGAATGCCTGCATCCCACTCTAACAAATGCACCTACACTTACTTTCAGGCTTCATCACTTTACATTCCACTGATATTAAGTCTGGATCTGAGAGATTAATGTTAAGTGTGTTCATTGTTATGAAAAATTGTAACTTTCATGTTTCTGGGTGAATTTGAATGTGCATTAAAATTATGTAAAGTGTGTATTTGTGTTTGAGTCTGTTATTCAAAAAAAGGTTTAGTAGCTTCAAGCAAATTTGCTCATTTTATCTGTTCAAGTAAAACCTTTGCACTGCATGCTATGCAGGTGGAGTACAATTTTTTATATGGAAAATATCTTTTAATCCAAAACTTTGGATTATCTAAATATTAAAACCTATAAAATTGTAAATCAAATTATAACTCTCCCCCCAAAAAAATTGACCAGATTTTTCTAAAACAGAAAAATTCACATATACAGTATTGTCTAGTGATGGGATGATTTCAATTTTTTTTTATTTCAATTCCAATGTCAATTTTAATTCCAATTCTTTTTAGTTAAAATTCACTATGTTTTTTATAAATGACTAAAAAAAAAATTTTTTTTTTTGCACCTTGTTTAATTAGTTGGATAATTAATGTACAGTGCCTCCCCCCTTAATTTTTTTAAATTGTTCACCATTAGCCATTGTAAATTGAAGATTATATATATTGAAAAAGTGAATTGATTGATCTTTCTTGCAGAGTGCTTAATTGAAGAATAAGAGCAATATTTTAATACAAAATTTGTTTAATCACTGTTTTGAAAAACCACAAAGATCTGTTGCATCTTTATTTAAATAGAATCTTGATCTTTATTCAATTAATAAGATTCTATTTGAAAAAAGATATTTGAATATATCATACAAAAAATTTATTTTAGTACTTTTAAAAAACCCACAACAGTCTGCTTCATTTTACAGAATCGTCCAGTGGTTACTGGAAAAATGAAAAATACTATCATTAGTAATGAAAACATAGTATTTTAAGTCAATAATACTTCAATAAATAATATGCGGTTCTGCAAAACATAAGTTATAAGAAGTCCCTTCAAAATTTTAAATCATTTCTAAAACTGGAAATATTATTTAAGCTTTTCAAATTTTATGCTCTGAAATATTCAGTTTGCTAAACTAATCAAGCAAATAATGCAATTCCTGTGATGTCATATAGGAAAAAAATAACTCAAAATATAGTAAATGCAAGTACAGAGGTTATGCATTCATATTATGGTGACCTGACTCCTTTTCTCTTACCATAATATAAATGAAACAGACTGATTTTATTAGATGAAACTGACTGTTGAAGTTTTCTAAATAAATATAGTATGAAATTCTGATCTTTTCATTGAGCACTCTGCAATAAAGACCAATTTACTTTTACTCTATACTGTATATATTACAATATTACATAAAACTCATGCAATATATATACATGTAAATTAGAAAAATATTAATCAACATGTTTTTGAAAACTGCTTAATGAAAGTCAGAACAAATAAAAAGATTTTTCATTTATTAAAAAACAACCCTACAGCCTGTTTCATCCATTCTTAATTTCTTAATCAGATAAAAAACGCTGTAGAGATGTTTCTGCTTAATAAATGAAAAGATATAACGTAAAACCTCTAATTCAGTGCCACCCTGTCTCTTCATGAAGTCGCTGTAAGCGATTTCTTTTTGCAGTGAAACTAACCCAAAATCCCTCTTTCAGCATTAGCATTAGCATGGAATAAAAAAAAAAAAACCAAGAGAAAATGGATCTCTGAAGAAGGGATAGTAACTGCAGGGGAATCTGGGTTAGTTGCACCAACAAAAATCACTTACGGTGATTTTTGAAAAAACTGGGTGGTGCTCAATTAGAGATTTTACAATATATAGCATTAAATTTATTTTATTAATATTTAAAAATTCACAACAGTCTATTTTATCCTATGCAATTATCAGGTGGTTACTTATTCAAATAAAACAAACCAACTGACTGTTTGATTTGAATAAGTAACCACCTGGCAATTCCATAGGATGGAACAGACTGTTGTGGTTTTTTAAACATTGCCAAATTGCCATGATCTTTTCATTGACTATGCTGCAAGATCAACTTACCCTTGCAGTATACATACACATGATGGAACATTTGCCACCACTGATCGTTTGTAATGGAAATGAGCCTTTCTAGTTAGTGATGGTTGGTAACAATTTTCTATTGACAATTTATTACCAACCCATTATTATAAATACATATATTGTTCAAAAAAAAGAAAATGTATTTTTTAATATACGTATGTGCATGCTCAATGATAGTGAGGTATATATAAAAAAAGGGTAATACGTACATGAATTATAGGAATTGTTTTTAGGAATCAAAATTTTCATAAAAATCTTTTGATTTTAATGCTGATTTCTAAAAATTCTTCGATTCTTGATTCTGATTAATTCTCCCATCACTAGAGGTGTCAGGACCAGTTGAACTAGGTAACCCAAAAATGTGTGTTGAAGCAAAGCTGTGCTTAATATTTTTTTTACAGGCTCTGGAAAAAGTTTGTTAAAAGACTGAAGTTTTTAATACAGTAAATTCTAGAAAAGTAAAATAAATTCTCTAAAAAAAACTTCTCTTTACAAATGGCAACCACAGTTTCTGATTAAACAATAAACAAACTTGAAAAACTTAGTTGGACACTTTTAACCAGCAAGCCATTTTGGCAGTGAGCTGTTTTGTCAGCATAGTAATTTAGAAGATAAAGTAGAGATATGCTTACAATTAGACCAAATTGTAAAATCTAAATAACATTCAAAAACACTAATTAATGCCTGGTCCACATAGAGCCAGTTCACAGTAGTGGTGCTGTTTGATTGCAATTTTTATTAATTAGTACATTTTTGAAAAATTAATAAATTTAATTGGTAGATTTTGTACATTTGTTTAAAAAACAAATTGAAAACTGACAAAGTTACAAGTAACTTAAAATGAAAAACCATGCTTTTCAAGAAAACAGTTTTTAAGAGAGTACCTACAATTTAAAATTGAGTTAAAATGTTTCTTAACTCAAAAAAAGTAGTTTTTTAATTACTGAAAAAATTCTCATATCAGTCTTCTAAGAGAGTACTCTTAAGAATTCTAAAATTGAGTTAAAATGTTTCTTATCAATACCATCAGCCATCTTATCTTCACTCTCATATTTAAACCCAAACTCCAAAATCCAGCTTTTCTTGCACAAAAACTTTACACACTGCTCTCCCAACTTTTCAATTCAACATCTTTTGGCCCAGACTTAATCATCTACCCTCTACTTACAAACCTTCTATAGCTGGTTTACAAGTCTTATTGTACATCTAAAATCTTTCATCTTCCACCCACACTTTTCCATTAGCTTGGAAACAGTCTATCATGATCCCTAATGTAAATCTTCTGAATCACCTTTCTTCCATTGTTCTATCTTTCTAACATCTTGCTTTGAAACTTTTTTCAATATCAAATAATATTTCTTCTTTCAATTGGCATTCCCCTTCACTTCATGAAATGATTTAATCATATTTCTTAGATTGATGTTCAAAAGTCTGAGTCCATAACTCTCAAAGCTGTCTGTTATAATTTTAAAAAGGTGTCTTTTAAGACTTAGTCTTTGGCCTAGTCCAGTGTTTTTTATTAATGATATCCTCACCTTTCTTCCTTCATCTAATGCAAGTTTCTTTATATGAAGATAACAATTTGAGCTAAATTAAGCTACTATGGAAACAAAAGAAGGTGAAAAGGAGTTGTACAGATTGGCTAGGCAGAGAGACAGAGCAGGGAAAGATGTACTGCATGGGAGGATTATAAAGGATGAAAATAATAATGTGATGGTAAATTCGGAAGCAATGTTAAAGAGATGGAAGGAGTACTTTGAGAAACTGATGAACAAGGAAAATAACAGAGACCCTAGGACAGAGGAAGCAGAAGTGGTTAATGAAGAAGTAAATTGTGTCAGTAGAGAAGAAGTAAAAAACGCACTAAGAAGGATGAAAAAAGGTAAAGCAGTTGGACCAGATGAGTTGCCAGTAGAAGTTTGGAAGCGCATGGGAAAGATGGGGATAGAGTTTTTGACCAGACTGTTCAACAGACTATTAATGGGTGAATGGATGCCAGAAGAATGGAGAAGGAGTGTGCTTATCCCAATCTATAAAAACAAAGGGGATGTACAGTGCTGTGGAAACTACAGAGGAATAAAGCTAATGAGCCACACAATGAAGGTATGGGAAAGAATTATTGAAGCCAGGTTAAGAGATAGAGTGGAGATCAGCAAACAGCAATATGGATTTATGCCAGGAAAGGGAACCACCTATGCCATGTTTGCTTTAAGAATGTTGATGAAAAAGTACAGGGAAGGTCAAAGAGAGCTACATTGTGTATTCATGGACCTGGAGAAAGCTTATGACAGGGTTCCATGGGAAGAGCTGTGGTACTGTATGAGAAAATCTGGAATAGTGGAAAAGTATAGTACAGAATATGTATGAGGGAAGCAAAACAGTGGTGAGGTGTGCAGTAGGAACTACAGAAAGTTTCAAGGTTAAGGTTGGACTGCACCAGGGATCAGTGTTAAGTCCATTCCTGTTTGCAGTGATAATGGACAGGCTAACGGATGAAGTAAGGAGAGAACCACCATGGACGATGCTGTTTGCTAATGATATTGTGATTTGCGAAGAGACCAGGGAAGAAGTGGAGCAGAGATTAGAATCCTGGAAGTATGCATTGGAAAGAAGAGGGATGAAAGTAAGTAGGTCGAAGACCAAATATCTGTGCATAAATGTAGAAATATTTATTGGAATTTTTGGAGGCAGTATTACACTATCAAAAGGTGACCAAAATTGAATGACCAAGTTGCATTTGATGAAACTCGACTACCAGTTTTGCTCTATGTTGCAGGGTATGCTGCCAAAAAAGTCACTTCAAGACTGTCTTGTGGTGGTTGCAAACAACTGCTTGTTGATGAAAGCAGTGAACTTTTGCAGGTGACATAGACAATTCCGTGCTTACATATTTTCAAGAACTTAACTGAGGGAGATTAACTTATCCTTCAACTATTTTATTACATGTATTTCAAGCTGCTCATGCTTTATTCATAATTTGTATCTCAAAAAATTATGAAAAAGTTTTCATTCAACTAAATAATCAAAAGGCTGTCCTTACAAAAATTCTGAAAGAGTATATGCAGTTTGTTGATGCTTTGATGATGTCTGAACATTTCAGTTTATGTTTAAATAGCAATTCTATTATTTTATTGAAATGTGCCAATTTTTTGTTTAATATAATGTTGAACAACTATTCCAAAGCTTGAAGCGACAACATTAAGTATTCTGCAGTAATTACTAAAAGAGCCACCAAATTTTGAAGCTACTTTTAAAATTTAATCAGTTTTTGTATAAATTAATGTTTATGATTATAAAGAAGGTTTTCTCAATCTATTACCATTTTTTAATTATTTATTGATTTATGCAACTTATTGTGCCCATTTAAATTTTTTGTTAATGAGTTATCCTACCTAAGCATAATTAACAAAAATAATTTGTAACAATTTTAAAGTAATATTAATAAAATTATTATTGTTTACAAGTAGTAAGTACAGTTTTACTGATAGAAGTAAAAAGTTGTTCAAGTTTTTAAAAAGTGTTTGGAATGCAAATGCCTTTTTTAATCTGTGACGTGTCACTTTTGTTGTCCACCATTTTATTTGCACTTCCAGGCCTGTAAGTTATAGATGGCCTTGCCTTGGCTCAATAAAATTGAATGCTCTTGTACTAAATTCTTTTTCTACAAAAAATCTATAAACAACCTTTAAAGTTTGGTTTTTTGTAGCCAGCTGTTAAAAAAGTATTTTTGTTTGCTTTGATCACTTTTCCGTTTTTATAGCTTATCGTAGGCTAGACTAGTAGTTACAAAACTTAAAGTTAGGGTGTTGAACCTTTTAAAATAATGTTCCATTTCAGGTTCAGTAACTTTTATTTTTTTCGATTCATGTTTGGTTCAATCCTTAATTTTATAAACTATTTTTTATGTCCATTTTGGCCAGCATATGAACCAAGAATATGGCTTGTAGATCAAGGCCATAGACATACCAGACCAAAGGATTTGAGTCAAGAGGGCATAAAAATTTTGATAATTTTACGCTATTTTACCAAGAATCCCAAACATTGGAACAAATGTTACTGAACAAAGTACATTAGCTTTACTATGTCCTCAATTTTTTTGGCGCACAAAAAAAAATTTAAATGTGTTAGCCTATGAGTTAAAATAATTCATTTTATCCCATGATCATTTTATGATTTAATCTGCTGTTCAGCCCATTAAAATAAGCTATTTGAATGTAAAATAACTTTTTTTTGCCAAAAAGCATTTTTACATTTGGATTTTATGCCCAGAAAAACATACTCAGTGCCGAAAAATTGATTGTTTCAAATTTTTGATGATGAACAGGTTGAGATGATGATAATGTCCCTATTGTTATCCAATTTGTAAGGCTATGTTTGCAGTCAAATGATAACTCGTAAGCGTCAACTGGCATGTTTCTGAGAAGACCATGATGTTTTAAAGTTGCATAAATGTGATCCACTGAGCGAAAAATTAGTTTTTTTTGATTAGATCTTTTATTTAAAAAAAAAATGCCTGGAAACTCCATATTAAAAAACAAAGACATCAAACCAAACCCAAACTGGATCCATAAACCCGTATTAGGCCTACTGTTAATTTTTTGAACCTGAAAAATTAAAATTTGCTAAACTGAACCAAAACTGAACCTGTAAAAATTAAATTTGCCGAACCTGTACTTAACTAAAAGTTTATTTTAAATGGTTTCGATTTAGATGCTCTGATCTTAATTTTCAATTTTATTTATATAGGCCTAGATCAGAAGTTCCTGAGCTTTTTTAGACATGCCCCTTTTTTTCACGCAAACAAAACCCGTGCTTCCTTGACGACACAAACAAAAAACAAAACCCAAATCCTATAACCATGTTCACTTTTTTATCAGTTTTATAAATCTCTATTTTTGTTCAGAATTAAAGGCGATAACTAAAAAAAAATCTTGACTTTGCATCAGCATCTAAAATCTCCATTTTTGTCCCAAATTCAATGTGAAGACAAAAAAATTACTATTGCAGCAATCAATTAAGTTTTCAGCAAGTTGCTCGCTCTTATTTGATGAACTTTTTACGCCCCCAGTTTAAAAACACAAAGCTGTTGCAGTTGAGTGTTAAAAGAAAATTTTTTGTCTAACAATGTTTTAAAGTTTAAATTGTTTAAAGTACCTATTTTTGCATTAGCACCAGATTCTGAAGTTGATTGTAAGTGATGACAACACACAGAGTGAACACTAGATGATATACTCAACCATTGCATTGCAGCATCAGCTGCAGCCACAAACTGAAAAAGAGGTCTTCCTAAAATAGCAACCAAAGAGAGTTGCACTTATTGAGGCAATTTATTTATTACTAATTCACACAGAACTGCATCAGACATGTCATCTTCAGATATAATTAATCTATTTAAAAATTCAGAAGGTTTTTTGCACCCAAGTTATCTACTGATAAAATGGCGTAAATTTTTCCTGCAAGGAATGGAGAAAACTTTTTTGATCGAACAAGCTTTTATTTGTTCATAACTATGATATTGAGAAATTAAATGTTAAACTAAGTGTTCAGTGGTCAAGACAAGGAACCAATACATGCAGTTTTTCATCATCACTAAGTATATATTGCATATAGAAATTGAATGCACAATTTTTCAAAGTAAGAAAGAGAGAGAGAGAGAGAGAGAGAGAGAGAGAGAGACAAATATTTTATTTGACATAACCATAGCACGACATATTAACAACTATCAAACTTCAACCATATTGATTGAAAATTGTGCATGCAAGTTACACCATGGAGACATTGAAAGAACCATATGGTTATCAAAGTCGGGTTGCCTCCATTTTTTTATAAAGTAACATGAAGTTAATTTGAAACGGCAAGAAATACTAGACATAAAATATTGGTGCTGATTATAAGAGAAAAAAAACAAAAAACAAAACAAAATATAAACAAACAAAAGCAAAGAAAGAAAGCATACAATTGATACAATAATTCTAAAGTAATATAATTTATTCTAAAAATATGAAATTTTTTGTACATATCTCAACTACATCAGGTTAAATTTTTAATCTTTTATTCAACATATAACACTTTAGTACTCTATTAGTATTTCAATATTAGTTGTTTTTTATATTCTTTTTACGTATATTGTTTTTATATAGTAAGAACCCCAAGCATATGGATTGCTTTATGTACAAGCATGTGTTACCTTTTCACCCGGGTGCAAAATTAACTGGCTATTTTATAAATCATTAAATGCAACAGGTTTAGAATCAGAATGTTCAGATGCCCAAGAGTGCATTGGTTGATCATCAGTCATAATCTTAGATTTTAAATATTTGCAGCATGACCAAGTGTTGTACTGATGAAGTACCAGGTTTACACATACATACATACAAAAAAACAAAAAAACAAGAAATAATACTCACGGTTTGTATCGGGGTCCACAATGTGGTCTCTTCGGGACAAAATAATTACAGTATTTACACAATATTTTTTTTTTTTTTAAATTTATTTATTTAAATCAGACTCGCAGTCCATAACTGAAAAAAACAAAAACAAAACAGCAAATTCTATACAGAATAAGAGACATATACAAAAAAACAGCGCTTTAAAAAAAGGTTTACCGGTACCAAGTATCTATTACAAATAAACTAATGTGTTCTAGTGTTATAGTATAATGAATTAATAAAACATTTTGAGACCATTAAAGAAAAAATTAATTTATTATTACATTTGCAACAACAATAAACAAAGAAGCAGAACATTTTTCTTAGAAATGCATCAAATGTTGTAATGTTATTCAACACTGCTGTTCACAGACACTTACATACCAAGCCAATCCATGTAAAAATCGAAAAGAATTATTGTATGCTACACGTATACTTTTTAAACTAGAGGACAAAAAGGTATTCCATAATTAACATGCATATATAGACTAGCAATATGTGTGAAATATTTTTATTTTCGTCGAACACTTATAAAAGCATGTTTGTAACCTATTTGCTGTTCCATATAAATAACGAGCCTTTCTATTTATATCTTCATCATCACATAACTTGAAGTTAAGAAATACCCAAAAAAATTGCTAGATGCAAAAGATATACCTAGTGTTTTTTGATAATTGAATATTATATTGGAAGCATACAAGTGGCATACATCAATGATACGTTGAAGACCATAATGCTAGGGCAAAAACAACACAAATCATCAGCAAATAAATGGTTAACAAGAGATTTTTCAACAAAACATCCTACTTTTATTTTGTTTAGTTCTTTCGGTAGATCATCTATGTAGACTGCAAAAAAATATGGATTTAATATGCTACCTTGTCTAACACCATTAGTTACCAAAAATAACAAAGAATAACATCTAACCCATCTAATTTGCATACTTTGTTGAATATACCAGTAAACTAATAAATGAACAAAACACATTGGAACATTACGCACAATTAGCTTTTGAAAGAACAAATAATGATTTACCCAATCAAATGCCTTTAAAATATCCAGAAAAATGGACTACCACGAGTAATATAATAACAAATTGCTTGTTTGAGTAGGAAAACAGCACAAATGACACATTCCCCTGCTTGGTGGTCCTGTAAAGCAGTTCTAAATTACAGTCACATCTCTATTAAATTACAAGTGAACAGCAATATCTTGGTATCTCCAGAAGCAAGTCAGGTAATTGCGTACCCTATATATTAGCACCTCTGTCACTTTCCTGCGAGTCAGGAGGAAAAATATAGAGATAAAAAAAGAACACACATGTCTGTACTATGCTTAGTTTTAAAACCAAATTGATTGTCAATGGTATCTAAGAAATTTTTAATATTAACGAAGATGACTTGCTCAAACAGCTTTGAAACAACTGTTGCAATTGCTATAGGTCTATAATTACCACAATCTTGATGATTACCATTCTTATTTTTTAAAATAGGTACAATAACTGTATTAATACAGGGTTTTGGAATATAACCATGTAGGATACACATATTAAAAAATAAATTAAGTAGGCTAAAGGGCAACAGTGGAATCAGCAAAACAAATATACTCAGCAGAAATGCCATCACTACCAACAACATTGTTAAAAGGTAGTTTACACATTAAGGATTAAATAGTATTAACATCACACATGTACAGGGATGAATTCATATACCTATTCTTACAAGCTGTGATGGCCTTACAAAAGGGGGGCCTGGTGCAAGAAAAGTAAGTCCACTATCGAGTGTGCCAAAAACAGGTAGCTGAAGCAGTTTTTAATATATGAAACCAAAGTCATCATTAGAAAAAAGGTCTTCTCTTCAAATCCATCTCAGCCCAATTTTTCTCCACAAATCATGGTGTTCTCTATAAAAAAAAAAAAAAGGTCTTAGATTTTGTAATAGCAGTAGTATGTAATGTACTTTCACTTTGAATTGTAGTAGTATAACTGTGCAAAAATGTCATCAATTACGGAGGCATTTTTTTCAAAAATTTTGACTTGCCATCGATGTTCTAGTGCACCTTTGTAAAAACAGAGCAATTTCTTGTGTAGGGGTGCCACTTTTAAATCTGTTTTAGGGGGGCCCAGTGTGACTGGACCACTCACACCCTATTAAAGCCATTGCTGCTTACAAGTAATATTATTGTAAACAAATTCTTTATATTCATCATTTCCGACAGAGTTAAGTAGGTTACTAAAATGATTTTTTCACATTTCTGCAATTTGTCTGCCTTTTTTAATGCAGGATAGATACGAAGTTCTTGCTCTAATACAGAGCTTTCCAAACTGTGTGCCGCTTATGGTATGATGGTGTGTCGCGACACATTAAAGTGTCACTTGTAGCACAATGGTGTGTCGCCAACTTGACTTGAAGCAATATTTGACACTAGTTCAGGGGCGTCCAACCCGTGGCCCTAGCCATATTGAGTGGCCTGCGGAGTATTTTTTGAAGCTTTCTGCCCCGTCAATTTTGGCAGAAATCGAAGACAGATTTGATGTAAAGACCCCTTTTTTTCTTGTTTTTTTCAAGCTTTAGAGATTACTACAATTTTGGGACAATAAGTGGAAAATCTGAGACTGATTACAGGTGAGGACCTTTTTTTTAGAGGTCACTATGATTTTGGGGCAAAAAGTGGAAAACCTGAGACTGATTTTTTTTTTTTGGGGATCACCATGATTTCGGGAGAAAAATAGCAAAATCGAAGTGAAAACCTTTTTTTTTTCAAGAGAAAAATAACGATTTCGGAGACAAAATCAAAGTGAAGTTTTTTTATTTTAATTGCCATTTTTCCTTAATAATTTCTGGTTGCGCCACTGTGTGTCGCCAACTGGATTTGAAACAATATTTGACACTAGCCTGGGGTTCTTTAACTGGGAAGGGGCATGAAAGGTTCATCAGGGGGTGCGAGCAACTGGATGCAAATTGAATTGATAGCTTCAGTAACCTTTTCTTAGTCTTCACCATTAATTGCAAAGGAGAACGGAGAATTTAGACACGGAATAAAGGTGAAGACTTTTTTTTCTTCTTAGTCTTCACACTCATATACCGGTATCTCGTTAAGATTGTACGTTGACCTTTTGCTATTAAAAGCTTTTTGATTAAAATTAAATTAAAACGTGTCACGAATTTATTTGTGGTTTAAAAGTGTGTCACTTACACAAAAAGTTTGGAAAGCACTGCTCTAATATGTGCCAATTTTACTGGTCATTCCAACCTGAAATAGGATGAAATGAAAGACGATGACAAGAAGATTCAAGTAGGCCTACATCTTTTGATGGTTGCAAGAGACTATATACAATATCTAAGTAAAACTTATTGATAAGCTGTAAATGTTTTTGGTCACAGCAATGAGCATCATTGCATTTTATTACTTCAAATGGGAGAAAAATAATATTCAAATAATGTTTAGTAGTGTAGCAGCTAACTGCTTGTATATATATATTTGTTTGTTTCCTAACTTGCTGTGAGCCTACTACAAAGCCTGTGAGCCTACAAAAAAACATTTATTCTGTCTTAATTCTTCTTTTTATTAGTTTCCTTTTCCCATGTTTAAAATATGTGATTAAAGGCAATTGTCTATGCGTAGTGCATTAAAAACAATCACCCATCAAAGAAGCATGGTTGCTACAATCCTCCCTGAACTAGAAATAAAAATGAAAACAATAAGAAAGGAAGTAGTGAATGTAAAACAAGCAAAACAAAATCAAATAACAACAAAAAGTCAAAAGTACAGTGGCAAATATATATACAATATGCACAGCGACCAGCGCTGTAGAAAAAACTTGTCTTATATCGAAATGGAACGACACCATTAGCTGCTTTGAGAATTTTGAGAAAAGGGCCCTTTTCCTAAATCTCTCAAAACAACATGTAAAGGGCGAGGATTCACCCCAACAGAAAAAAAAACTAACCCTGTATCTCCGTAAAACTAACTCTCACTCCAATCAGCTATTCTGCAAATTGGACACCACCCTAATTTTCGGCAGTGAATCATTACCAACTCTGAGAAAAGATATTATCTACACTCGTAAAAACAAAATAGAAGTGTAGACTATGTGACTATTGAACGTTGTGATTAACAACTGCAAGACTATGCATTAGTGAGGTACCTGATGTAGATATATTGAATTGTGTTGCTCAAGAAAAATAAACCAAATCGCAGTGCAATTAATATATGAGAACACATTTGCTTGTAAACCAATACAATGCACTCTTAACCTACAGTTTAAAATCTCAACTTTATACAAAAAGTACGGAAAAAATTGTAGAGAAAATTAAAATAGTGGACCAAATAATGAAAACTGTAAATAATTGATTGATAGTTTTGATAACAGGTGGAAACATTTGCTTGACGAAAGATACAAATAAACTCTTTTGTCTGGAGAGTTATATAATGAAATCCGAGTCAAAGTATCGAATAAAACCGTTTTATACAACTCATGCATGTGCGTTTCAAAAGTTTTTTAATGATATACAACTACTTCTTACTTAATTATAATTAATTATAAAAATTATTAATAATTTTTTTTGACTTGTTTTTTTGTTGACTTTAGACATTGAAACGGTCCTTTTGACACAAGCAGGATTTCTTTTGCTGGGTTTCTTTGCCTGCCTGACCCCCTTTTGGGTCTTGACCCCTTTGGCCACAGAGTTTGTTGTTTCTCCCACCCATGATTATACAACATTCTCTTCATATGGCTCGGATGTCTACACTTGTGTACAATTAATTTAATTTGAATTTTTTTCTTTCCTTTTTCTTTCATTCTTTTGGTGATGCAGGCATGCTTTGGTATTCTTTTTCTCTTACTTTTTTCTGTGCCTTTTTATTGCATGTTTTAACGTCTGACATTTTCCTGCGTTTACCATTTCTTGATTCTCAGACTACCTTTAAATGTGTAAAATTTACTGATCATGTTGGTGGTCAAGAATAAAATAAAAATAAATGAATGAATGAATAAAATTACAAATGCGAAAATTTTTTAACAATCGTTTTCAAAAAACTTTGATTTCCATTAAAAATTTTCAATGCTTCTACAAAAAAAATTCCATCGACAACCATTGTTATAAAGATGAAGCCGTGCAGTGAGTCAATGGTTATAATGAAAGCAAGCAAGCATAGAAATTACAGATACATCTGAAAACATGCAAAATGAAAATTTTCATTGTTTTTGGATTTTCAAAGTTTTCAGCAGTGTTTTGACTGGTTAAAAACAAAGTTTCAAATTCGGTTATTATTTTGTTAAGCATGCACAAAAAAAACAAAAAATTAATTATTTTGAAGCTCTTTCAATGATATTACCAAACCCCAAAATTTATGTAAACTATTGTTTGTCGGTCAGATTTCAAAGAACATCTTAAGAGGGCTTAAGCTACCGACAGTAACAACTTTTTAAACACTCATCTCTAACACTTGTAGCACTAAAATCAACAAAGTATGTAGTAAAAATCCATGTAATTTCTTACATCAAACTAATTATTATTATGAAGTCATGTGCAAGACTACATTATCATTAAGTCTTTTAAAAATCTACAATTTGCAAAAATTTTAATCTGCTTTTTCATATTCAACCACAGCAAAGAAAAATTCATTAAAATGATTATTTTTCCACAAAAAAAAATTGTTTATAACTTGTGCAACAAATTAATTAAGAATTGTGGTTTTATATAAAACTAAATACACAAGCACTATAAACAAAACAACAAACATTAGTTTTAAAGAGATCTTCTTTTCTTTACAAATGCTAATCAAGGCTAAGTTGCCAAAATCAATTTAAATTGAAGCGACAGAAGCATGGTCAAATGGTTAAAGCATTGTGCTTATGATCAACTTGGTATCGATTCAAAATCCACTTGTGCCATTCTGTCGTGTCCTTGGGAAAGACACTTTATTGCACTTTCTCCTGCTTGGTATCTTGGCAAGCATTTCTAAATTAAAGTCATATCTCTATAAATTACAAGTGGACAGCAATATCTTGTCATCTTTGGAAGCAGATTGGGTTAATTGCCTACTTTATGCATTAGCACCTCTGTGGCTTTCCTGCAAATCAGAAGGATAAATATAGAGATAAAAAAAAAAAGATAAATACATAAAGTGTAAAGAAAATAATATCAATTTAACAAAAAAATTTAAGCTTCTGTTTCTTGAAGTGACTTGGCTTCTTCATTGTATATAGTAGATTTTTGTCTTTTATCTATAAACAAAATTAAAGCATAGTAAATGTAAATATCAATTCTTGCACTCATGCAATAAAATAGACAAGTGCAAAAAATGGTGAAAATTTTAAAGTTTTCAACAAGCAACAAAATTTAAATGGCAACCCCCATGCAGCATATGCAAGATTCTTAAAAATTAGTTTTCATCATGAGATTCAGTCTAAAACACATATAACTGTTGATTTGACATAAATAACATTCTGAAGATTACTACAAGATCTTTTTTTTACATATCTCTTGTCTATACCAGGCTTTTCAAACTACAGCCCACAAGCCATTAAGTGGCCTTTTCACTTATTAATCTGATCTGCCAAACAATTTATGTTAATTATAATCTCATTTGATAGCATTGCTTTTAACTGGAATTTGAAGAATTTAAAAAAATTAAATCTGTTCTTTGTGCCTTTTGGCCATCTGTCAAAATTTTAAAAAGATTGGTCCACAACACAAAAATCTTGCCCAACATTAGTCTATATTAATCAAACTTTTTCTGGAATTTTTTTGCACCTAGTCATAATAAAAAAGTATTTTTATAATTTTAAAATAAGCTGCTGGTAGGACTATTATAATTAAGGCTAGCTATAAACTTAGTTTCCTACTTGCAAAAAAATCTCAACTGCACACTGATGGTGAAGAATCAATAAAGCCAGTTTTTGAAATATATCTTCAAACAATGCTGGACAGTGGAAAAATAGGCCACCAACTTTCTTCTTTGCCATTAAGAAATAATACTCTTTGCCACTGCATTGACAAAGTTGCCAATGTTGTCCAGTCACAGTTGAATGATATTCATTCTATAAAACAAATACTTTTCATTGGTTTTTGACAAGTTGACTGTTTGAGATAGTGAAGCTCTTCTTCTGGGATATGCAAGAATCAAGTACAGCTCAAAGTTTGTGAAAGAAATGCTTTTTTGCAAGTCTTTTCAACCCAATCTCTGTCAACACAAGGAATTTCTTTACAATTTAAAACTCATTCATTAATGTTCTTCCACTTTCACTTCTGATTAGTTATCTCTCTTGACCGATCAGAGCAATCTTGTTTTCTTTCCTTTTCTATTTCTGATAGGCTGCCTTTTTAACTAATCAGACTATTTCTCCCTGCCTATATAAGCACAATCAGATTGCTGCCTATATAATTCCTCCTAATAAGTGTAAGATGAAAAGTCTTCAAGGAATGAACATGCTATTCAAAGCTATTTAAAAGTTTTGTACTGCTAACCAACTCTTCAAATGAAAATTGTTTTTTAAACCTGATTGCCAAACACTAAATTGGAACTGGACAAATTGAAGATATTCAGTTTAATTTAAAAAATTGTTGTCATATATGTCAAATTAGTTAAAACAATAGAAACAAAAAAAAATTGTTAAAAACTTCTTTTTGACTTTCTTGTAAAAAAAACCATGATTGTTTTGCAATATTTTGTTAAATTTTTTGTCAAGATTCAATCAATTGTTGTTTTGATTCAATCAACTGTTATTTGGTCAACTATTGGGTCATATAGAAGACAAAATCCTGGTTGCTCAACATCTGTCCTGACATCTAGTCCTGGACTGAGGAAACAAGATCTTGCTCAAAAAAAAAAAAACATTGTGTAATCAGAAGCAGTTCACCAAGATCATTGTATTAATGTCTTAATAAAAAAAACCTGATAATTAAAGAATAAACAAAAAAAAAGATATTCACCAAAAGTCCAAAAATGCAACTTTTTAAACTCCTAAAACTAAGAAACCAAAAAGGCTAATGACTTGATATTTAGCATAGTTCATATAGAAAATGATTACATCTTTTCCAATAGTTTTCAGAAAATTTAATAATTTTCTTAATTTGATGTGCAATGACTCAGCTCAAGTTATTATTACTTGCATTTCTATAAATTCCATTTAATTTTCTGTTCTTCAAGTAATTTTAAATTATTTCAAAATGCAGCATCTTACATGGTAAATTTGATGTGACAGGACTACTAACAGATGATCAAAACAATAAGGATTATCATGCAGACCTACTCTGATGATCTTTCACATACTCCAATTTTTAAAGACATGGTAGAACTAAAACAGTCATCATTTTTCACAGTCTGTAGTTAAGCTCAACAATTTTTTTAAACCTCAAGATGTAAAAATATCTGCTACAAATGTCAGTAATTCATGATTTTTTATGATTACTAAAACATTTTATTCTATTCTATGCTTTCGTTTAATTATATAATTGCATACTTCTGTAAAAAAAAATTAATTTTAGCTATTTGTATATTGTGTAATTTATTTCAATGGATATAAGTATAATTGCCAAACATTATAAGTACTTGAATAATTGGAATAAATTAAGAAAACTGTACCAAGTTAAAAATTTGAAATTTATGTGATTTACAAATCCAACAACAGCAAATAAATTAAGAAAACTGTACCAAGTTAAAGTTTTTAAATTCAAGTGATTTACAAATCCAACAACAGCAAATTTTATATTAAAAACTTTTAAAAAGTTCACAAATAAAAAATATTTAACAAATGACAACATAACTTTAAGATTATTAAATTTTTGACTTATTTTAACACCAACAAACAGGTTTTATCAACTAAAAAATTCAACAGAATGTTAGCACTATAAACCAAAAAATGTATCACTAACTTTTAAATTTCCTCTTCATTATGACAGCACCTCCACCAATAACAACCAATCCACTACCACCTACTAAAACATAAATCCACCAATAACTAGTTGATGATGATGATAATGATGCTGATTCTAAGAAAAAACTATTAACATTAAGTTAAAAGTGAAATACAAAAAAATTTTTTTATGTACAAAAACCAATACGTGTAAATAATTTGTAACACAATATATGTAAATTTATTAAAAATTACATCAAAATTGTTGCATTAAAAATTACATAAATCCATTGCAGCCAATAATGTTTTAAATGTTTAAAACCTCCACTGACAAGAATGACATCAACATCCATCTCAGTGTTTCCACATCCCAGACTGATAACAGTCCAAAAAGTAGGTTATGATGCCTTAAGAATAGCGTCTTCAGGGATATGTTTTTGCTCTTCTTTTATCTAAACCTATGACTTGCCTGACATAATCTCCAGGAAGTATGCCTATGCAGATGACCTGGTGATTATGCCTTAGCTAGGGACTGGTTTTCATCAGAAGAGATTCTAAATTAAACCCAGCTACTATATCAAATTACCTCCAGAAATGGAAGTTGAAGCCTAAGACAAACAATGCAGTTTTAGCAGCCTTCCACCTTAACAAATGGAGGACACATCATGAGCTTAGTGTCCAAGTTGATGAAAAATCCTTGCCCTTCCATGCAGAGCTTATCTACCTCGACATGTGCAAATCTCTCACCTAGTGCCAACACATGGAGTCACTGTGCAAAAAGCTAACATCTTGTGTTGCACTCTTGAAATGACTGACTGACATTCTTTGAAACCTGCATGGCAGGCTCAGCCTGGAGAACCAAAGCTAATACATTTCATGCAACAACCATGGTTCTGTTCCACTCTACTGCTGAGTACTGCATACCTGTCTGGTGTCTTAGTGCTCACATTTGCCTGATTGATTCTGCCATCAATGATGCTTTGCACATTGTCACTGGAGCTTACGCCCAACTCCAACAGACAACTTAACTGTCTTGGCTGGCATCCAACCTGCTGGACTTTGCTGCAAAGGAGCAACTCTAGCACTTGCCCATTGTTCTATAAAGCCCCAACACCTGCTCCATCCCAAACTGACATGCTCTTCTACTGGCACCCAACAATAACTTAAATCTAGACCTGCATTTGTGCCTTCTGTACAAGATGTTAAAAACTAGCAATGATTTCAACATTAATGCAGCATGCTAGTTCGACCATACATGGAACAAGAAGTGAAAAAATAATATTACCAGACTCCACACATATATTACAGATGCCTCCCCTACACTACTGGCACCCAACAATGACTTAAATCTAGACCTGCATTTGTGCCTTCTGTACAAGATCTGTTAGCAATGATTTCAACATTAATCCAGCATGCTGGTTCGACCATACATGGAACAAGAAGTGAAAAAATAATATTACCGGACTCCACACATATATTACAGATGCCTCCTCTACACTACTGGGAACCAAGCTACCAAGATCAGCTTGAGTCAGGCTTAACCATCTGCAAACTGGCACTGAATGGTTCTGCTCAAATATGTGTAAATGGAGTTTAGCTTCTTAAAGAAGAATATTAAAAAAATGTTATAGAGAAAATCTGATTTTACATATTCAGATTTGGCATTATCAAATTATCACAAATGAGCTCTCAAATTTTATGCAAAGAAATAATCTTGACCCGTGATAACCAGTTAAAAGAGTTATAAAAGGTTAAAAATCTTTTAACACAAATCTATTACCGAAACATGTAACAATTTTTTAGATGTTAAATATGATGATTTGTACAAGATGTTTACAACATAAGCTGGTATGTAGCTTCTTTAAAAGCAATACACTCTCAATTTGATAACTTTAAATATCCACTTATAGAAGTAAAAAAAGCTAGATTGTAGTTTGTAAGTGATTTGGCTACACAAAAACTGTTTTGGGTAAATTTATTTTGAAAAAACAAAAATGGATGCATTTCTAAAATATTTAATGTTCAACTTAAAATTGGTTTATTAAGTTGATCAGATTGCAATTGCTGTGTTAAATAGCCATTTTAAAACATTGAAGCACTTAAATCTGTATACATTTTGAAAAGCTAATAAGATTTTTATAGGGGGGAGAAGAAGGATTGTGTCATTAAATTAATTTCAGGAAGTAATTTTACCAGTTTTGAAATAATAACATTTTTTTATTGTGCATGATAATCAGAGAGGCAGCAGCAAGACTGTAGCAATACAAGACAAGACAGCATAAGATAAGACAATAATAATAAGACAACAATACAAGACAGCCAAGATAAGGCAGCATAATAGTTTGGGGGAAATTGACCAAACTACAAAAATCCTAACAGCAAAAACAAACCTTGTACAAAGTAAAAAATAAATTAGTTAGAGCAGAAACAAAAAATGTTAAACATTAAATCAGAATTTAAATCATTTAAAGAAAAAACACATTTACAACAAAAAATCAAATCTTAATGCTGCCACAACAAAAACAATTATTAAACATTGATTTTCAAAGATGCAATAACAACTAAATAGATGTCCAAAACACAATCTTATCAATTGTAAGTTTAAAACAAATAATTTTAATTAATCTGTCAAAATTTAACTTTGCATATTGTTTCACCAATAAAAAGCACAAAAATAAACAGATTAAATAATTGAACCCATCAAAAAATAAATAAATAAAACATGCAAATAGTTTTTACTTCAACACTGTATTTATGGATTAGTGATCAGCTTGTCAACAAGAGTTGGTAAACAAAAATTATGCTAATTTAGCAAAAATTAGAAGCAAGCAAATGGTAGCAAAAATAATCAAAAGATTATTAATTAAAACAAAATTGCATTTAAAAGTTAAGCACATTGACTGACTGAAAAGTATTGAAAAATATCTTTAGTACATTACAACCTATTTCAAAGAAATTGATTATTGCTTATAATATAAATTTTGCTTTGGTTTTTACTAGTGATGGGATGATGCAAATTTTTTTTCAATTCCAATGTCAATTCAACAAAATTTTTTGATTCCAATGTCTTTTTTGATTCTACCTTGTTTCATTTCAGTCTTCATCTTGCTTTAATGAAGGCCAACCTCTTTGCTTTTATGGCTGGGGTTATGCAAGATTTTTTTGCAGGTTTAAATGCTTTTAGGTTGGAATCAAAAACAAGACACCTACTACTAGTTGTACAATAAACATTTGTGTCTTTCAGAAGCAGTGCCACACTATTTTCTTGCAGGTTCTGCTTGGAGACAGATTAGCAATTTGCAGAATCAAGCTGTCATCATGAGGGATTGTTCTTCTTGGCCTTTAATTCCTTTTCTTGTCATAGTAAAGTTTAAAACTTTGAAATCTAGCAATTGCTTGATCAACAGCTGCTTTGCTACAGGACACATTTCTGTACACCTTCCTTTGAGAAAAACCTTCCTATGTGCAAAATTACAATTTAAACTTGCCTAGTTTCAGACAAACTGGCTTTTTTGCTCATTTTTTGATTCTCAAAAACTATAAAAATATTGAAAAAACAGCACAAATATTCTCTAAACAAGTATACACTGAATACTGTATTGCTATACACATCTTGCTGGATTGGCACAATAAGATGATGCAGTCTTGAACAATCCAGATGACAGCTCAATGCTGGAAATAAAAACAAAGAAAAGTTTTGGTAGGTGGTCTTAAATTTTTGCATACAACTGTACTTGTACACGTAACTTCCATGAACAAATAGTTCAAAAACAATATTAAAATGTTTAAAAAGTAATAATTATCAAGCAACCAGTTGAATTATAGTAATGGAGTTTTATTGACCTCAGATTTGTATCATTGGATCTAGAACTACAATGTAACAATACAAATATTACAGTAAAATTGTTTAAAAATTATGCCAATATCAGCAGTTAGTAAAATCGATGGAACAAATTACAGAAACTTTGTTGTGCATTTGAAATTATTAAAGTTTTGTTTTAGAGTTTTATTTAAAAATTTAATGGTGGGTTCATGAAAAACCAGTTGATGTCAGACATTACTGTTTTTGCAGAAACATAACTAGCTTTTAAGTTCGAAAATCACAGCAATCAATGTGTTTAAGATGAAATTTGAACAGATCAAAAATAAATAATTAAAATAACATATTAAAATCAAACCATTTAGTATTCAGTTTAATTATAATGTATTACCCTGTGTACAATTTGCTGGACTAGTTCTGTGTAACCAAGATCCATTATTAGAACAAAAGTATTCAACATTGTTTCCTGTATATCCTTGCATATTCTCACATTGAAAAGTTACAATTTCATGTACACTTGCAATAAAAATGCTTTTATTAAGAGGTTTAATGTTGTTGAAAGCAAGTAAAGAAGTGTTGCACACAACTATTAAAACAAAACATAAACTTAAGCAGTTTGGAAATATACAATTTAATCAATTCTTGTTAGAATAAAATATGCTTCTTGCAATGGTTAGCTTTGGAGTTGTAATCCTTACAAACATATTTTTGAATGTTTGGTCTTGGTCTCAAATCTCCAAGTCCTCAAAACCAATCTGTCCTTGACTTATGGGCTTGTACTAATGTAATTATATGATGGGTTTCAAAATATCAACATTCAAAGTGTGAATGCTACCAAAACATCAACTTTTAATATTATATGAAAAATATCAAATGAGTTTGTCATGATTTGTGTATGCCAAATGCATGGTTGCAGCATGCTCAACTTGTGTTTTATTTTGCAGTCATGCTCCACTCCACTTCTCATGTTTATTGTGTGAAATTTTGTGCAACAGCATTTCTGTGTCCCATGGTTGGTGATTTATACATTCCATCATTGTATACACTCCATATAATGATGTGGCTGTACCATTTTAGAGATGGGCAACAATATTATGAATAATGTTGTACTGTTAGTCTTGGACAGAAACATGCTTTTATCGTAATTAATTAATAAATTCTATGTGAATAAGTTTTTTTGTAATATTGTGTTAGGGTTAGTTTTAAAACAAACTATTAAAGTATCTGATCTATTGGAATTCTAACATTTTGATTACCCTGACAACATTGAATAAAGGTAAGTAATAAATTTTTGTTTTTATTATTTTCTGCATTGTTGCCAATTTTACGTAATAATTGGTAATTATTTTCCATGGCTTTTGCTTTGTTACTTTAATGACCAGTTAGCAACAAACCTTTTTAATAAAGTCTTCCAAACCTTATCTTATGAATACTTGTAAAACTAAGTGAGACATTGATTTGAAGCCTATTTGCAAAATGATTAAAAATTCTGCTAAATTGCTGCCAATTTCCACTAATGAAGAACCTAGTTTTTTTGGTCAATCAGCTAATAAAAATAATTTCTACTAACAAGAGATGGTTTTACTTCAAATTTTAATTTTAAATTGCCACCTTTCTGGTCACATGATGTGAATAGCTGGTTAGCTTTGTGTGAGGCTAAATTTTGTATTGCTGATATAGAAGTACCTGTGTTGAAATTCATGACAATCTTAGAAACGTTAACCATGGGCCAAAAGCAGAAATGGCCCAACTTGAAGAGCTATATGATATCCCAAAAGCACAGGATCCAAATTGCTATAAAAAAATTTTCTCAATTCAAAACTATAATTAAAGACCGATTTTAAACAGCTTTACTTGCTAAAGTAGCTGCATGTAGTGGCAAGTAGTTTTACACAGATTTGATTGGACTTGTAAAAGTGTGACTAAATATATCAAAGCAAATGAACACTATACAAAAGGATCAACTTCTTTGGGCGATTTCAAAGATACAAAATTAGTAACATTTCTAATGAATTTCATAATTGTTGGTCATATTGCAACTTATTGCATAACTTTTACAACAAAAACCCAAAAACATGCAGTTTAACAACACCAGGAAACTCGCACTTTCAAGGCTCAGATGATACTTACAGGGTATTTCACTAAAAATCCGACAGTTTTTGCAATAAATCGGAATGATTTCATAATAAATTAGAATGATTTCAAAATTAATCGAAAAGTTTTCATAATAAATCGAAAAATTTTCAAAATTAATTAGAAAAGTATTGAATTCAAAAATATGTTTTTAAACTAATGCTTTTTAGTTATTTAATGCCTCATAAACAGTTTACAAGGCATTAAATAACTAAAAAATTAAATAACTAAAAATTATCCCACATTTTCCTGAAAAAGTTGCAAAAGAACTGAGTAATTTTTTTCACAGATTTTTTCTGATGCAACCTTTTTATTTGCTCATAAAGTGCTTGATTCAAAGCCACATACTTTTTTCTTGTCTCCATTATCAAAATTACTGTATTTACTATAATTAAATTTGATAAATAATTATTAAATCTATTGTAGACATAAAAATATCCAGAATTGAATTTTGGATTAAAATGAGCCCTCCATGAATTCTGATTTATTATGAAACCATTCTGATTAATTTTGAAAACTTTCCAATTTATTTTGAAATCATTCCGATTTATTGTAAAACTTGTCCAATTTTTAATGAAATGCCCTGTATTCATGCAACTGAGGTTATATTTGCTACTTACACCAAAAATTTTTTCAAATGGTATTTAAATGTGAAGGTCTTTAATGCAAGTTTTTTGATTCTCACATACATTTAAATTAGCCAATAAATCATTTAAACTCAGGAGACAGGAAGCAAAATATGCTGCATTAGCTATTCAACAAATTATCCAACATTCTGCAGCACATAGTGTATCTCGTGTGTAAATTTGCATTGTTTTCCTATGTTGCAAACTAATGAAAATTGAAAATTGTTGATTGCCTATGATTTTAATAATGACATTTCTTTTTTATCAACACTGGCTCATCATATTTGTTGACTAGTGCTGTCAAACATAAGCATAAAACTAGTCCAGACTTTACTGTTTTATATTTTACCACATCCAATGTTATCCAAACATACAATAAACAAACTTTGAAAATTAATTTTAATTTAATATGCCTCTGGTTCAAAATCTGCTATTGGAACTTTTATGCATTTTGTTCATGACATTTTATATTTGACCACTCCTTAATTAAAAATCATACAGAAGTTTAGCTTGATGACATTTTGATTCATATAAAAGATTTGAAATCTTATCAAGCGAGATTTGATCAAATTTGTCAAAATCTTAGTCATTATAATTTAGCTATTAGTTTACATAAATCTATTTTTCTCCATGAAAAACTTAATCATCTTGGTTATGAAGTAAGTGCTGATGGTTATTCTGCCATGGTGAAAAGATTAAGGCTATTGTTGAACACCCTATCCCAAAAAAGATCAAAAGTAATCTTTCTTATTTTTGTGGGGCAGTTAATTTTTATCACAAAACTATTGAAAAGTGTAGTGAATTATTATGACCATTGGATGAGATGCTAAATTCAAAACAAAAGTGACCAAAAAGTACGCTTTTTCAGGTCAGCAAAAATTCCATTTTGAAAATGTTAAAGCTGCCCTTGGTAAGAATACTGTTTTATCGTAACCAATTCCTTATGCAGAAACCTTTTTGTCTACAGACACAAGTGATTCTTGTATTGCTGCCACTCTTCACCCATTTAATTAATCCCAATAGAAAGTTGCTGATTGCCTTTTCTCCAGAAAATTAAATAAAGCACAACATAAGTACTCAATTTTTGACAAAAAAGTTTTGGAAATCTATGAAAATGTTAAATTTTTTTAACCCTATATGACCCATTGTCCTTCATAAAGGACATTAGAAATAAATGGGTTCAAATTATTATATCCAAAAAGATTTGCTTAATTTTTGAGTAAAAGTATACAGTAAAGATCCTATTTAATGCTGTATGATCATAGATTTGGATGATATTTCACTCAATCACCTGTCACGTGTTATTTAATTTAGATGACAACAAGAAAGTGCCTGATTCGGTTGCAACGATAAAATAAATTGGGCCATAAAGGGTTAATATATGCTAAATGGACGTTACTTTGTGACAATCAAGCTGTAGTTCAGAGTTTAACAAAGAAAAACAGTAAAAATTTTCAGTACATATTTTACTCCAATTGCAATACATTTCTCAATTTAGTAATGATTTTCAATTTATAGAAGGTGATAAAACTGTTGTTGCTGATGCACTCACTTGTGCAAACATAGTTGCTTATTGCTGATCTGCCAGATGCATTAGATTGCAAAGCAATTGCCAAAGAGCAGAAGTATGATGCCAATATTCAATCTTTGTGCAATAGAATTACTTTTCTTCAAATTAAAAGTTTGCCTGTTTGAAATTCACCAAGTTTTATATTATGTGATGTCTCTCAAAATACACATCATATCTTGCTTCCAAAAATCTTTTGACATAAACCATTTAACATAATTCATTGCCTCAATCATGCTGATATTAAATCTTTATGATACTTAATCAAACAACATTACTATTGGCTGTCAATGAACTAAGATATTAAAGATTAGGGAAAGCAATGTTAATTGCCAATTAGTTAAAAGTAAACATCATATGAAAGCACCTTTCGTAAGTTATCCAATTGCCACAGAATCTCTAAATGAAAAAAATATTGATTTGATCAGGCCACTTCCTGAAAGTCGTGGTCAATGATATATTTTTACTACCAGGGTGGCCCACTTAAAAGTAGCCCAATCTCTTGATAGGTTGTGGCTCACTTAAAAGTAGCCTGATCTCTTGATAGGTTGTATAGGTGATAGGTTAATGTAGTTGATGGCCTCGATAGGCTCTAGGCCAATATACCAAATATGTTATCTTTCTCAAATCAATTTTTTTCAGATTAAGGCTCCAAATTTCTTAAAATTAAAACAGTTAAATTTTTTCACAATGGTGTTTTCACTGTAGCAGAGAATAGTGATTGTGAAAGCCTATCTGCACACTGGATCAATTAAGGAAACACAACAGGCATTCCTGGAAAAATACCCAGAGATAAAAACACAGCAAAACATTTCATTTAGAGCTTGGTAAAGAAATGGCGCAAAACAGGCTCAATCAGGCAAATCAAGAAAATCACCAGAGAAGAGCTACAGGCAGTATCTGCAAACGTTGTTAAACGTGCCCAGAAATGCATAGATGTCAACAGGGAGCATTTCCAGCATATTTTATAACATTACAGGTAAATAAAACAAATTTTTATAACACTACAGATAGTTTAAACAATGAAAGAATGTTCCTCTTCTCTACTACATTTTCTGGGCTACTTTTAAGTGGACCACACTGATAGCTTTACCAAATCCTATTTTGCGTTTGCACTTATTTTTTAAACATTATTTTTAAACATCAAATTTTCACATATTTTTTAAATAATTATGTTGGAATCTTTGGTGTACCAAAAGTGCTTATCACAGACAGTGCTCCATATTTTATGAGTTATTCTTCGACTAAATTTATGAATTTCTTAGGCATTTATCACAAGCTGATTACTTGTTATCATTGCCAAAGCAACAAATTAGTTGAAAGATTTAATCAAATATTTGTGCACTGCTTTACAATGTCATGACAACAATGCTAATCGGTTTGATCATTTAGGACTTTGTATTTTAGGAATTCAGGCTAGTTATCATTCTGCTTTAATATGAGCAGAGCTGAACAACTTTTGGGCAAAAAGATACAGTTTCTTTTTTTGATGAAACTATGCCAAGACCATGTTTTGATGATTCAGCTGTAACAAAATCTTTAATAAATTTTTTCAACAACAGAAGCCTTGCTCCAATTAACACAGAGAAACACTACACTAATTTTTACGTAGACAATAGATTGTTGACTTGTCAAGCTGTATATCTTAATAGTTCATTGTGTGAAAAAAGGACTTGAACACTCTTTCACTGGAACTTTTAAAGTTCTAGAATAATTTGATAAATATTTTATAATTGAAACATCTAAAGGTAATTCTAAGATTTCTCTTGATTGCTTAAAACCAAGCTTACACTCTTGACTTTGTAAATAATCATAAAACTAAGAGTAAAAATAATAAAATAATAATTCTTTTACTTCAAGTAGACCGAAATCAACTTCAATATCTGTAGCAACTGTGACAAAGAACTCATGGAGACAGCCATATGAAATCAATTTATACTTTTACAGATACTTCCAACAAATCACACTCTGACTCATTCAAGGAGATTAAATAAAATTTGTGATATTCATTTTGTTGTGTGTTTTATGCCCAAAGGTCAGATACTTTTTGGACATACCTCTTATATACAACAGTTTTCTAAAGGTTATACTTATACTGGTACAACTAATTTAATTTAAAAGCAATGGAAATTCAATAATTATTATACTTTAAAAGAAAAAAAGATAAAAAGGAAAAAAAGAAATATTAATCACATGATTAAATTAAAATGATTGTAATAAAATGAAACATTTTAATACAATTGTTTTTTAAATTTTCTTGATGTTTTTTAATTAATTAAAACATCATGAATTTTACAATCATAGTCTGATAAATATTTCTTTTTAACAGCAAGATAATTCATTAAACTATCTGTATCTTTTTCATTATAAGAATCGCATTCCATAAGATGTTATTTTATTTCATCACAAAAATTACCTTCTTTATTGCAATAATTTACTCCATAATATATTCTTCTTATTTTATTACAACACTGAAGAACCTAAGTTTAAGTGTTTGTTTGCTCTTGTCTTGACTTACCAATGTAAGTCAGACCTGAACTGCATTGCATGAGGCTTACATTGTTAAGACTTAAATAAATATATTTTTTCTTTTTTTGCAGCACTATGATTTCATTACAGATGATGTTTGTGTTTCAATTAATCTCCTGATGAAGGTTTACTGAGTTACAGTACACTGAAACATTGAGTGTTTATTATTGTTTTTACTTTTAATAACAAATAACAGCAGTTTAGTCTCAAATTTTACCAAAAGATTATGAACAAAGATTTTACAAATATTTCTGTTAAATTTTAAAAAATTTACACAAAAATTCAAAGTTTAAAAAGATTGATTAAACCAATCATGAAAAGCTTGTTCTTAATTTTAAATTGTGATTCTTTATAATTCAGATTTTGTTTTTATTTGAAATGCTGTGAGTGGGTTGTATTTTAAAATTTACTGAATAAAGAAAAGCCATTAAATAACAGTTGATGTTATACATTATTGTTTTTGAAAAAATGTGACTGCTTAAAAAATTGAAAACCACAGCCATCAATACAATAAGCAAAAATTTAAACAGATAAGAAATTAATAAAAAAATTATATGCAAAAAACAAACTACACAATACTTAGTTCAACTATTAGGCATAAAGGAAAATGGTTAAAAAACAGTTGATGTTAGACATTATTGTTTTAAAAAAACATAACCAGCTTTTTAATCTGAAAACCACAGCAATTAATGTGTTTAAGCAGAAATTTAACAATATCAGAAATAAATAAATAATATATGAAAACAAAACACCCAGTATTTAGTTTAATTATAGTATTACCCTGTACACAATTTGTTGGACTAGTTCTTAATAACTAAGATCTATTATTAAAACAAATGAATTCCTGAATATCCTTGTATATCATTACGCCAAAAAGTTACACTTTATTTACACATACAGTAGCAATGTTTTATTATCAGGTTTAATATTGTTGACAGCAAGTAAAGAAGTGTTGCACATAGCTATCAAAACAACACATAAACTTAAGCAATTTGAAAAAATATACAATTTAATAGATTCTTGTAAAAATAAAATATGCTTTTCACAATGGTTAACTTTGAAGGTGTGGTCCTTAATCATAATAAGATCTTTTTAAACCCTTTGTCTTGGCCTCAAACCTTTGCCAAAATTTGTAATAACTGCTTCGAAACAAATTTGACAAAACACAAGCATTCATTTTACATCTCATTATTGACTTTATAAACTATTTAGAAAACACAATCAGCTACAGTTGTATGACTAACATTCAATCAATTATTGACAATCAAAACAAAAAAATCCATAACAGTAATCAGAAATCTGATGCCAAATTATGTGATTGTAGATCAAGCAGAAATGGCCTTTAAAATAGTAAATTTTGTACTAAGTGTATGAGTTGAACTGTTAATTAAAACAACACATTTCCTGTAACTTAGGTTTAATCAACTTAAGACGCTCTGAAGAAATATAACACAATTAAATACAAGTTAACAATAAGCTCTACATAAAGAATAGCTGAACTGAGAAATTGTACAAAAGAAGCAACTTAAATAACTTGGTTAAAGAAGATTATTCTTTGATTACTGACTGTACAAGCTAGTAAAAATAAAAGCGAAACAATTAAACTAATAACAGTCTTTTGGTGAGTATAGTTCGATTCCATACTACATCAGTGTATAGTCCATAAAGCTTCTTTAATTAAAATGAAAATATCAAAACTTACTATGGTAATCATAAAATAAGTTTTTCAGAATTATCACATGCTTTCCAGAACATAAAAGATGCCTGAAAAACTTGAAAATAACATGGGACCTAATAAATCAACCTTTACAGCAGTTGATTTAATTGTTTGTGATTTTTGTTTATCAAAAAACTAAATAAATGGTTCTAATTATTAAATGTTCCAAGCTAATCTAAAAATGTTTTCAATGCAACAAATTTAAGCTTCAAAAATTTAATTTGACTTAATCAATCTTAATTATGTTACTACCAATATTATCATGCTTTTTTAATTCTTTCTTAAAGTTCTTTAACACATTTACATATTCTATTTTCCAATTGCAATTTTTACTTTTTGGAAATCATTGAAAATTATTAGAAAATGCAACAGGTGGTGGTGTTTACATTTGTTGAATTATACTGAAATGACTGATTATTATAACAAAATTACTGATTATTATCAGAATTATTACTTAATGACCAAATGGTTTTAAAGAATTCACATTCCATATTGAAGTCAGATTTGGGTCATTCCATGTCAAACGTCCTGAAATTCAAAAACATTCCAGCTTAAACCTTTCCAAATTTGCTAAAAAATTGTCAAAATGTTTATATCATAATTGACCTGAAAAATAAAAATCTTAGCTCAAGATCTAGTGTACTTTATGAATTCAATTCATAAAATTGAAATTTGGTACCCCATTGCAGCAAATTGGTATTCACTTATTTTCAGCCATTTTTAATTTTTTAACAACCATTTCTCCAATTATAAAAAGTGTGGAAAAACTGATTTTTTGGTATATTGACCAACTTTTTGGTGTATTACATGGATTAAGTGTCAAAATAATATAAGTGTAGTGTTGCCAAGATGTGAACCAGGTCTGTGATCACATGCTAATTAAGTTTACTCATGACATTTGGTGATTAGTGCACACTGCCGTTGCCTGCCCTTTGGCAATCTTTTTTATGGTAACAGTTAGCACACAAGGCAGCTTTCTTTTTGAATTTTGCCTTTGTAGATGAAGGTTACTAGTAGAGCCTGCTGGCCGCTTTCTTATGCATCCCTTTGGAATTAAATAGCCTATTGGCAGAAGTTTGGAATGGAATAAATTTATTATAACTTAATTTGGTGTACTTAATTTAATCGAATAAAGTTTAAATCATTTTTCGTACTGGAACTACACGAGTTATAACAAATTTGAGAGAATTTAACAAATTTGATATTTATTGCTTTGATTATTGATTCAATTCGAATAAGATAATTTTATTTGAATAAAAACTTTGACAAATTCTTTGCTTTGAATAAGAACTTTGAACATATTGCAAGAAACAGAGTTATATTTGTTTTATTTGTCTGTGGTGTCAACAGACGCATTCAAATTCAAGTCTTGAAGAATATTCCTTAGAAGTTAGAAGACTGCAAGGAAAATGGTATTTAAACATTTAAATTTATCTGCTCCAATATAGAGCATGGAAAGTGTTGAAATTTTAAACTAACTAATCTACTATTGTTAATTATATATTGTGTCAGTTTATATTTGTTTGAAAATTTATTAAAAATGGAGTCTAATACTCCCGAGATTAACCTGCTTCAAGACGATGTAGATAATGCTATCGAAAGCTTGCAATCTATACTAAACAATAATTATTTAACTGCCAAAAAATTAATGTTGTTGCATAACCCGGAAATCAAGTCACTGAATGAAAGAATTGTTAAAGTAGAAGATTCATACAATAAATTTATGAAACTAATGTCAAATAATATGACACCCACGCAAACCATAGCTGATGTCACAACTAATAAACACTAGTTTGATGAGCAAATAAGTGACTGGTTCACTCACACAGAGACTATGGGTTCTAATACGAATTTTGCCCGATTTAAAGCTGTGCCCACTAGCTTGACTAAATCTAGTAAAAGCTCATGGTCTTCTTCTCTCATGGTTAGGTGACTTCAAGCCACTCTTAATCTTAAATCAGCACAATTACACACTAATCACACATGTGAAAACAGGCAAAAGCGCAACAGTGTAAGTTACAACTAGAAATGGAAGAGCAACAGCATAAGTTACGACTAGAAATGGAAGAGCAACAGCATAAGTTACGACTAGAAGTGGAAGAGCAACAGCGTAAGTCACAACTAGAAATAGAGCTGCAAGAAAAGGAGGCTCTATGCAAAATAGCTCTTGCCGAGTTAGAGTGTAAAGTGTGGGAAGAGGCAGAAAGTAACGAATTCAAGGGTACATCCTTTCCTAATCCAAATCTTTCAACTTTATTAACTCCAAGTAGCATAGGAACTCAATTTCCAACATCTTCCACAGCTACTAAGAGGGTTACTTTTATCAAACAGCTGTATCAACTGCCAATACTGGCCATTTGACATACAAGGCGAATTGGGGGGGCAGTGCTCTTGAATGAAGGAGCTTCTCATCCACCTTTAGATACCCCACAACATCTACCGACCCGATCTTATTCTCCATTTACCAATACACCCTACCAACTGTGGCTTTACAATGTCAATTATAGTTGCCTAGACCTGAATTTTCTAAGTTTGAAGGGAATTCTCTCGAATTCAAATCATTTCTTAATAACTTTGAAACACACCTGGAGCCAAGGGTTCAGGAGGAACAAACTGCCTGTTGCTTCAGCATTGCAACAAGGATATACAGGGTCAAATAAATTATTTAGCCGGCCATGAAGCATGCTACCAACAGGCCAAACAAAAATTTGTTAAAGAGTACAGTTTGCCATGGATCATATCTGATGCTTGCCACCAAAAACTTAGAGTTTTTAGCAATTAAAATTGGTGCAAGTTGACAATTAAAATCCTTCAGAGAACTACTAGAGAAGACCCTAGTGATAACAAAAGACCTTCCCCAATACACAAATCTAGATACTAAAGATACTCTAACTGCCTTGGTAGGACAGTTGCCTTATAATTTAAGAGGGCAATGGGAGAAAAGGTCAGTAGAGATAGAAAAAACTAAGGGCTTTGTAGTGGAATTCTACGATTTAGTTGAGTTCATGAAACAAAAATCTGATGTTGCTAATTCTTTGTTTGGCCTCAGAACTTTTAATGATAAATTTAACCCCAAGTCCAAGCCCATAGGCTCAAGGCAACCGTAGCGTTCTTGGAGGAAGAAAATAAAAAGATGGGTTTAAAATCTTGTTGGTATTGCAAAGATACAAGACATAAGTTGCTAAACTGTGCCAGTTTCTTAGACTTATCTTTAAATGAATGTTATAAATCAATGAAGTTATGTCACAAGTGCCTGAGTTCTAAGCATCGAACACCAGCATGCAAAAGGACAAATACTTGTAGGGTTGATGGCTGTTCTGGAGCATTTCACCATACCCTCCTTCATTGATCTATTGATAGCAAAAACCTTCATACCCGCAAAAAATCCACATCGACCTCTGATATGATCGAAAATACTAATGTTTCTAGCGCTTTAGTTAGCAATAAAGTTCGTACTGAGAGTTCTTCTGGAGCTGTCTACCTATGCATTGTTCCAGCTGTGTAGCTCACAAAAATAAAAGTATTTTGACTTATGCATTTCTAGACCAAGGTTCTACCCACACCTTTTGCGACGAAAACCTGGTTATGATATTAAACCTTAATGGTCCCAAAACCAGCATTCAGATTAAAACCATAAATGGGTGGTCCTCCAAAGTCTACAAAAGTATATTGTGCGACTTAAAAGTATCTGCCTTTAATAACAATAACTAAGTATTTCTCTCCAACCTAACTCTATCCCGTCTAAAAGAGAACTCTCTCAATTTCACCATCTTAAGGATATAAGATTTGACACTATACCAGGCACTGCAATTCAAATGTTAATAGGTGCTGACGTTCCAGAAATGTTTTGTGTGGGAAATATACGAAAAGGTCTTAAAGGCACACCTTATGCTATCAAAAGTGTTCCAAACTCAAAGGAGGACAGAGCAGCTTACAATGTGATGGAATCTAGATTATGCCTTGACGGAGGACATTACCAACTGCCATTGTTGTGGAAAGACGAATGTCAGAAGCAGCTTCCAGATAATCTACCTTTAGCTAGAAAACGACTATTTAATCTGAAGAACTGATTGCTTAAAGATGAGAAGTTGAGAAAGGCATACACAAAAGTGATCGAGTCATACTCAGGAGAAGGATATGCCCAAGAAATTACTAAAGATGATATTCAAAATGCATCCACTGTCTGGTACCTTCCCCATCATCCCATAGTTGATTCAAGTAAGCCTGGAAAGCTTAGAGTAGTTTTCGATTGTGCAGCAAAATTTAATGTAACTTCTTTAAACAACAAACTAATGAAGGTTCCAGATTTGGCCAATAGTTTAGTTGGTGTCCTTACTCGCTTCAGAAAGAATAAAGTCGCCCTAGTAGCAGACATAAAGGCAATGTTTCATCAAATTAAGGTAGATCCCCAGGATCAAAATGTGCTCAGATTCTTATGGTGGACCAAAGGTGACCTATATAAAGAAAGAAAGGTTTATAAAATGGTAGTAAACCCCTTTGGTGCAACCTCATCTCCAAGTTGTGCCAATTTCTGTTTGAAGCAGACCACTCGTGAATTTGGTCATTTATATCCATCTATGATATCTGGAGCTGTGCTTCATAATTTCTATGTTGACAACTGCTTGGTTTCAGTTTCTACAGTTAAAGAAGTGGTCACAATGCAACAAAAACTCACAGAACTTTTGGCCTGACGCGGTTTTCACTTGACGAAATAAATTTCTAACAATGATAAGGTGTTGGAATCTATCTCTGAATTACAAAGATCAAATTTAGGCCAGTTTATGTTAGATAACAGTGTGAAGGAAAAGGTCCTGGGCATGCAATGACATATAAAAGGCGATTACTTTACTTTCAACATTCATGTCAACAAAAAACCTTTGACAAGACAAGGATTGCTTTCCATGACAGCAAGTGTTTACAATCCCCTAGGATTCATAGCGCCAGTAATTTTAGAGACAAAATTATTGCTTTAAGATTTGTGCAAACAGAAAGCTAGTTGGGATAGCATTATCAGCGAAGAAGTAAGAGTTAGGTGGTCTCAATGGCTCGAGGAATTGCCTTATTTGAGCTTAGGATTCCCCAGTGTTTTACCCAAATAGCTGCTGCTAGCTATAAGATTCACTGTTTCGCTGATGCATCTTTGTTTGCATATCTTCGCATAATTGATACAAAAAATTTTGTCCATTGTTCATTTCTTTTGGGAAAATCTAGATTGGCCTCAATTAAGTCTGTATCAATACCTCAATTAGAGTTAACTGCCGCTGTCCTAGCCATATGCTTATCTTGCTTATAAAAGGCAGAGTTAGATCAATTTGCCTGCAGTTTTGATTTTCTGGATTGATTCTACAGCTGTACTTTATTGCATAAAACATAATACCAAACATGGAAAGTGGCCAATTGTTTAGCAATCATTGAACAAAATACTGAACTTGATTGTTGGCACCATGTGCTGTCAAATTTGAATTCTGCTGATCTTGCTTTTTGTGGCATATGAGCTAACTCTAGCGAAATGAAAAAATGGTTAGAAGGACCAGAGTTTTTGACAAAGCCCCGCACTGAGTGGCCTACAAATATGTTGTCAAACCTAACTCTGCCTGAAGAATTTATTTCGGCCAAGGAGCAGACTGTTTATTTTGCTTCGGAATCTCGCTTTACAGGTGAACTAAACTCAATAGATAGACTCATCAATCGCTGCTCTTATTTATACAAACTGAAACATTTGACAGCCTGGATTTTGACATACAAATTCTTCTTGTAGAATTGCAGCAGTTTTGATTGTAATTTGGAAATCCTTAAACAGATTACTGTTGAGGACTTGCAAAATGCAGAAATTGAACTCATTAAATACACCCAGAGGCAGCATTTTCTATATTTGTTTACAAAAATGTCTTCACATAGATGGCCTTTATTCCTGTGAAAGATTAACCCTATTTATCTTGACGGAGTAGTGCAGGTAGATGGCAGGCTCACACAACTTGACATTGAGGTAGACATGAAGCATATGATAATTATGCCTCAATGTTCTCATTTGACTGAGTTAGTTATAAGGCAGCATCACGATAAACTTGCCCATGCAGGCACCAGTCATACCTGGGCCTCATTAAGACAATGCTTTTGGATTGTCAAAGGTGCAGCTGCCATTTGCTACTCTATAGGTCAATGCAAAAATGTAAAAGACACAATGGCTTTGGTAGGCAAGCAGTTAATGGCTGATCTTCTGTACTGTAGGGTACAAACAGACAAGCCACCCTTCTATAAGGTAGGCATTGACTACTTTGGCCCTTTTTTGGTTAAGCAGGGAAGAAGCTGGATTAAAAGATATGGATTCATATTTTCATGCTTAACAACAAGAGCAGTGCACATCGAGGTGGCTAGTGACCTATCTACAGACTCCTTTATAAATGCACTGAGAAGATTCATGGTCAGAAGGGGTCAACCTGATAAGATTTTCAGTGACAATGGCACTAACTTTGTAGGTACCGAACGTGTTTTGCACAAATCACTTAAAAATTAAATGGTGCTTTAATCCTCCCTATGCAAGTCACATGGGTGGCACATGGGAGCGAATGATACGCTCAGTGTGCAGAATTTTAAATGCTTTAACTCAGATGCAGACATTGACTGAAAAAGGTTTAAACACCTTAATGACAGAGATGGAAGAGATTTTAAATTCTGGACCTTTGGTCCCAATAATGCTGCATGATTTTGAAGAGGAGCCTTTAACCCCCAATCATCTGCTACTGATAAGAGGCAACCCTAATTTACTGCCTGGCACATTTGACACAAACAGCTGTTACACATGCAGGTGTTGGGCTCAAGTACAGTTTCTTGCAAATCAATTCTGGCAATGTTGGGCCAAAGAATTCTTCCCCAATCTTTTGCAGTGGCAAAAATGGTTCAAGCATAAAAAAAATTTCGAAGTAGGGATGTAGTATTGTTGGTTGAAGATATGCAACATAGGTCAAATTCGATAGTGGGGAGAGTGCTTTAAACCTTAACTGATAAGGAAGGCCTTGTGCGAGTGGTCCAAGTCAAGGCATGCAATTCCATAATAACTAGACCTGTTACCAAATTGTGTCTGATCGAAAAAACTGCTCAGTAATTATAAGTGAAATTACGTTGCTTTTAATGTTTATTTGCTATTTGTGGTAATCTTGTTTATGAAGACTACATTGTTGAATTTAGTAAATGTGTACTTGCATAATTTATGTGCTTTATAGGAGAAATTTCTGTTTATTCTAAGTTCAATCTTCATTTGTGTATTTAATTTGATATGTATTTATGTTGGATTTACTTTATTGTATACTACTGTTACTGTTGAGTTGACGACGCTTTCGTAATGTTTAAAATGTTAACGTAATATTTTTGGGGGGAGTGTAGCATTGCCAAGACGTGAACCAGATGCTAATTAAGTTTACTCATGGCACCTGGTGATTAGTGCACACTTCTGTTGCCTGCTCTTTGACGATCTTTTTTATGGTAATAGTTAGCACACAAGGCAGCTTTTTTTTTGGGTTTTGCCTTTGTAAATGAAGATTACTAGTAGATTCTGCTGGCTGCTTTCTTATAAATCCCTTTGGAATTAAATAGCCTATTTGCAGAAGTTCAAAATGGAACAAATTTATTATAACTTAATTTGGTGTACTTAATTTAATCGAATAAAATTTGAATCATTTTCCATACCAGAACTACAATAAGCTTATAACATAAAAACATTGTGTCCCAAAATGTTCACATTTTGACCCAAAAACAAATCTTTGGCCATATTTAGAAAGCTATAGCTGCCATACAAAACATAGCATTGCTCTAATTTTTAACATGGGTACTACCTACCAACTGGACTATAACTTCACCAATTATAAAAAAAAAGCCAGCTTAAAAAAAAGTTACACTACTTTCAAAGTTTGATTGGTAAATTTTAAGGAGTGAAGTGAGTTAAGACAATTTAAAAAATTTTGGAAGAGAAAAGGTTCATCAACATAATAACATATATGGCAGGTTTTAAAACTTCATTGAAAAGCTTTGATTCATAATAGCCAATGAATAAATTTGCCAGAGCGGGACCAAGGGGACTACCCATAGCAACTCCATCAATTTGCTTGTACGTAATGTTATTAAAGCTAAATTCAACTGAAGTAGTTGCAGTTTTCATCAGTTCAATAAAAACATGTAGAGAGGTGTCTGGAATAACTGGATAACTGGAGTAGAGAGGTGTCCATGTAAAGTGTTTCAGTAAAAATTTCAATGGTTTCTGCTAAAGGTACATTAGTAAATAAGCTAGAAATATCAAATTAACAGAGAAATGAATCATCAGAATTTACTTCAAGTTGTTGTATCATTTTACCAAAAGAAAAGAAATTATTAATGCAAGTTAGTTGAGTAAAGTTCTAATATGGGTTGTATTAAGGCAGCAAAAAATTTAGTGAGTTTATGTTTGGCAGATTCAATTATTGAAAGAATAGGATGGCAGGGCACATTGGAAGTCTGTACATTCTTAATTGTTGTGAGCTGGTGGGTCTAATAACTTCATAAATTATTTTCGGGGGCTCATCACTTTTAGCTAATTGGAGAAAACAACGTTGAAGTTTAGTTTCAAGTTGAGCAGTATTATCAAATTCATTTACAGGCCCAAGGCATTCAAATGTAGTTATGTCAGAAAGAATGGCTGATCATATTGATGATGATGATGATGATATTTTATTCATGCTTAGTAACAATATTTAAGTATATGCAATGTACATAAGCAAAGCATGAAAAGGAAACGCAACACAACGACGAACGTTAAACATGCAGAAAGTATAGAGAGGGGGTAAGAAAGAGAAAAAATAAGAAGCACGGCCGCATTACCTAATTCAAACTAAATATTATTATTTAAAAAGACAAAAGACACAAAAAAAAATGACAAGACAAAAAATAAATAAATAAATAAATAAATAAAAATGACAAAAAAAATGTGCAGTGCAGGAACGGTTATGTAAATCATTGGGAGGCACAACCGCCCTACATAGCTAACTATAAATTTAGCTCAACTGAGCATGGTGAGTAAAGAAAACCTCCCAAAAAGAAACCTCACCAGGTCCGGAAACCTTTTCTGGATGCACTACAAATACAAACATAAAAATAAAACAAAATATACTTATATATATATACATTTTGAAGAGAGAATAAAGAAGTATAAAGTTTAGAAAAGAATAAAACATGCCAACTGTGTAAATTGATTTGAATAATCAGTTAAAAAAAATAAGGTTGATTGTCCATTCAATGGTTTGAATTTGTTATATCAATTGATTCCAATTTTCTTATGTAGCATACACTCTTTCTTTGTAGAGATTGAAAATGTTTTGAAGATTGTAGCCTAATTGAGAATTGATAAGAGAACCAATGTTGATGATTGTTCTTTAGAAAGACATGTGCTTGAATTTCCTGAATTCATTTTTATCTGAAATAAAAATGCTTTCCCGCAGTAAGTAGCTCACTGAAATAATTAAATTTTACAAATTATTAAATATTTAATTATACACTAATTCTAGTTTACGAATGTATAAAAGCAATACCTTCATGCGCTGTCAAGTTATGGCGCCGAAAAGACAAAGCGCCATTAAGACGTGGTTATAGTTTTATAACTTAATTTGTAAAATCTATTTAATATTGATCATATTTTTCTCATAATCAGATCTTTCTCATAATCAGTTCTTTGTCATGTCATTTAGTTCTTTGTCATCTCATATTCAGATTGTATTTTTGTCATATCTACAATTATAATACATTTAAAACTCTTTTGTAAAAAAATTAACAAAAAAGTTTTAAATAAAGCATTTGCTTTTAAGAGCTATTTTAAAGTTTTGTACCAACAAAATTTTTTTTTAAATCAAAAGAAAAAATTATTATTAGGTACCAAAGTAAAGCATATAAACATGTAGATAGCAGTTTAAAAAAAATAATATTTACATAAATTGGATTAACTAGATTACATTGAAATTTCGTTTTAATTTATTGTGATAACAGCATTTTGAGATTAGTTCAAAATGTTTATTAAGTAGACTGTTTGGTTTTGCTTCAAAGATTTCCAGTTTTTTTAATAAACTTGAATTACAAAAAGTTGAAATATACTGCTGCAAACTAGATTGATTAATAATGTATTATTTTAAATAAGAAGTTTTTTTGGCATGTTCAGTGTTTCAAAAAACTTTTAATAATTCTGTGGTTATTACACTGTGTTTTACAAAATTGTTTCACAGCTGCTGTAGTAAATTTTGATATCTTTACTTTGATGTGAATTTAATAAAGCTTCATAAACTATAGAATTAATACATTCACTATCTAAAAAAGACAGTTTCTACATTACCTAAAATCACATAATTTAGTGTCAGATTTTTCATTACTGTTAAGAATTTTTTTGTTAAAGTCAATTATAAGGTGGAAATGGTGTTTAAAAGATCAAAAATTTATTTTCTAAAATTTGCACCAACTGCTTCATTGTATGATGCTACAAATATTGAAAACAATTTTTTAATCATTATGAGATAATATTCTTTTAGTTAAAGTTTGTCTTGTTTACTACAGGAGTAGCACTAGGTTATAATGGTTCATTTAATCCAGGCAGATGACCTTATGTATTTCTTTAATAAACTAAGAATAAAAAGTGCTTTTAATTATTATATTATAATTTATAGTTATTAAAATTTTAAAATTTTTGTTATTTGTTTTTTATCGTACTCAGATACTATAAAGAGTAATGCATTCGGCTCAACAACAAGCAAATCCAAGATCAGCAAACTGGCACTTTGGCAATATTAATGATACCTCAGCTCAGTTCTTGTTTATAAGGCTTTATTAAAGAAAACAAATAATGTTCCTTTAACCAATCTTATGGTATAAACTTTCAAAGTAAAGTATTGTTGAAAACTTACCTTCACACAGTAAACCCTTTACTTACACACAACAATGCCCTTGCCCACTACGCTTGACCAATGCATATGATAATAATTACCACTTAACTGCAACAAAGTACCAACACAACACTATACCACTAGTCTGCAGAAGTAAAGTAGTCTTTGCAAGCAGTAAAGGTAATCCAAGAGGGGAAATCTAGATGGGATCCTCCAAAGAGTAAGGGATGTCCTTGGAAAGGGGGTGACAATAACAACAAACTTTTAAGTATTATATAATAAAATTACAGATTATATTCAAACCTTCATCACATTTTCCATTTAAAGTTGCATTAGATGATTTCAAATCTTCTGAAGAATACAAGCACTGGTGAGTTACATTTACATCATTGGGACAAATTTCAATAACATCAGTATCACAAAAGCATGACTGATCTTTACAAAGGAGTTGTCGACCATTATGTTGACATCCTAAACATAAAAAAAAGCAATAATAACTAAATGCTTAAAAATTACTTTTCTTCTGCATTTGTGTAACAGCATGGGTTCTCTGGGATTAAATATGTAAATACAACAATTTTAATTGTAATGGAAACTAAAGAACCAATGACTGTTTTGCATTACTTACAATATTGTTGCATCAAAAAAATTTTTTTTTATGTCAATTGCACATAAAGTTTACATTTTTGTACAAGATTGCAAAATTCACAATAAAAATATGTATATTTTATAATATATAATTAATTAAACTTTTGCACTGCATTTGGTGAAACAGCTTGTTTTGCCTACATGCATTCTAGAGAGCTTGGCAAATCTAAAAAGCACAATTGATTACAAATTGACAAAAAACATAAACAATATAAAATAATATTAAATCAATTGCAAATATTTGATCAATAAATTTTATTGTTTATTTATGATGGTTGTGCTATTGTTTGTGAGTAATAGATAAGTTTACTAAACTAAACAGAAATTACTAATAATACAAAAAGTTAAAAAAATTTTATGAATTTTGTTTAATCTAATAAATACATTGATTATTTTCAAATAATAGCACAAGCAACTATCTTGAACAATCAAAGATTTGCAACTCATTTTATATATCTTATTACAGCCAAATTTTTTTGTTGTTACATATTGTTTTTCAATTGCATTTATATTCTAATAAACTCTGACAAACCTATTAGGAAAAACAAATAGATGGGGCAAATACATTTACTATTAAAAAAAGGTTAAGTGGTTTGACAGGTAAATGAAGTGTAACCACTTTGATCTGAATATCATTAAGCACTTTTCTGGAAAGAAAGGATGAGAAAAATGTATCATTGTAACATCACAAATTTATGCAACCTGATGTGCTTATTATAACATCATTCATATCATTGAAGTCATAGATCAAACTTTATAAGTTTGTTGTACATCTATTTTATTGTGAAAAATCTAAAGAACAAACCAGTTGCTTTATAGTATTCAAGCAACTTTATATAATTTAATTATTAAAATATACTGTACTATAATAAAGTATAATACACTACAATTAAAACAAGTATTAATAGTATTAATATATTGATATTTGACAAAGAATAATCCTACCAGTTTTCTTCAACTTAAAAAAAAAACAATAGCCAGCAGCAAAAAGTGTAAAATTCTAAAAAGTGCCTAATGTAGCTAACTAAATATTTACAATTTTTTTATCTTATGACATTGCTCTTACTAAATTTTTTTTATTCCAAATTAAAAACCTTAAAAAGAATCCCAACTTTTTATTAAAATCAGTGGATCTTGCTTACTTAGCAACCATGATTATTTCTTTTAAAAAATAAATTACAACCATTGCAAAATGATGTAAATAAAAAGTTTATTTTCAATTTTAATTCCTTGGGCATTATTGGTACAATATAAAAATGCTGCATTTCTTTTGCAGTAAATATTCTTGTAACAAACTTAGCTTTGACAGTAGTATTGTGAAAACAAACAATTATCTATATAAATCATATTGGCTAAAAGTTTATCAAAGTAAAACGCTAAAAGCTTAGAAATTTTTGCCCAATACAATATAGAAGCTACTTAGTGATTAACAGCTTCCAATTTAAAACATAGTGTATTGTAAATGCATTTTAAATGCAAGAACTTTTTTCTTTTGTAGAGTACTAGTTGAACACTTATTTACATTTTGTAAAAATTATTTGTTATTTTAGCAACTTGTAATTCAATTCAAATATCTTTTTTCAAAAGTAAAATTGATAACTTTAAAATTATGATTGAGCTTGAAATGAAAGCTTGCAAAAAACTAAAAATTAATTAAAAAAGCATATTGTGTTTGTAAGAAATTTAAGAACCCATGTTTTAACAGCAATAATTTTCAACTTTTTTTGTTATCATTTCCTGACCAGAAGCACAACCAGGAAGCTAATTTAGAGGTCATGTTAACCCACTTTTGAATAGTTTTACCAGCCCTCTTTTCACAGAATGTCAGTTATCTTTATTTACTAATACCTAACATGATGTCACATATTTTCTTCCTAGGGGATAGAGACAAATGTATTTTTGCTTTGGTTTTTCAATGTCAGGTGTGCACTGCACAGTACTCTGCAGCAAAGTGCACAAGAGCCAGAGTAACATAATGTTGTGGCTCCAGCACCCCAGGTTGACCCTGCTAATTGTCTCAAAAGCCCAATGCATGTTGTTAATAATTTGCACAGTGATTCAAGGTGTCAAAGAAATGTGAGTGCCCTATCCAATTTTATGCCAATGTATGTAAAGCAGGGATTGTCCTTTGACACTGATGGACAGCTCACGTTGCACCTCTCTGTTAATAAGGTGGCTGTACTGAGCTTACAGCTTGCATTTCTGGAGGTAAGAGCTAATAGTTATGCAGTTTTACATGTATCTACTAGTGATGGGACGATACCTAAATTTTTAACGATTCCGATACGATTCCAATTCTACCCAATTATCCCAATTTCCGATACGATTCTCGATACAATTCCGATTCCTGGCTATTATTACATATAGGTATTACCATAGCCGTACCTGTTGGAGGGCAGGGGGGGAAATTGCCCCTCCCCCAAATTTCTAAGATTTGGGAAAAATTAAAATTTTTTGGGCAGTGAGAAAATATTTGGGCAAAACCAGAATTTTTCAGGCAGTGATACGAAAAATTTGGGCAAAGTCAGGAAATTTAGGGAGGTGACAATGATGAACTGCAAAAAATAATAACCAAATTTAGGTGAAGACCTTTTTTTTTTTTTTTTTAGAGAACACCTTGAGATCACCATGATTTTAAGACCAAATTGGTTTTTCGTCTGAGAATCACAGACAATTTTTTTTCATATCTGTAATGTACTATAAAATCATGATTTGGGCAAACGTCACAAAATTTGGGCAAAACTTCATTGCCCCCCCAAATTTTTTTGGGATGGTTCGGCTATGGGTATTACTATTAATGTGCCCAGGTATTCAGTGGGTGGATATTGGGTGAGGCAAATGAGGCGGACACCTCAGGCCCCCCTTGAAAATAGCACATACAGTTTTGAATCCGCTGCAGATGTTTGCTCAGAGAATGATTCCAAGTGAAGACCTTTTTTTTTTTTTTAAAGAACACCCTAATTTTGGGACAAAAATAGGGAAAACTGAGAGCAAATGGAAGTGAAGACCATTTTTTTAGAGAAGACCCTGATTTTGGGAGAAAAATAGGAAAATAAAAGATGAAATCAAAGTGAAGACTTTTTTTTTTTTTAGAGGACACCATGAGTTTCGGAGAAAAATATGTAAGCCAAGATCAGACCTCTTTTTTTTCTCAGACAACATCAATTTTTGAAAATTCTTGCCTCGGACCCCTAAATTGGATATTCACCACTGCAGGTATTAACATATCTAATTCAGATATAATTTGAAAATTGATTAGGAAAGTTTATCATCTTGCTATCCTTTACAATATGCTAAGTAACAATGTGTTGGGAAGGTTTTACAGAAACACATCTAACAATAATTCCATTTTAACAACTCAAAATTGTAATATTGAGTTCACAGTATCAATGTAAATAAAAGAATAGAAATAATTCCATTTTAATAAAAATACACTTTATTTAGTTGATAGTAAAAATAGCCTATGCATTTAATCATAGTCGAATTGAAGCACTCGCAAATTATAGTGCAAAAACACAAGCATTTCTCCAGTTCTAAACTGAAAAAAAATACAAAAAAGAAAGATTAAGGGATAAAAATTGGCAAAAGAACTTAAAAACAACAAGAAAAATATGCAATGATTAAATAGTTAAACAGGTTACAAATCTTTTTGATTGAATTTCAATAGGTAAGTTTTTTTTCCGTTGCTTACACTGATGTTACCAAATAATGAAGAGATTTATTAGACAAACAGAGAACCATAAAAATCTATTAAAATAATTAAAGATTTTTTTACGCGTTCTATTAATCCAATAAATTTATTTCTATTTGGTAACAACTAAATTTACCAACAAAATGTTTCCAAATAACAAATAAATTTATTGGATTAATAGAACGCATAAGAAAAATCTCTAATTACTTAATAACATTTTTAAGGTGCTCTGCTTGTCTAATAAATTTATTTGTTATTTGGTAACATCAGCATAAGCAACAGAAAAAAACTTATCCATTGAAATTTAATCTAAAAAGATTTGTAACTGGTTTAACTATTTGATCTTTGCGGTATTTTTCTTGTTGTTTTTCAGTTCTTTTGCCAACTTTTTATTGCTTTGTTAATCTTTCCTCTTGGTATTTGTTTTTCAGATTTTTGATTGACCTCTGAAGAGCCTAATAGACGAAACAAACTGTTAAAATAATATTCATGGTTTCTAGTTTAAAAGTTCATCATAATAACCACTCTGACTTAATCTTCATTGAGTAGTTTTCTCATGCGCCATGCGTGCCGACCAAAATAAATTTGTAGAAAAATGTTTATATACTGTATAATACTTATTATGACATTATAAGTTTCGTACGTTTGCAAAACTTGAAAGCTTCGTTTATGTAGTACATTGTTGTACTTTTTTGTAGAAAATCAAAAAACATGCTATGTTAAACGACCTTGGTTCACAAATTTATTTATTACAGAAACACATTTTTTTTAACTTCAATAATCGAAATTAACCTATTGTAAATTCCTATAGAGTAATATTCAGCTAGGAACATACCTAAATGTAATACATTCAACAATTTTTTAATACGAATTTTTACTCTTATCAGCTGAACAACAATAGTAAAAGCAAGTTTTGATATCACAGTTTACTTTTAAAAATGCGGCAATGGCGATTATAAGTTTTGTATATTAAAAATAAATTATAATATAATATAGCCTTAAGTGACATAACAAAACTTTTTTATGTTGCTTTAACGCTAGTGAACTTAAATCGAAATTATTTAATTTTCTGCCGAATTAGCTCGCTGACGAATTTGTCCCATTGAATAGTTACATACCTTACAGTTGGAATTAGCTTGATTGATTGAAAAATGGTAAAGAAAGGGTGAAGAAATTTTAGGAACATTTCATGAATACCCCAGCACAGTTCTGTGTTACTACTTTTTATCTTATGCCCTGTATATTTAAAGAATCGTTTTGGTATCAGAATCGGGTCTGAATTATACAGCTCCGATTCCGATTCCCGATACTTTGGAAAACCCCCCGATATTCCGATTATTCCGATACGATTCCAATACGATTCCAATTAATCGTCCCATCACTAGTATCTACCTATGTGGCCATGTTAAAAACAAGTTATTTTGTTTCATAAATTTGATGTAGACAATTTTGTTTTTATATCAGCGTTCAGTAGAAAAATTTGTTTTTATATGAGCATTGTTAACTGAATGCTCATATATACCAATCTTGGTCACAGATCCAAGCAATATATTTTTCAAGATGTAAATAATTTTATTGATCTGCAAGTGCAGTAAAACTGATTTGATGGTATCATCACAAAGCTAAACTTGAGCTCCTTGCATCATCTGATGATAACCTTTTTATTACCAATTTCAATTTAGGTGTGGAATGAAGCAGTGATGAGATCTTGTGTCAGATATTGTTGTACAGTTGGAATATCTTTCTTCCAATTGATAAGTTTTTGCATTATTAAAACTTCTTGATCAACCTTGTAAAAAAAATTATCTCAGCAATATTTTGTCTACTGTAGTCCAATGAAACACATGATAAGGAGTTAAAATTTAATAGTTTTCAGTAGCTTGAAGGCTTGCTCTTGCAAGATGTTACTTTGTGGTTTCTCCTATATCATCACAAGACAACTTTTTATGGCTTGTTGCAATGAAATGTCATTAAGCTTGAATAACATGGTCAATTTAGTGATAACACAAGTTCACAAAATATTTGAAATTTTTACTATTGGCTAGCTGCCCCATCACTAAAATACAAAACTTTGGTTATTGCATGTCAGCTTTTTTTGATGTAGCTCATTACTTTGCAAGTGAAAACATGCAGTGTTGGTGTCAGATCTCAAGCAATCAGGCATAACACAAAGACTTAGGTATTTAAAAATTTCTTGTTCTATGTAGAAGCAACAAAATGGGTGGGGTGTTGCCAAGCTGTTTTTTCAGTGATAACCATCAACTGTATCTCAAACATGAAAACTGTAGTTTTCAGTAAAGTCCAAGAAAATTATGACAGTATCACTGGCAAGTGTTTCCTTGGTTGATTAAAAGAATGCTGATGGAGCCTTGGCAATGAAATGGTGTCTATACAGTAAATCAAACTTTTCCAAAAAAATCTATAAACTCACCAAAAACTGCATGTCAATAAGTTTAGTTTCATCTGTATAAACTATTATTCAGACTAATCCTTTTGCTTAATTCATTTTCTATTTCTGTTCCAGAGCCCAATAAACTTTCATAGCATTTTTTAATCTGGAAAGTAATGTCATAATATGCTACTGTGATACTATAATCTGGAGCATAGGTTGAAAACATGCAGTCTTCATAAAAGCTAACTTTTGTATTAATTAATATTTAACTATATTGATTTTCCTAGTGATGGGATGATTCCATTTTTTTTTTTTTTTGGTTCTGATGCCAATTCCAACAAATATTTTCCATTCTGATGCTAATTTGATTCTGATTTTTGTTAGTAAAAACTTTTTTAAAGCACCTTGTTTAATCAGTTGGATAACTGATGTATAGTGTCTCTCCTTTAATTGATTTTAATTGTGCACATTTAGCCATTGTAAATTGAAAATTATATATATTGAAAAAGTCAATTGATCTTTCTTGTAGAGTTTCCAATTACAGAATAAGAGCAATATTTTAATACAAAATTTGTTTTAAAAAACCACTGTTTCAAAAAACCACAAACATCTGTTGTGTCTTTATTTAAATAGAATCCTGATCCTTATTCAATCAGTGAAATTCTATTTCAAAAAGAATATCTAAATATATCATACAAAATTTATTTAAGTACTTTTAAAAAACCACAACAGCCTGTTTGTAGAACCATCTGGTGGTTACTGAAAAAATAAAAAATATAATCATTGGTAATGAAAAAATAGTACGTTAACTCAATCATACTTCAAAAATAATATGCAGTTCTGTGAAACATAATTTGTAAAAGGTCATTTCAAAATTTTAAATCATTTTTAAAACTAGAAATAGAGTTTATGCTTTTCAAATTTTATGCAATTTGTTAAACTAATCATGCAAATAATCCAATTCCTGTGATGTCATATAGGAAAAAAATGACTCAAAATATAGTACATGCAAGTAGAGAGGTCATGCATTCATATTGAAATGCCTGACTCCCCTTCTTTTACCTTAATATGAATGAAGCAGACTAATTTTATTAGATGAAACAGTCTGCTGAGGTTTTCAGAATAAATTTTGTTTTTTATTGGTACAAAACTTAAAAGTAGCTTTTAACAGCAAATGCTTCATCTAAAGCTCTTTTGTTAAATAAGTAGCCTTGAAAAAGGCTGTTTTGAAAACTCGAACGTTTTTGTCTAGCTCTCTTCAGGAGGTTTCAATAGAATGAATTGCAGAACTGAACGTAGTATTTCAAAAGTTTTAAGACTGATCCTGATTGGCTAAAAATTAAGGTTAGTAGCAGTTATCATAATAATTAAAAGTATTTAATAAATAAAACCACATTTCATCAGTGTAAGAAATTTTTGGCAAAAAAAAAAGGAACAAAATTATGCAAGTTTTGTGCAAAAATTTGGAACTAAAAAGACAATTTTTTACAATTATACTAACAATTTGTGTTTATAAACAAATTCTTTCTGTCTACACAAATTAGGTTTTCAAAGAGTGATGAAAATTGATTCCAAGACTGATAAATGGAAATCGGTTCATGCTTTAGAGAGAATAAAAAATTAATTGTCCTTATAGTGAGATGCACATTTTTGGTTATGTAACAGATGGTTTCCAATCGCTGAATCACAGTGCAGTATTGAGTTTGCTAGTTTTCCTGGGCATTCTGGTTGTTTACGTTCTTGACTGGTTCTGTTCCGAATAGACTTCGGCACATGCTGGCAGATTCTGTCCCGCAAACGTTGAGACATTCAACCCACGTACCGACTATCGCAGTGGCACATGTATTCATATACAATGTTACTTTGTTGAAAAGTAGGAAAAACGTCTTTATGTACAGCAGGTAAAATTCGTCTGGTGGAAAAGATCACTTGTGGTTGAACCGCCCCAAAACAATTATTAATAGATAATTTTTTTTTCAAATTTCGGGGAATTTTCGCCAATCCAAGACAATTTTAAATAGACAGGGCATTTTTTTTTTGGGCCTTCTTTAGTGCTTTGTTGGAAACATAAAAGTTTTTTGAAAATTCTCGAATCAATAAAGAATTCTGGATAACCATTTTTTACAAGAATAGAGCAAATATTCTCTAGTTTATGTTTTAATGTAGATTTAGAGCAGATTTAGAGCAGATCTGCTTTCATTAGAGCAGAATATTTTAATACATATTTTGATGATTTATAAATTGTTTCCTTCAAAGTACTTCCCCTCAAAGTTAATACACTTTGGCATTCAATCCTACCACCCACAAAAGCACTTGGTAAAATTCTTTTCTTTGAGTCTCTTCAGCTCCCTTGTCACTGAGGCCTTGAATTCTTCTAGAGATGAGAAATGAGTTCCTTTCATCACAGCCTTCAGCCTGGGAAAAAGCCAAAAGTCACAAGGCACTAAATCTGGGGAATAGGGAGGTTCATCAAGAGCTCTTATTTGTTTTTTGAACAAGAGCTGCCTCACACTAATTGTCTTGTATGTGGGTGTGTTGTGATGGTGGAGAAGCCATGACTTGTCACTCCACAGTTCCCAACTGTTGCATCAAAGTCAGTTATGGAAGGGAATGAGAAACCTGCTGGTAAAAGTGCTGATTTACTGTTTCACCCTCAGGCACAAATTCATGATAAACCATACCCTTCTGATTGAAAAAAGTGATCAGCATGACTTTGATTTTTGATTTTGACACGTGCACTTTCTTAAGTCTGGGTGATTCTGCCTCTTTTACTGCATGCTTTGCCTCTTTGTTTCAGGATTGTATTGGAAAACCCAAGTTTCATCTTCTGAATCATCTTTAATTTTCTCCAGCATATCTTCACTAAATTTGACTTAGTTCTGCTTTTGGTCTACCAAAAAAATCTTATGCACCATTTTGGCACAGACTTTTTGCACCCCCAGATCATGCAGCAAGATTGTCCACACTGATTCTCTGTTTAGGCTCAATTCATTTGATATCATTTGTACTGTCAACCTGTGATCACTTCACACCAGTTTCTTCACTCTAGTGATGTTTTCATCTGTTTGTCTTGTCTTGGGATCATCCTCCACTTCCTTACAGCCTTTCTCAAAACGTTTGTGCCATTCAAAGATTTGTGTCCTTTACATCACATCTTCACCATATTTAAACCTCTTTAAGAAGTTTAAAACACTCAGTTGGGGTCTTTCTCAGTTTCATCAAAAACTTCAAGTTGATTTGTTGTTTCATTCTTGAGCTATTAAAAGTTTTGTAACAACCAAAAGCACAAATGCAAACCAACATTATGTTACATAAAAGCCTGAAACACAAAAACAGAATAACTTACATTAAAGAAATTGCAACACAATAGAGCTAAGAAGTTGTGTTTCACAGTGAGCAAGTGGCTTGCCAATTGGCATTGTGCCAATAGTGTGGTTGATACAGTCCAGTTTCTTTTTTGTCACACCTTGTATACCTTAAATATTTTTTAAAGCTTAAATCAGCTAAATGTGCAACTCCAGAAAAGAGTGTTACCATTATTAATGTACATAATAAAATTCAAGATTTTAGACAAAATAAGATTTGTGGGCTAGAAGGGTTCAAAATAGAATTAAGCAAATTTTACAGAATTTGATTACTGGAAAGTCTATAAAAATCACAACACCTTTTTTAGTCCAAAAAGTTGAGATAAGTCAGCATCTAGCAGTTTTGAAATCCAACCTTGATGGTGCAATTTTTAACAATAATGTTTCTGGAATAACCCATCCCTTTAAAACTAGAAAGTGTTGCTGATGATAATCTGTGCAAAAATTAATTGATTTACCTTCATAAATGCTGTTTCTTTCCACATAATTGTGCAATGATATGGGATTGGTCAAAAGGTTTTTTTATGCTGATTAGGCACACATAAAAAGTTGTTATACCTTCTCCAGCTACTTATCTGTATGAAGCTAGCCAGCTAGGTTTTCATTAATGACCATACATAACAATCTTCTTTAGTTCCCAAAAACAACATGGAAAAACTTTCAACAATAGCTTCAAAAACCTCAAAAATTTTTGAAAAACAAGTACAAAAGTCTGATTGTTAAAAAGATTTGTCAGTTATATATAAAATTAACATTGCAGTATGCTTCATTTGTAATTATTTGAATTCAACTCAATTACTTTCATGTATCTATACTATTTACAAGTCTATTCGGCAAAAATGAAAATCAATTTGGCACAAATGAAAATCAATTTGGCACAAATGAAATTCAATTTGGCACAAATGAAAATCAATGTGGCACAAATGAAATTCAATTTGGCACAAATGAAAATCAATATGGCACAAATGAAATTCAATTTGGCATAAATGCAAATCAATTTGGCAGAAACAAAATTCAAATTGACATTAATGAAACTATATCCTATTTCTTAACTTGCTATTTTCATATTTTGGCATAATTTTTAAAACTTTTCTTTTTTAAATTCTTATAATATACATGTATATAGTTTTATTATATAGTAACAAATAATATAAATATGTACATATATAGCAACCCCATCAGAGACCCTATTTTTAGACCCAATATTATGGAGACTTAATATATATTATGGAGACCTAATAATGGAGATCTAATATTATAGATATGTATATATTTATATGCTTTTATGCAAAAAAGTCATATTTATAACAATATTACAGTATGTATACGAGGTGTGTTTGAAAAGTATTGGGACTGTATGCTTTGCACAAACAACACTTGCAACAGTGATAAAAGCTTTGTTTTTTAAGATGGCGCAATGTCTTGTGGTTGTAAAAATGTAGTTTCAGCATTCTGTGACAACCATATGCTTTTTTACAGGCTTTTCTTGAAAGGTGCTTTACTGTAGTTCGTTTTGGGATAATTTATTTAGTAAATATTTTTTTCTTTTTTTTTCTTCTTTTGTTAACAAATAATGAGGTTGCTGAATGATGGGCAAAAGGAAAATCATGTGCAAGTGTGTCAAGACATCCTGAAACAACTTGAAATTACACCAGATCTGCTGAGTAGAGTTGTTACCAGTGATGAGTCGTGGATCTTCGAGTACGATCCACTCACCAAACAGCAGAGCCTTGAATGGAAGAGTGCATCCTCACCAAGACCCCAGAAAGCAAGGCTGTTCAAGTCCAAAATTAAGGTGATGCTGATTGTTTTCTTTGATGCTCATGGAATTGTTCATCTAGAATTCTTGCCACAGGGCCAAACCATTAACCAGAATGTTTACAAAGACATCTTGCGACATTTGATGCGTTCGGTAAGGGAGAAAAGAAGAGAATTGTGGGAGACAAAGTCATGGCTGCTTCATCATGACAATGCTCCTGCTCACAATGCCTTAAGCATACGACAATTTCTTGCAGAAAATAACATTGCCGTGCTGGAGCAACCACCCTACTCACCAGATCTGGCTCCCTGTGATTTTTTCTTGTTTCCTAAGCTCAAGGGAGTCATTAAAGGAACCCGTTTTTAAGACTCAAAAGCCATAACAACAGCTGTAACGAAGGAACTACGAGCGATCCCAATGGAATATTTCCAGAAGTGCATAGAAGCATGGCAGCAGAGATTAGAAAAGTGAATTCGAGCTCAAGGAGATTACTTTGAAGGGGACAAGTTGTAATTTTTATGTGGCATTTCAAATAAAATAATTATTTACACAGTCCCGTTACTTTTCAAACAGCCCTCGTATATTCATATATAGATAATATATGGTCTCTACATATATTAGGTCTCCAAATTAGGTCTCAATATATATATATATATGTATATATATATATATATATAGTCTCCATAATATAATATATTTAGTTGCAATAATCTACATATAGATATTAGGTCTCATTATTGAGTCTCCATAATATTGGGTCTAAATATAGGGTCTCCGATGGGGTCACTATATATATGTACATATTATATTATTTGTTACTAATATATAATAAAACTATATACATGCATATTATAAGAATTTAAAAAAGAAAGTTTTTTAAAATTATGCCAAAATATGAAAATAGCAAGTTAAGAAACAGGATATAAGTTTCATTAATGTCAATTTGAATTTCATTTTTGCCAAATTGATTTTCATTTGTGCCAAATTCAATTTCATTTGTGCCACATTGATTTTCATTTGTGACAAATTGATTTTCAATTTTGCCGAATAGACTTGTAAATGGTATAGACCAGTGATGTCCAACCTGTAGCTCACTTAAGGTTTTTTGCAGCCCACTGCTTACTCACATTTTTGAGTTATACTTTTGAACCTGTATTACAGCATTTCTCAAATTGTGTGTTGCAAGCTTGCTTTTTTTTATTTAGAGAACAGTACATTTTTGAGACAAAAATCGAAAAACCAGATTAGAGAACACTACACTTCCAAGACAAAAATTGAAAAACCTTAGTTTAATTCAAAATGAAAACCTTTTTGAGGCCTGCTGATTTTAGCTAAATTTACAATTTGGCCCATTATGAAAAAAGGTTGGACATCCTTGATTTAAATTAACAATTCCTTTTTCCAAAGTCTTTTGTTCATGCCTTTTAAAATTCCTTCTTCCAAAACTCATTGTAAATAATTTTAAAAGAAAATAGGGGGTTAAATTTTATTTTCAAAATTTGCCATGGAGGAAACAAAAAATAAGGTTGAGACCTTTGATTTAGGAAAAACTAGACAGACTTGCATTCTATTACCCTCTTTTGACATTATGCATTACTGATTTTTTACCTTATGCAAATGAGATAACTTTTGACCTCAAAGTGAAGTGCTAAGGTAAAATACTGCATACAGATGCTCTATCTCTAATTCACTCAAAAACCAAATACTGCAAACAAAGATGCTGTTACAGTGCTACTGGGTGTTGTAATTCCTGCAACTAAACTTGAATTTAAATTTTTGTGCTTATTTCTTATGTGATTTTAAAATGAGTGATTTTAAAAAAGTAAAGTCAGTTTTTGCATCCTTTAGAAGTTAAAGTGTAATAAGAAGTGAAATTGTAAAACTACTGAATCATGTTGAATAATGCGAAAAGAAACAAGATATCTGGAATGCTTCACACTGGATCTAGTGTCAATGGCATGTCATGTCAACAGCCTCAGAGTCCACTGTGCAACTGTTTTCTGGGTCAAGATGATGATAAAGGAGGGGAAGTCGATTGAGTGTGCCAAGCCAACCAGAAGAAAACATGCATCAAGAACAGAGAACACCGCTAAGGCAATCATTAAGTCACTGAAGAAGGACCTGACAAATTCCATGTGCTCCTTGGCACCTGCAACTGTGTTGAAAATCATGAAGGAGGCCAGAGGAAAGTCTAAGGCCATTGTAAAAAAGCCTCTGTTGTCAGAAAAGACCTGGGCTATCTGACTGGAGCATGCAAAAAAACTGCTTAACGACCTCAAGCACACCAAGATCTGCCTCATCTTCTTGGACAAAAAGATGTTTATGGTCGACTCGGTCCGTAACCACTGCAATGACTGGTCTGTGGACTTTGGTGACAATGTGGAGGATTATGTCAGATACAGTTCCTTGACAAAAGACGTGGCTGCAGTGATGTTCCTTGGCCTGGTGTGCAGCAATGGGGAGGTCTCATCCCCCATTTTATTTGACGATGGCTACCAGTTGAATGCCAATGGGTGCATCAACATCATGACCTCAACCATAATCCCCTGGATAAGGAAGGTGGTTGGCAAGAAGAAATTTGTTTTCCAGCAGGATGGGGCCTCTGCCTGCAGGCCTTCCTCAAAAAAATCATTGACTTTTGGCCCAAGTCAATGCAGCCTCCCCAGAGCCCAGACCTCAAACCCCCTGGACTACAGTGTGTGGTGGCGAGTGGAGAGTAGTGCATGTAAGACACAGTCGCAGAACGTCAAAGAGCTGAAGGCCTGCATCACCAAGAACTGGGCCAACCTCAACAAGGGGTACGTCGTTGATGTCTGCTGCACCTTCAGAGGCTGTCTAGAGCACATCATCAAGGCCAAGAGTGGCTACATCAATTAATTACAAAAGGTAGGATTAATTTAATCAATTAGTTTAAAATTTTATTAAAATGCCTTAAAAAATAAGCAAGATATAGGGGTTTTAAAGACCAGTATTCAAAAAGTTGCAGGAATTACTAAACACCTGTTAAATCCTTTTCGGATCACTAATGCTAAAAAAGTTTATCATTTATACATATTTGCAAAAAATATAAATGATTGTAAATCAAATGAATTAAAAACATATTTCACTTACTTGGTTTTTTAAAGTGAGATGAAAATTCAATAACATTAACACCCAAATTTATTTTTTGCAGACCTACTTGATAGTTTGCAGTATCATTTACAGAAAATTGAAAAGTAAAAGTAGCATTGTAAAATAGATTTTTATCTGACAACTGACTTCGACTATATCTGTTGAAAAAGAAAAATTTAATTGACTTGATACTAATAGCTCATAATAAGTTCAACTTCAAACTTCAAATAGCAATGACTAAAATAATTTGACTGATCAAGCGACAAAATTATTAAACTTAAAGCAGAATGTTTTTGGTGGTAGCAATTATTGTTGCTTTTAAACTAATATATTTTAACATAAATAACTCAATTGCAGTTAACTAAACAAGATTTTGAGCAGTCAAATTTCCACTTTTACCAGCTGAAATATTACAAAACTATTGGTGTTTTGAAAAACTGACTTGCAACCATATTACTTTTCAATTTAAAGAAAAAATCTACAAACAACTTGATAATATGGCAATGGGATCTCCTTTGACACCTGCCATGGCAAATATTTTTTTGAATTAGTTTATAGATAAAGCTCAGTCAAAATCGAATTGTTTTTTTAGTATTCTTAGTTATGTTGATGATTTGTTTTTATCCTTTGATCATCACAAGGACATACAGGTTGGAGAGAAAGTTTTTAGACTAATTTTCTTGAACAATATAAATTTATATCAAAATATTATTGAAATTTTTAATTTCATTATATTGTACTGTTAAATTTTAATTTTCATCTTTGTAGAAATTTTATAAAAGATTTTCTAAATTTTCTTAAAAATATAAACAATTGTGAAGCTATCATCCAACTTCATTGGGTAGGGGTCAATATCATAACAACTATAAGACAACTAAAAGTGGAAAAATCAACAGTATGGATGGGAATAGGAAAAAAAATGGAAATGGAAAAATGAAAATGGAAAAAATGGGAATGGAAAAAATGGGAATGAGAAAAATGGGAATGGAAAAAATCCTGGGGAGTACTGTATGTGCAGGAGTTAAAAGTTTTAGAGGCAGACTGGAAAAAATTATCAAGGCTAAGTGGGGTCACATAGAGCAATAAATACATGAATTTTTTGTTATTGTTCATATCTTTAAAATAAAAAAATCTTAACATTAAAAAAGAATAAAACATAAAAAATAAAAAGATGTGAGTTAAGGCCAAGAACTCTCTCCCCACATTGTAGATGAGGAATTTAGGGTTTTGAACTTCACTGATACAATATTTCCTTCACCAAAGAATTGAAAGAAAATAAAACTTGATTTTTTCTGAACACTTTAATTCGTTGGACTGATAAGAACATTAATATTTTTGTATATAAAAAACCAACTCAAACCAAACTTTATACTCAATGGAATAGTTATGTGCCAATTCAATTTAAGTAAAACTTAATCAAAACTTTATTTAATAGTTATTAGTATCACAAAATATTTGCAACACTCATATAAATAAGCACAAAGAAATCCAAAATATTTTTGAAAGTCTTCTTCATAATGGTTATCTGAAATCTTTCATAAATACAAATGTTAAATGATTTTTAATTAAATTTTAATCTCAAAATAATTCTACTCCACAATTAAATGCATCAACTGAACCATCAAAAATTGTTTACATCAAATTACCTTATGTTTGTGAGATTTCAAATCAACTTTCCAAAGAAATAAATTTTATTTTTTGAAAATTCAACAGAAATATGTGATTATGTTTAATACACACAACCTATTACTTGAAGAAATTATTTCTGTATAAAGACAAAATACTTCATTTGCACCATTTTCAGCATTTTTTTGCCTATCATCACCGATTTTGCTAAAATTTGACATGTTTGTGGGTTTGGACAAGAAAATCTCTCACACCAAATTTCAAGTTTCTAAATCAAATAGTTTTTGATATATGAAGGTTGAAAATTAGACACAAAATTGTCACTTGAACGCCCCTGATTGAGAAAAAGTAGCCCTCCTGGCTTTTTTTTTTGTTCGATTTTAAAGATGTTAATATCATTGGAAAGCTCTTTTCAGCAGCTTTTTAATGATATTCATATCTCAAATGTATGTATATAAATAAAAAAGTTATTGTTTGTCATAACCTTGACCTCGCATGACCCCAAAACCCCCACTCTAAACAAAAAATTTTTCAATACTTTTGTTCCTCATATAGAGAACTATCTGCATGCCAAAAACCAAAGTGGGATCTCTATAGGTTTTTACTTTATTTTGTACTGTATATGCCAAATTACTGCTGTATAAATTTAATTTTAAAGTTACATGCTGATAATTCTATTTTATTTAGTAGTATATTTTGGCAATAGTTTATTCTGTCACATCTAAATTGAAATTTTCAAATTTACAAATAATTATTTAGTTTAATGCAGTTGATAATGGAATGAGTTATAATTTCAAAACATCCTAAATAGACAATGTTTCAAAATTGTTGGCTTTACTTTTTATTCTGAAATTGGTTAAGTGTTCCAAATTTTATGCTTCAAGATACCAGAATCAGATTTAGCAATTGGTTTGCATCTCCTGCAAAATAAATGCATGAAAAAAAATATATCAAAAGGTTTTAATTTTGGCAATTGGCAGATCTACATTCTATTAGGCAATTTTTGAAGTCATTTTTAGGAAGATTTTAAACCTAATTTTTTGTCATTAAAAAAACTTTCTTTATATGTTGAAATTGCCACTTTTGATGCACAAGATTATTCATTTAATCAAACAATTTGATCCACCTACTCCTGTCCAATCAAACCAGTTGGCTAATTTTAATAAACAAAAAACTATAAAAACTATAAAAAATAAAAACTAACTGTCTTCACAAATCATATAAATACAGTAGAACATAAAGTTACCATATTTTTTGGACCATAAGGTGCACCATATTAAAAAACACAGTATCAATAATCGGCTTCTAATGATTTTGTTTTCATACCTAAAATGCACCGTTATAAGGCACACCAAATGAAACAAAAACTCACTTTGTATTTTACTTTTTGAGAAGGCACACATTTGATTTTTGAAAAAATTTAAGGATTTTAAGTGTGCCTTACGATCCAAAAAATACAGTAACTCTTCAATTAGTGTCAAAATTTTCTTTAGATGAGTATTGATCAAAAAGTACTAATAACAAGAGTCTGTCCATAGCCAGAGCTTTTCCAGATTATGCAATTCAGTTGTCAAAAACTAATGGTAGTTTTTTAAAAACAACATAAGTTATGATACTTACTGTAGAGAATATTGACTAGAATACGGACTATCATTGTTAGGAATTGTAGTAACTTGATAGGACAAAGATAATTCTGTACCAGCAAGCTTTGTAAAAACAAACATAATCAGAAAAAAATACGTACATACATATATCAACTTTAAATCAATTAAATTTCAGACCACAAAAATTAATTTAACATTAATTTTATTTGTCCCAACAGACTGTTTTGCCTGCTTGGGCTCACCAGGGGGTGGGTAGAAATCTGTTAAACAAAACAAATTAATAAAAATACAGTTTAAACAAAGCAGTTAAATGTTGGCAAAAAATGTAAAACAACAAAAGAACTACATTTATAATATCAATAAATTAATCAATTTTATTGCCAAAGACAAAGTTTTTTATGTAGCTTGCTCTATTGTTTGAAAATAATGGCTAAGTTTAAAAAATTAGCATAAAAAAATGCATTATAATTTTGATTAAATAAACTGCTAAAGAAAATAGAGTAAAAAGATGTTTAATAACACATTAACTGTTAAAATTCTTAAAACTTTCCCCTTGCACCAAGGCTTCCTCATGCTAAAAAGCTTCAGTTCTATGACAGCAGCAACAAGTAAAGGTGTGTGTGTTAAACTCTGCTGTCTACTTCTTCTAAGACAGTAAAAAGTATGGGACATTGTTACATAAGGATGCACACTAAATCTCAGCTTTTCTTCTGTGCCTAATGCACCACCAGTGGCTCATATGGCAGCATAGATAATATTGTATTTTGGCTTTGAATCATTTGATCACTGGTGATCATTGATATGAATCTTCAGTTATTCTTTTTGCATATACTGTATAGTGTGGACCACACATTTAATTATTATATTTTTTTAGTTTCTTTTTGACTTTCTCAGTTTGTCACACTCCATTCTAAATGTTGTGGCTACTATGATGTAATAATGCATCTGATTCAATGGCGGATTTTGTCTCACAGATGTTAATTCAATGGTGGGAATTTGTCTCACAGATGTTCAATGGTGGGAATACTTTAGAATAGAGTCATGTAAAGTAACAACAGAGTTATTTTTATGACAGCTAACTTTGCTACATAGATTTGTTGAGAAATATGCAGTAACTACCTAATAATGCTACAAGAAAGTACCTACCTTCTGGGCCATTTGGTGATGTTGTGTTCATTTGTGTTCTGTGGTTAAAAATGCTGTAAAGTGTGCAGTGCCAAGAGTTGTTGTAATCCTTTGTTGTGATTTTGGAGCATTTTAGATGCACCCAGTGTTTTGTGTAGTTACATAAAATAAATGTTTGATGTTTAGTGATAAGTTTGAGACAAATGTCACAAACCCACTTGTGTGTTTGTGGTCCAGGGTTTGGGTGTATGTTGCCCCCAAGAAGCAGCAATCTGATCACCCAGTTTGTCAGTAAACTGAAAAATTGACTGTCCCAAGAAGCCAGAGATGAGTCTTTTCTCACTAGATAAAGCAAGAGTTCCACCCAATAGAGATCAGACAGGAAGCAGAAATGAGCCAATTTGTAGTAGTTGAAGATCAACCACCAGTGTCCTAACCTTCACAAGGCTGACTCATATAGGAAAGTACTTTTCAGACAGATACCTCTGCCAAGTATCTGAACGCAGGCCTTTCTAATCTGTACAATGCCCAAGGCAGCATGAAAATACATTCTAGATGATATATCATTATTTTGCAGTGTATCCCTACTGCAAGGGGTATTAGAGATTTCCTTCTAGCTTGCTTGCTTGCTTGCCTGCTACAGCTTTTGAGCACATGCTGCCCAGGTGTTGCCATCTTGTGAACTACATTTTGTCTGGTCTCTATCTGCAAACCACTTTGGCATGGATATTTCTAACAGGAGAGATAAAATCTCCAGCCAATACAGCATTACAAGTCACTGAGACACACCAACTTTTCCACCATGGTGAGGTAGTAGTTCATAGGAAAGAAAGTAATCATTTTGCCATGCTATTCTTGAACAGCCTTTTGTAACCAATTTTTTGCAGTATTAGCATGACACAGTTGCATAATGTAAACAATATTTTTTTTGCTTAATTTTTCCCATGTGATGCCACTATTTACTGCTATACCTCTTCTCTGTTATTGTAATGCCAAAATGATGTGCAGCTATAGCCATTTCCCGTGTGAAAGTGGACTTTTTTTAAGGCTACTTATAAGCAGCCTTTGCTAAGTTACTCATGTAGAACTAACATTTTTTAAAGACCACCAAAGAACAGGTTGTTTCAAAGCTTTAAATCAGTGTTTCTCAACCTGTGTGATTTCCATGTGTTCCGCAAAGGTTTTTAAAAAACATTAGTCCATTGTTCAACAATCTTTTTTAAAGAACACTACTTCATAAGGAGTTATTTTGTCTTCTTACTTTTGCTTTTTTTCTAAAGGAACACTAGTTTTTGTGGCAGTGCTCATACTCACCTTTTTAACAAGCCCACTAATAATGCTTAGTACATAGTGACTGGATGCTTGCATCCTGCACCAATACACAACCTTTTTATCACAACAAGCATCAACCAACTGGGCTTCGCTGCAAAAAGCCATACTGCCTTTAGCTTGCCATGCTCAGAAGCCAGAACATCTCCTGCACAAAAGATTCTTGTCTCTACTTAGTGGACAGCTGTGGCAATTTAAATCAAGACACCCATTTGTTCCTGCTGCATTAGAACTGCTGAACTGCTGAGTGAACCCACCCAGTCGGACTTCAGTGTAGCACAATGGGCAAAATATAAATGTAGCATGAAGTGGTGGGAGAACACCTATGGATTCCATACATTTATTAAGGATGTCAGCTCAATGCCATCCAGAATTAGCTTTCCCAGCCCTTGCTAGGGTTAACCACCTTTGAACTGGTGTTGATCTAATCCACTCAAAAATCCACAAATGTGGTATGGTTTCTAGGGCAGCCTGTGAGTGTGACACAAAGAAGTAGACCGCTGAGCATGCAATAGCATCTTGCACCATCTATTACCTTCCAAATGGAGCTCATGCTCTCTCAAATGTTGACAAAAGCCTGTTGACCTGGCTAAATGAAACATGTCTGGCCATTTAGTGAACCATCCAGCTCCCATCCATCTCCTCCAAATGACCAAACAAAGAAGTCTACTTCTTAGGAATGAAAATCAAAAAATTTGAGACAGATTCAAAATGAACACTTTTTTTTAGAGAACACTACTTTTCAAGAATGAAAATCTAGAAATCTTGTCAAGTGTGCTATAAATTTTGAAAGTCACAAATTGTGCTGCAGCCAGAAAAAAAGTTGAGAACCATTGTTTTAACCCTTAACTTCCCAAATAATTTTTTAATTGAGAAAAAATTTTTTAAATCATTTTACACATTTATTATTGGTGTTACTACTCATATAAGTTGTAAAATTAAAAAATTTTAATACGTTTAAAAATTTATTTTTTTGTTCCATATATGGCATATTGGGAATACAGATAAAACTACTTTGGCATGTATGCAAGCAACACATTGGCCATGTAGTGAAAATGTAGTGGGTTTTCAAAGGAATAGATACACAGACCCAGCTTCCTGGTTGCCATAGAAAACCCAGATGCTGCTACTTTGTTGCTGATCTTGCAACAGTATGTTCATAGTCGTACCAGCTGGGAGGCAGGGGAACAATTGCCCCTCCAAGTTTCCAAACTTTGGCCAAAATCAGGAATTTTAGGTCAGCAACAATGATTGAATGCCAAAAATCAATAACAAATTTAGGTTAAGCTCTTTTTTTAGGTAACATCTCTTTTTGGGACAAAATCACAAAATCAAAGACTGATTCAAAGTGAAAACCTTTTTTTTGGGACAAAAATCATGAAATTGGAGACTTTTTTGAGTCAAATTGCAAATTTCATTACCCTCAAATTTTTTGGGTTGCTACATCTATGAGTATGTTCTCCCTGAAACAACCATCATTTCTGATTTATGGGGGGCTTATAAAACAGTCAGTAACATGTGATATCAACGTTTAACAGTTAATCATCAACTTTATTTTGTAGACCAAATTACATATGCAACCACAAATCATGTTGAGTCAATTTGGTCCAGAGCCAAACAAAAAAACAAACGTGAATGCAGAACTCATCACAAGCTTTTGTTGACCTATTTAATTGAGGTTATGTTGAGGCAGAAGTTTGTAGATGACCCATTTAAAAATCTTTTAAAGCATATACGTGAGGTTTATCCTTTGCAATAAAAATTGTTTGCCATGAATTTGTTTTTGCTTGCTTTAGAAAAATAAAAGAACAGAAAGTGATTGAAGTACAGTCCTCAATTTTGCTTTAGTTTAGAAACATAACATGAAACTATAATTATCTTATAATAAACAAATCAAAGTAATCACATGCGATGAGAAAGAGAAACATTGCGTACAAGAAAAAATTAAGAACCAGAGTGTGTCACGAAGTACATAATTTCCAATAATCTCTCAAAACACCATGTGTGTTACTGCTAAAATCTAGCATATCCACTTGTATTCCTGCTGTGCCACATGTGGCACAACATAAAACACAACCTGAGTGCACTTTGTGCCATACATGGCATACTAACATTTTTGAAGTTTTGGACTATCAGTATATACATTATTTTGCTAAATTATGATACAGTGTACTGTTAGTAAATATATTTAACAACATATATTTTTTCATAAAAAATATTACCTGATATAGGATTCATGGGGCTGTAAAGTAGTTGTTTTAATGAGCAAATAAAAGTACGTCACCCACTACAATAAGCAAGCACCCACTGACAGCCAGCATCAGCAAACTAAATGATATTTGGTTCAGATGAACAAGTGAACACAATAGAACAAACACATGCTGAATTTTTACTCTGGGTATCATTTAACAGTTAGTTTATGATTGTTTCCATTTGGTGTGCTACATATGGCACAATGGGCAGTTAAAGGTTAAATAAACAGTCTTTTTCAAGATTACAATAGACAAAAAAGAGTTGGCTCATTGTCCAATTTTCAGTCTATCAGTAAATGCCCACATCAGTATATTAAACTTGCTTGTTTAATCTATTATTAACCATAACAGCATGCTAATCTATTTAGTATGTCAAAACCTAAACAATTGTCATGATAGGAGCAGATATTGCCATTTATATAGTATAAAATGCTTGCATCCTCTCATATTTTTAAAACCTGATGTACTAAAAAAAAAACTAATGCCAGATTTGAAATCAGTGCCTTGCTGTTACCCAAAATTAAAAGCTGTCTTTTTGTTGACCAGTGTTATTTGAAAAATTGTTAAAGAAGTAATAAAAATTTACAAAAACAACATTTTACCCAACTAGTTACATTTTTGAAAGTGCAAAAAATTCTATACCAAATGGTAAAAGTTGTTTCAATTTTTTAAAAAAACCATTAGTAGTGTTTGAAAACTTTTTTCTGACAAAGTATATAATTATATATACATTTCAAGTAGTATTGAAATTCAAGATCATCTACGACAAAAATTTCATTATTTTCATTTTTGATTTCATAACTTTTACAAGAGATGTTTAATTCTAAAATCCAAATACGTACCCAATCAATAGTAGTGCATTTTTAAAATTTTATTTGTCTAGCATTTAATCAAAATTATGTAAACATGGTATCTTTCCTTAAAATAATGTGATGAAAAAATAGAGAATATTAACACTTTTTTTATTCAATCAATTTTTGCAATTGCAACTATAATAATTTTAATTTAATACTTGATAGTTTAATAGTATTCAAAATTACAATAAATAAATTCTATTCAAAATATTTAAAATATTCAAAATTACAATAAAAAAACTCTTAAAAGTTTTTCTGTAAATTCTTGGTTGACAGGACTTTAAAATAACTAATGGTATTAATGGAACCATTAACTCTTTCAATTTTAATAGTTTTTAAAAACAGGGCTTCTCAAACTTTTTTGTTCTGCAACCCCATTTAAAAAATTTTTTTTGTTTGACCCCAATATGTGTAGCCTAATTTTACATTTATTTTTTTGTATGAAAAATCATGTGTCCACATGAAAAACCATGTAATAAGAATGAGAAATGGAAATAGTAGCCTAAAGCGAATTAACAAAATTACAAAAACAGACTTTATTTGATAAACATTATCAAGCACATTTAATAGGATAGAAAAATTATTTTATATTCTTTCACAGCTACCTTATCAAGACAAATAAATAATTTAATTTTTTCGCATTTATCTGAAACAAATCACTCTTGGCTTTAGACCCAATAAGTAATTTTTTTGATTTTGTTTCTTGCTTTTCTCTTGATTACACCACACAATTCACCTTCTGATCATGCACCTTACTACTTTATGACACAACAATGGTGTAGTGACATTTACATTTTCTAGTTTTCAATTGTCAATAAATGTATTATTGTGAAAAAAAAATTTTTAAAAGCACAAAAACTCAATTTGTTTTGTGATCCCAAAATTTTTTATGCAACCCACAGTTTGGAAGCCCTGTTTAAAAATATTGTTTTTCTAACAATTTCTTTAGGTAACTGTTTTAATTGGAAACAATTTTTGGCAATGATTAACTGCAAGAAATGCAGTTTATATAAGATTGGAAAACATCAAAAGTAATCACATCTATGATTGGTTGCACACTCATTTTTTTTTTTTTTTATTTTGTCTTTTTTTTTTTTTGGCTTGTCATTTTTTTGTGTCTTTTATGTCTTTTTAAATAATAATATTTAGTTTGAATTAGGTAACACGGCCGTGCTTCTTATTTTTTCTCTTTCTTACCCCCTCTCTATACTTTCTGCATGTTTAACGTTCGTCGTTGTGTCGCGTTTCCTTTTCATGCTTTGCTTAATGTACATTACATATACTTAAATATTGTTACTAAGCGTGAATAAAATATCATCATCATCATCATTGGCACTGCAAGCAAGAAAGTTTCAGTCCAGAGACAAATTGTTTCTGGCAACAAAGAGAGGGTTTAAAAGACTCTATGAAGGTGGCTGAGCCATCTGGCAAACTGTTGCCAGATTAGCAAGCGTTTCAATTGGCAACACTCAAAGGCACCTTCATAGATTTTCTTGAACCCTTTCTTTTTCATGAGAAAGTTTTTGTCTATGGACTGAAACTTTCTTGCTTGTGGCACAAGTAAAGCATGCAGCCAATCAAAGAGATTGTTACTTTCAATGTTTTCCAATCCTATATAAACCACATTTTCTTGCTGTTTGTCATTGCCAATGATTTCTTCTGATTAAGAGTTGTTGAAAAGAATTTTAAAACAGTTTTTTCAAAGACTAGCAAAATTAAGAGTTAATGGTTCCATTAATACCATTGGATATTTTAAACTTCAGTACAACCAAAAATTTATTCAAATATTTTTAATAGAGGTACAATTAAGAACAAAACAATAAACTCAAAAACTAATGTAAACACTGTTACCAAGGATATTACTTAGTTTAAAATTCAATAGTTCTTCTGGTACATTCAGAGGTTTTTACCCGAAGAAGTCTGCCCAATGTAATGAATGAAATGTCATGTTACATGTTTTTCTTTAAAAAATATATTACGCTTTTTGTTATATTTGTTGAAGTTTAATTTGCCTCTGATTGTATTAAAAGAACTAATGAATTTTAAACTAAACTCAAAAAAATTGTCAAATTACATGATAAACTTCGGAGTACTAAAGTCTATATTTTTAAGGGCTTGGTTAAGAGCAGAGGTTCCCAAACTGGTGTACTTTTTGACCTTTCAAGGGGTACATTATATGTAAGGGAATATTCTCATCTAACTTGTTGTTGGGGTAATTGATGAAATTTGAATCTAGTATATTTTCCATGTATTTTTGTTAGTTTCCAATGATTTACCAAAATTGAAATAGACTAATACAATGCTTCTAAGTTGTCCATCAAGAGATCATTCTATGAAAAAAATTTTGAGTTAAAATGCACATTTTGAGACCAAAAGCTTTACAAAACTGGTCTTTAAATATCTTACGAAGTTTGAGAAAGAGATTGATGGATACTTTCCAAGTCTAGGTAAAGATGGGTTTGCATATATTAGAAATCCTTTAACTGCAAATGCTCAGATGCTACAGACTCAGATAGGTACTCAAGAGGAACTGGTTAAATTCCAATGTAATGCTTTTACACACAATGTGTAATCTGAGAAATAGTTATGTAAATTTTTGGTTTATGATGTGTAACTCAGTAAAAAAAACTGCTACACATGCTATACAAGCATACTTTTGTTTCCATCATCAGGGCTATCTGAATCAACATTTTCAGTGCTAGTGGAAATCAAATCAGAACTAAGTAAAAATACCAGAACATGATCTTCATTGTGCTTTTGCTAATGTTTCACCTTGTATTCATGAGCTTGTTGCTAAAAAGTAGGCTCATCCATATAACTAAAATTGCTGGCTTATTTACATTACTGGTACATTGTTAGCATGATTGTGCTACATAGCTTTAAATGATTTGTGTGGTTTTTATTATTTTGTTCATTTAAAATTTAATTTAATAAACTACTTGCAGATGGATGACGTATATATACGCGTATGTAAACTTTTTCCAAAAGACGGATGATGTATATATATGCATTTTCAGTCTTTTATTTAGTTTTAATAAATGAGGTTTAGAAAAGTTAATTAATACAGTAAATATTCTGTGAAATATGAAGCATGAAATAGTCACTATGAAATGCACGTAAAAATTTTTTCAAAATTTCGAAAAAAAAATACCGTCTGCAAGTGGTTAATGATAATCACATTTTTCCTATTAAACTAAAACTGTAGTGGTTAATTTGATAGCCAAAAATATAATTTTATGTTTTCACATAAAATTCAATTACAGTTATTGTATTAGTTATAAAATTTGATTTCAAATGTAGAATTTAACTTTCTTATGCTCCATTCTTATATATCAGGGTGGTCGAACATACCACCTATGGGCTGCATGTGGGTCGCACACCTTTAAAATCTGGCCTGCAAGGTCATTGTCATTTCAAAAATTTTTTTACCTTATTTTAAAAATTTTGAAAGCATTTATAACAATTTTCACTTATGAGAAAAATGTACATTATTTATTATTAGATATATATTAGAATAGAAATTAAAGATTATAGTGATTGAAAAAATTCTATTTTATTTGAAAGCTTTTGCATTTATAGTATCTGCCACTTTTAATTTTGAATTATTTTTGCATTCAGTAATGGGCATCGACTTCTAAGAAACAAAAATGAACATCATAAGTTTAATCCTGAATGGACTTACCAATATTTATGTATAGAAGAATATAGTTTAATCCTGAATGCACTCACAAATATTTATGTATGATTAAGTGTCTTGATTGTCAACAAACACTGAGTTGTGCTAAAAATATAATGTGAAACATCACTTTTTATTTCATGCTAAAGTGCCGGATTAATGCTTGTACAGCGATTGACTGAGAAACTAACTGCTCAGAAAAACTATTTCAAATCTTTTAAAGTGATAACATTCACTGATAGTGCTAAATATGAGGTGTGTCAGAAAAGAAACGGGACTTCATATATTGTTAAAGTTAGGTTTACAATTAAGAAAAAAGTTTTGGTTTATCTTGTAATTTGGTGTTTGACAAGCAAAAAACTGAAATTTCAGCTCTCTATTATAATCATGTGGTTCCTGATGTGTTTTTGTTTACAGATGCTATTTAATAAATGGTCATGTACTCTATTTCAATTTATTGATAAAAGTTACAAAATTGTGTGTTGATGAGCATTGAGCAACAAGCAAATCTAAAATTTTTAGTCCGATTGGATAAAACTCCATCTGAGGCACTGACATTGTTGCAACAAATTTATGGAAAAGATGCCAGGTCATGTTCATGTGTTTTTGAGTGGCAGAAGTGATTCAAAGAGGCCATGAAGATCTCAAAGATGATGCAAAAAGTGGGAGATCATCAACCAGTAGAACTGACACAAATGTTGAATGTGTGAGACAGATGATATGCGCTGATTGCCAGCTTACAATTCGAATAATTGCAGATGAGCTAAACATTAACTGAGATTGTGTTTGGAAGATTATCACTGAAGATTTAAGCATGACAAAAATTTGTGCAAAGGTAGTGCCAAAATTGTTGACCATTGACTAAAAGGCATGACACATGGAGGTTTGTAAAGACATCCTCAAATGCCTGAAAACCAAACCAAATTTGCTGCAAAATGTGATCACAGGCGACGAAACATGGGTGTTCAAATACAACCCTGAAATCAAACAAAAAAGTCTGCAATGGCAGAGCCCACATTCCCCAAGACCAAAAAAGGCAAGAAAATCAAAGTCAAAAATCAAGGTCATGCTGTGATTGGATTCTTTGATGCAAGGGGTGTTATTTGCTTTTTTTGATTCTTGTCATTTTTTTGATCCTTAGTGTTGTTCATTTCCAGTTCCTGGCACAAGGTCAAACAGTCAACTAGCTGTGTACAAAGAGATACTGCAACATTTGCTCTGGGCAGTACAAACAAGAAGGCCAGAAATGTGGAAAAACAAGTCTTGGATCCTTCATCACAAAAATGCTCTGCCTCACACAGCCAGCTGGCAGTATTTGGCCAAAAACAACATCTCACTGCTGGAACAACCACCATATTCACTAAATCTAACCCCTTATGACTTTTTTTGTTTTTAAAACTAAAGGAAGTCATTAAAGAAACCCATTTTGGAGATGTGGAAGCCATCAAAAGGACTGTGACCATGAAACTGAAGGCAATCCCAGAAGAATCCTTCCAGGGATCCATAGATGCATGGAAAAGAATGAAAAAGTGTATTAGATTTGAGGGAGACTATTTTGAAGGGGAAAACATCTAATGTTTGATTTTAAATTAAAATAAAATTTCTGTGACACCAGTCCCATTTCTTTTCTGACACACCTTGTATGTAAATGGATCATACCATGTTTTACTATCATTGGCAAAAAAAGGAAAATCATTTCACACAGCTGAGACAGTTAAAGAATGTGCTACTAAAATGGCAAAAGCTACTGGAGAAAATGAAGTTGCCAATAAATTTAAAATATTTCTTTGTCAAATCAGATTGTTGCAACAAGAGTGCATGAAATCGATTCACAATTGGAAGATACTCTGAAGGAAAAAATTACTAAATGTGCACATTGGTCAGTTGCTCTTGATGAAAGCACAGACGTTAGTGATATAGTCAACTGTCTATTTTTATTAAACTTATTGATTATAGTTTTAATGTGACTACTGAACTATTACATGTAAAAGCAATGTCTGGAAGGACAACAGAAAAAGATATCTTTTAAAAATTTGATACCGTAGTTGGGAATTTTATAGATGGTAAGTCAAAGTATGACAAGCTTTCAACAATATGTACTAATGGGGCACCTGCTATATGTGGACAGAAAAGTAGTTTTGTTGGTGAACTGAGAAAAAAAAAATTTTTGTTTCTGTGCATTATTGTATAATTCACCAAGAATTTCTTTGTGCTAAATTTGCCAGACTGCACTCTGGTATGAAATCTACAACCAAAATTGTTACTTTTATTTGTGGTGGTGCTCAAGCCTTTGCACACAGAAAATTCAAGAACTTTTTAACTGAGGTAAATGCTGCTCATCAAAAAATACTTACCTCTTTTTTGTGATGTAAGATGGTTAAGTGCTAGAGATTGCCTTAAAAAACTTTTGCACTCAGAAATGAAATTTTAGTTTTTCTGAAAATGAAATACCTGCTGACAACACTCAATTTAAAAATCAGTTAAAAGATCCAGACTTTATATCTGCTTGTATATTTTTGTATTTCTACAGGGTAATTGCTGGACTTGAAGATCTCACAGTCTCATTGCAATCAACTTGTTGCAATTTATAAATTTTTACTAATATCTCAAACTGTTATATGCAACAAATAGACTGGACTAAACTGAAATAAACCTCTCATCTCAATAGACTGAATAAACAAATTCAAGGCAAGAATCATACCATCTGTTTCCTTGTACAAAAAATTGATGCATTTAAAACAAAATTGAATAAGATATTCATTCCACATTTAAAAGAAAACAATTTGGCTCACTTTCCAATCTGCAAGGAAGTACATGATGATAAAGAAACTGACTTCTCAGAATATGTTAATATTCTCAGTGACATTTCTGTTGAATTTGATAAAAGAGATTTCAGGACTTTCAATTAATTCAGAATGATTTGAAGATACTGAGTAATGCCTTCACTGCTGAAGTGGAAAAGGCACCAGCAAAACTGCAACTAGAACTCTCTGAATTAAAAGACCATTTTCTGCTGTCACTGCAACATTTTTTCTCTAGTAAGCATGCTAACTTTTATAAGAGTGGCATAAATAAACTTGTAGATCGTTGGGAGAATGTCATTCATTCAGATAAACACTATATAATTGATTAAATTAATATTTTGAGTGTGTTTTTTACTTCTTCTAAATCCTCTAATAAAATGACATTACTTATGGGATGACCTGATAGTTGAAGCAACATGTTCAAGTTTGCATTTTTGCTTGGTTATTTTTGAATTATTCAGATGATAATTATGACTATACCTTCCAGCAATTTTTGGAAAATTGGAGTTCAAGTAACTAAAAAAAAATACAAATTCAATACCAACTTCCAAAGTCGTGTCTCAGGTCCACCTCTGCCAAAACATCACAACAGTGTAGAATCAATTGGTGTTCCCCAAAAAATTATCATGCATGCCACTTATAGCATGTGTATTAGTAGTTGCTGACATCTGCACTAATATCTTAGAACAATACAGGGTGCAATAACATTTTAGAACAATACAGGGTACATCTTAGAACAATACAGAACAATACAGCATATTGAAGACACTTATAATTGCTAATTAAAAATAGAAAATAAAATAATTAATATATTTTTTATTTCAGAAAATATGATGGCTGATAATAATATAACTAATGAAATGAAAACACACTGTAATAGTGTCCATAATAGCAGAACACAGCGATTTAAAAAATAGATTTCTAAAAGTTGCCAGATCTTTTGTTTGCAAAGATAGAAAAAAATTTAAAGAAAACAATGGAGATTGGCCATAAGCAAGAGAAAACAGCTCTGACTTATGAATGCTCTGACTCACTCAGAACACCTGCATTTGTCAGAAGAGTGCATGGCATGATTGACAAAAATCCTGGGCAGTCAATGTGACACCTTGCTAAAGATCTTCAAGCATCAGAGGGAACAATAAGGAACGTTGTTCATCAAGACCTCAGACAGAAATCATACATTTTTAGGAAAGGTTATGGCTTCCTAGCTCACCAGACCTTACTCCTTTGGATTATTATGTTTGGGGCATCATTGAAAGGGAGGTTAATAAGCATCCCCATAACACCAAAGCCTCTCTGATGGAAGCAATAGCCTGAGCAATGAAGGAGATAAATAAAGACTACCTGATCATAGCTTGCACTTGCTTTTGAAGCTGAATTGAGTCAATGATAGAAGCAAAAGGAAGATATATAGAATAAAATATTAGTTAATATTGTCTATTGGTTTTGTTAAAAAAAATTGTAAGTTTCAATAATTAACAGTTCATTTTTTGTTTTTCTGAGTGTACATAAGATGTACTCATATTGCTTACAGACCCTGTACAATAAATAAAGTAATATACATGAAAATCCTAGAAAAGATCACATGTGCTACTTGTATAACTAGTTTTAGTTTAACCTTTTAAAGGACAGTGGTAAATATGTGTACCACAATTGAAATTGTAACATAACAATAGTACTTTTGTGAAGGCATTATAATTTTAATTTTTAGTTATTTGTGACATCATTATTTATCCATTGTCATTTTATTTTAAAATAAAATTCCTTCATCCCTCAAACAAATAAAACTTATTTATATAATTGCCTCACTAGCAAATATAAAAAACTTACAAGAAAATCTTTTCCATCAACATATAATATCCAATTATAAGAAATACCGATACCTACAGCATTAGCAAATACATTCAAAGTGACATTATAACAATTTCTTGATGCTATGGAAATATCTAAAATATCTTGAGAAGAAACTGAAGAAATAAATATTGCTCCTAAAAAATAAATTTATTAACAGTTTTTAAATGTTTTAAGCAATTTTAAAACAAGCAACATATCTAAAACAGAAATTCACAACTTTTTTTTTAAAGTTCATTATAGATCCTTGAAATTTTTCAATGATTAGCAGTCATCTCAACAAATAAAAAAATTAAAACGTCAATGAACTATATAGTAAAAAATAAAGAAAAGACAAAAGCATAACACAAAGTTTAATATTTTATTTTTTTTACTTTATCTCTATATTTATCCTCCTGACTTGCAGGAAAGCGACAGAGGCGCAAATACATAGGGTAAGCAATTACCCCAACCTGCTTCCAGAGATGCCATGATCTTGCTGTCTACTTGTAATTTAATAGAGATATGACTTTAATTTATAACTGCTTGCCAAGACCACCAAGCATGAGAAAGTTCCATTAAGTGTCTTTCCCAACAAACAGAATGGCACAAGTAGGTTTTGAACTAGGACCATGTCAATAACAATCCCAGCGCTCTAACCACTCAACTTTGCTGACGAGTTGCCTTTTTCAAAATTCATCACAAAATAGACAAACTTATTGCAATGAGGCAACTCCATCTATCTTATTGATAGGTGCACTTGCCTCATTGCAATCAGTCTGTCTATTTTGAGATGAGTTTTAAAAAAAGCAAATCTCATGTCATTAGTGACATCCAGTCTGTTTCAAAATTCAGCTTTGATATGAGTGGAAAAAGCTATCTTACCTTCTTAGATTGTTGGAAATAAAATTAAACAATTTCAGAGCCCACTTTGATTTTCATTTTACAATTTGATTTCTTCTTCATCATTTGAAGCCACTCCAGGTCAGACACAAACAACTGGGGCTGAGGGTTTATCCCTTTAACTACCCCAGGCTGCTGTACTGCCTGAATTGGATGCTGGCAGTGATGATTTTATTAGGCCAGCATTGGGTTTCTTCATCCAAAACCGTCAAATCTTGTGCTCCATGTAGTGCCTGATGTATAGGACATGCTATTAAGACATGGTCTGCAGTTTGTTCAGGGATGCTACACTCACAATTTGATGAAGGAGCAAGACCCCATATTTGTGCATGGACAAATGAAATCACCCAACACCAGCCTGCAGGTGGTTGAGCTTAACCCAAGCTACTTGGGGTAAGCCCATCCCAACAGGCCTGGCACCGGTTTGGGGCACAAAAGCATGGAACCTGGAAGCATTTTCACAGTACTCCACATTCCATGTGTGATTTGTCCATTCAGAAGCACAGATGCCAAGACTGGCAAGGTTGTCCAAAAGATTCCGCGCAGCTGGCACAAACAGGCGTCTGGATCTTAGTCTCACTTGGCGAGTATCTGAGGACCCACTTAAAAGACCATACAAGATATGATTAGTGTCCAGAGATCCACAGTGAGCCAAGGAGAGTGTTGCTCCCATTTGGTGAAGCTCAGCTGGCTGGATGCCTGAGAGTATAGGTAGGTGGTCCATCAGAGTGGGATGCAGGCATCCAGTGACTATGCACAAGGCGTTGTTCAAGACACTGTTGATGTGGCAAGTGTGAGCACTGTGACACTAGACAGGCACACAGTACTCAGCTGTTGAGTAGACTAGAGATAAGGTGACTATGCATAGTGTTTTAGCACCAGCTTCCCATTCCAAGCCCACGAGTTGCCTCAGCGGTGTGATGTGCAAGGATAGTTTTTTGCGCAATGCCACTATATGGTGAAGAAACGTGAGTGATCTGTCTAGTTTTATCACAAGATAAGTAGGGGTTGGACAGAACAGTAAAAGTCTATCATTGTTGTAGACTTTTAGCTCATGTTTGGCCTTTCATTATTTAAGTAAAAGGCTGCCATCACTGTCTTAGTGTGACTGAGCTTCAATTTCCAAGTCTGGAGACACACTGAAAGTGTAGACATGTCTTGGCTTAAAGTCATCACCAAGTCCTTCCAGTTTCCAGAAGAATGCAGCAATGCTAGATCATCAGCATAAGCAAACTTTCTGGAAATCATGGAAGGAAAATTGTATGTATAGATGTTAAATAGGAGGGGAGCCAAGACTGATCCCTGAGGAACACAGTTTTTAAGACGGCATAGCCTGCTTTGCTTGCTGTCACCAGTGGTAAGGGTAAAACTTCAATTTTGGATAAGCTCCATAATCATTCTGACCATGTGCTTATCTGGAAGAAGCCTCAGCAGCTTGCATGTAAGGCCATGGTGCCAGACAGTGTCATAAGCAGCTGTCAGATCAACAAATATGGCACCAGCCTTCTTCTTAGCTTCAAAAGAATTCTTGATGTTCTGGGTTAGCAGGACAACTTGATCTACGGTTGACTTCCCATGTCAAAACCCAGCCTGCTCTTTAGGGAGCAGTGGATTGATTAATGGCTCAACACACGCATAGATAAGCCTCTTAAGGATCTTGCACGGACACAGAGCAGAGATATCGGTTGATAACTCTTTGGGTCCCCCACAGGCTTTGTTGGTTTTGGGATCGTGACCACAAGTGCTCTTCTCCAGATCTTGGGAATTTTGAGTTGGCACAAACAGAAAGAAAGGAAGTCATGTAACCAGGACTTCAAAGCAGCTTCAGCATGGAGTATAAGCTCTGGGCAGATGGAATCAGGTCCCAGAGCTTTACCTGGTTTTAAATGTTGGAGGGCAGCAGTAAATTCTTTCTGTGAAAAATTGTCAGAGATATTTACTGCATCTTGTGTTGTGGCCCTCCAAAGGCCAGATACTTCTTGAGAGACAAGTCGAGATGACTTGCGGTCAACAGTCTTGTATTTCCCATTTCTAACCAGCTGAGATGCAATAGCATCGGTTGAAAGGGACAGTGACAAGAAGAGTGTCATGACCTACCAGTAAGGTTGTTCAAAATACTCCATGCTTTTCGACTAGAGTGTGAGAAGTCGATGCTCCAAACTGCCTCAGGCCATTGATCCTTCAGCTTCCTGTCAAGCTTGGCAAGCAGAGCTGTAGCCGCCAAACTTAAGTTGTCTCCCTGAGGAGACTGCAGGAAAGTTTTATAGAGGAATTCACACTCTGCATCTCAACATCGAACATAGTTATTTCAATACCCGCATGGGATAGTCTTTTTGGATGCTTTCTTAATGGTGTTATAGAAGTCCTGGTAAGCTGCATCCACATCAAGTGAATCAGGTGGCAACAAAGTCTTTGTGAATTTATTCGTCAAAGCAATGTAGTGACTCCATTTGACCTTGCAGAAGTTCCATTGCTTAACAGGCATGCTTAGCACTGCCATAGCAAACCTTGGTGGTGTAATAAGCAAAGGTCGATGTTGTGACCAGGAAACTTTTCAAGGATACGTCTATCCAATAAGTGACTGTTTGTATCTATGCTAGTGAAAGCTAGATCCAGATTGGTGCCAGTGTCCCAGCAGCCTGAGTAAAAACTGGCAGTGTCCTTGGCATTATACAGGGTGTCCATGAGTTAAGGCAACCAACTTTCTCCATTAAATTAGTGAATTTAAATTTGGTTTTTCTCAAACAACTAATACACCATTTTAAAGCTAAAACTCTGTTTTTTCATTTCAGATATAGCAAAGTTTTCTAAAATAATTATTTCTATGTCTATTGATCGTAACATTGGGATAAAACTCCACAAAAGTGGAGAAAGTAATAGTGAAATAGCTAAATGGCTCAAAATGAACTGCACAACTGTCTGGAAGATCATCAAAAAGTTTCAGAAGATTGGAACTACACAAGATTGGGAAGGCCAAGGCTGAAAACAGACTGTTCGTACCCCTCAACTGATAAAAAACACCAGGGAGAAGCTGCGATGCAACTCTCACCAAAGTTGCAAGAACTTGGCTGCTGCAGCTGGTGTAGGCAAATCCACCATGCACCTGTGGAAGCCTAATCGAAGGCTATAAAACCTTTTGTCAATTTAGTCTGGCCTATCACTAATTTAAAAAGCATTGAATTTAAGAAACACATTTTTATAAAGAGGTTACGATGGGTTACGAATCAGGATACAATTTTTTGATCAACTAGAAAAAAGTTAAACTAAGCAAGCTATCAAATTTTGACAACAGCCAACTGGACAAAAAAATTTATTTGGTTGTGCACAATGTACATGTATTTTCAGCACTTGTCGTTCTTACTATTGCGGTGAAGTTGGGATGAAAATACATGCACCTTGGATGAATATGGTTTTCTATATTAAAACTTATAAAACAGAAATAAACACAAATTCAAAAATTAGCACAACACACGAACACTTACTAACTGAAATCGGTTCACAATCTCCCAAACAAGATTGACGTTTGCGTTTGATTTGAAAATGGCCCACGAGGGTCTGACTATTTGTACTAAGATAACACGTGGAGAGAGGTGGGACGAGAAAGCAACTTTAAATGATGTCATTATTGGCAAGAATTACGTAATGCAATAAAAAATAAAGTAACTTTTGGCTTACAAAGTATTGGCGAAAAAAAACTAACTTCTGATGATGCCATTGCCAAAAACAATTACGTAAGGCAAAAATAAAGCAACTTACGATTTAAGAGATATTGGCAGGAAAAGACAACTTTATATAATGTAAACAGCAAAAACAATTACGTAAGGCAACGAAAATAAAGCAACTTTTGATTTAAAGACATTGACGGAAAAATCAATTATAGTTAAAAAATCTAACCTTGACTGAACTCAAGTCTGCATTAACACTTACTATGGATAGCGCTGGATATTGGTTGAAGCCTACTATTGTGATCTATACAGACTATATTGAAATTGCAATTACAATTTTCGTAGTTTTAATAATATGAAAATTAACTATACTGTAAATTATTTATTTAGTAGCCTAGCTGTTCGCTCTATAACAAAAACTAAAATTTATTTTTCTGATAACAATTTTCTGTGTTATGAGTCTCTGTTTTGCTAACATTTTCCACAGACCACAATTATGTAATTTTTAGTTTGATTGAATTTGCCAACTGTGCTGGGACTCAAACACTTTCAAGCATATCTTTTTTTTTTTTGATTCAAACAACATCCTGCGAAAACAAAGAAAGTTGTTATCGTGCCCTTAATAAAAACAACTGCGCTTAAGTTCCTCAACTGAGCTTCTTTGATTTTGCGGCTTTTAATTAAGTTCCAGCAGGTGGATTTTCGAAAAACTTTTAGAAAGCAAAGTTGTGATCCTTGAGAACATTTTTAGCAATTGGAAGCAGCTGCATTTACAAAGCAAGAATTTGTGAGAACCCTTTTAAAACTTTATAGTGCTTTTGCAAGTAGTTTATTTGACATGGTCTAAATCTGTTTTTACATGCTGTAACTTTCATAACTTTTTTTCTTAAATGAAAATGCGCCATTGGAGTCAGCAATTGAAAAATTTTTCTATATATTTTCGCCTTGCAAAAAATAATTGATGCTTAACGCTTGACGCAAAAAACAAGCAAAAAGTTGTCGGTGACACCTATTCCATCAATCAAAAAATATTTTTACGGCGTTTGCGTCATCATCAACAAAAAATTGTCACCGACATTTGACACCGTCAAATTAACGCCATCAATGCACAACACTGCAAAAATATAATAAACCAAAAAACAAAAAAACACATATTTGAATAAACAATAATCTGTAGACCTAAGATATATTATACTGTATGTAATGATGCAGCAAGGAGACTGTAAATTGACCTTTTGGTTTTCTAGTCAGCAAATTGTGCATGATCAATTACTTGGATTGGAAGATGTTTTATGTATTTCAATGGGAATGTTTTCCAAATCTTAAGTCTCTAGTACTTTATGCATCTTTCCAAACAAAAAGTGTGGTAGAGAGGAATATTAAAAGATTTGTTTGCTGGCATAAAGATCTAGCATTTTGTTTCAAGACCTGGCTTGTTAAGGTAAAAAAAATTAGAAATGCTTAGTGGAAGCTTTTTCATAAAATTTGCATGAACAATTTTAACTATTTCAAGTTTATACAGATTTAAAAGTTTAAGAATTAAAAAAAAATAATGTGGTGTTGTACCTTTGCTAACTTTAGGTCCCTTCTAATACATTTAATCACTTTATTTTGAAGAGTTGTTAACTTCTTAAGATATCAAGAAAAAGTAGAACCCCAAACTATAAGTCTATATAATAAGCAGGGCTCGCAAGCCAGCCTTAATTTAGGTTAGGCTTTGGCTCCAGCTCCAAACCCAATGCTTGACCCTAGTTTGGCTCTGATTTTATAAAAGTTTGGAGGCACTGAAGACAAAACTACAGAAGGAATGATCAAAAATGCCCCAGGATGTGATTCCTGACTCTTGCAAGTGATTTTCGAGGCATCTTCAGCTTGTAACTGATTCAAATGGAAAGCATATTAAATAAATTGTATTTGTATTGAATTTCTATTCATTCTGTAACAATATTTCACCTGTGTTATCCAACTGTATGTATCATTTCCCAAATACAGTTATTTGAAGTTGCACTGCTAAATATTGATCACCCTGTATAGTCAACTTTTTAATTTTTTCAATATATTAGTAAAATGACGACTATTGTGAAACAAAAGTTTGTGATCAAACAGCACCTGAGGAAAAAGACAAGTGAAATACTCAAGATTGGAAAATACTAAATTTGAACCCAATGTTTATCAAAAGAAGATTGGATAGGTATGTGGAGATTAAAGATGTTCAGGACCGTCCTTGACTGGGTTGACCATGGTCTCAGAGGACCAAAAACCTGATCAAAGCAGTCAGAGAAAAACTTCGGAAGAATCCTAGGCAATCGATTAGACAAATGGCAAAAGAGCACCATACATCAGTGGCATCAATGCATAGAGTGTGCAGAAAGGATCTAGAAACATATCTTTACAAGCTGCAGAAGTGTCAAATGTTATCTGAAGTCACAAAGCAAAAGAGTCCAAGGAGCCAAGGGACTGTTGAAGAGACACAAAGACAGCACGCTAAAAAATCTTGTCTTTAGCGACAAAAAGATTTTTATCATTGAAGTAGCATTTAACCATCAAAATGACAGAGTCTTTTCAAAAAGCCTACAAGCCATACCTGAAGGCATGAAAAAAGTTTGCCGATCCCAAAAACCTGCTTCCTTAATGGTGTGGGTTGCCATTTCATCAGAGGGGAGGTCCCCTTTGATTTTTATTCACAGTGACATCAAAATCAATAAGAAGGTGCTCTGATACCATGGATTAACTCTTTGTACCCCACCCCAATGAAGATTGAACCTTTTAGCAAGACAGTGCAACGTTTCACACTGCCAACATGACTCAACAGTGGTGCAAGATCCATTGTCCTCAATTTCTGACCAAAGAGGAATGGCCTCTGAATTCACCTGATTTGAATGTTTTGGATTTTTGTGTGTGGTCTGTCTTGGAGAGAAAAGTCTGTGAAGATCTTGAAGAAATGATTGGTAAAGGCATGGGCAGAAATTGACCAAAAAATTTTCCTTGCCATGGTTGATGACTTTCCTGGCAGATTTAGGGCTGTCATCAAATCCAGGGTTGTGGAGTTGTACGAATTTTCTCCGACTCCACCTCTTTAAAATTTTCCGACTCCAACTCTGACTCCCAAATACCTACAAAAAACAACTCCGACTCCTGACTCCGATTCCAGCACATCTAAAAAATGACTCCAACTCCAACTCTAGCAAGCCTGAAAAAACAACTCTGACTTCACAACCTTGAATAAGTCACACTTTTCAAAATATTAAGAAAAAAGGAAAAGGCGACCTTTTTTTAAATTTGTAGCCTGAGCTGTATAATGTTAAGGTTTGATAACAGTTTTTCAAAGTGCTTGATAAAAGTGTTTAAACAGGACATTTTGAATTAAGTCAAAAAATAAAATCAAAAAATTTAAATGATTTAAAACCAACAGACAGTATTTATGAGAATAAAATTAAATACAGAAATTGTAAAATAATCATAGATACTGAAACTGTTCTATTTTATCTATTGCCTTATGTATATGCTGGTCCACTATCGAAAAGAAGTCAAGAAAAGCATCCCAAGCATTTTCAAAATTGTTATTTTAACAATTGAGTGCTAAGTTCTCATTTCATGATAATAAAGATAAATAAAGATTGTTTATTTTTGCCAATCTTAACTGCAATAAGCTTAATCTTGCATTCTCTACCATATAGGCCTATTGCAGGGACATTTCTAGTGATTTCAGTTAAATGCCTGTTAGCACCATATAATTATTTGATTAGTTTTGCCTATTGCATTACTATTTTTGCAAGAACAAGAATGTTATTTTTCTCTCATTGTAGGCTTACAGGTTTATAACAGCCCAAGTAACAAAATAAAATAAATTTTTATACCTATGTGACTATATATGACATGGCTAATTTAAAAATTTAAACAGTAATTTTCCTGGAAAGAAGTAAATATTAGATTTTTAATTGCTATTTACCAAGTGTGCACTTTGTCTCTCCATTGTATGATGTGTAATTGTGGTGCTATGTAGAAAAGCAACTTTATTGTTTAGACCATTTATTAGGTCTATATTTATTTTAAAAATTTGTTAAATAATTTACAGGATTGCATTTTTTTGCTTATTGTTCAAAAATTTATATTTTTTATTTTAAGTTTACGTTTTAGTCCATGACGCTACTTTAGTCACACATATCAAAAAATTGTTTAACAAAACCACCATTCAATGCAGTACAGATCCCTGCCCAGCAGTGAAGGCTGGCAAGTAAAAAATGATGAAAAACTGTAATCAGGGATGCAGGAAAAAAATTGGGGAGGCAGGATAAACTTTAAAAAAGGCCATGTTTTTGGTCAAAAAGATACTCTAACAAACGCAAACTTTAGCTTTGGAGAAAAAAGTTTTACTAAAAAACTTAATGAAGACCAAAAAATAAATAAATACAAAGGTCTTGTCTTTTTGGCAATGATATTTCATATACTTGGCCCACAAATATTTTGATTTAGCATACTCAAAATTATTGGAATGTGCCTGTTGGTTGAAGCACTGTATTTGTGTTCAAAATGGTGTTGGTTCAAAACCTATTCTCTCCATTCTTTTGTGTCCTTGAGGATGAGACTTTACTACCATACTTTCTATTGCTTGGCAGTCTTGGCAAGCAGTTCTAAATTTCAGTCATATCTCTTATAAAGGTAAAAAACCAAATTAAAAATTTAAACCTGACAGCAATAATTTTGTAGCTCCGAATACAGGTTGGGGTAATTGCTTTCCTTATGTATTAGTGCCCCATCACTTTCCAGTGAGTCCAGAGGATAAGTATAGAGATAAAATAGACAAATAAAGACCTTTTGCATTGTTCCGACCTTCACTTTGAACTAAAAAATTTACATTTTTATGTTCAAGCAAAGACGTTATTTGGTCTTTATGAAATTTTTTCAAAAATTTTTTTCCCATTTGTTAAAGCTTATGTTTGTTGAGACTTTGGTGCTTTTAAAATAAAAAAATACTTTTTCTAAATTTTGTCCTCCCTGCTACAGTTATAGGCTAGGTGGTTCCTTTTGAAAAAAATTTAGTGACTTTTTGTCTAATTCGATATTTTATTAAGTCTATTAGATTAGATTTTGGTCAGGATTACATACAGTAATTTTAAAGTCAAATCTGATACAATGCTTCTGTGTCACAAATTTTAAAATCAAATGACCCCTTCTCTTTCCCACACTTATGTCATCCTGGAATCAACCATCTGCAAAACACAATTTGTTTAAATTGAAGGATATTACCGTGTACTGCTAATCAAGAATTTTAGATAAAAAGCTGTATGCCTAAAACGAAGAGCTGAACTAGTCTCACCTATGATTAAATTGAGTGAACTGCATCCATTGCAGCTCAAACTACTAAATACAGCTTTAATATTAATAGATTGTGTCATTTTACGTGAAATTTTTGGGATAAATTTAAAACATCTAAGTTGACAATTAAAAATTAAAAAAAATTGTTTAAGCATTGCTGATAATATTTAAAATTGCTACACAATATTTGTGGGTGCTGCAGCTTTGCAGCTCCTATGGGTGAGCGCCACTGCTCCCCAGTGTTTCTCCCTTACATTGAATCATTTAATGTTGAATATCATTTTTATGTTATTGTATGCAGCAGGTCAAATGTTCAAATTTGATACATCATTTCGATTTGCTTTTTGTCTTTGCTTAGCCTCTTTTTTACCAAAACTTTCTTGGTCTGCAACTGTAACCAAATCAATCACACTAACTTTTAGTACACTTTTTATTAGTAGACCTATTTCCTTTAAACCATTTGAACAACTGCACACTAAATAGTCTATTCATTTTTCTTAACTGGCTTAAACATTGGTAGTTAAATGTTTTTAATTATAACAGTATTTATTATTACAGATGCTGTAGTAAGCCACTAAATATCATAGAAACTGATGTTTAAATTAAATACCATACCATAGAAGCTGAAGTTTATTGTGTCTGCCAGAGCAAAAATTTTTAATGGATCATTTAGTCTTTGAAAATCCCATCGAGACAAAAAAGATTTTACATCTATTCAAAAGTCATTTTTGTCACCGAATTAATCTAAAGAGGAATTTTTTTATCTAGAGTGGGATTTTAAAGAACTGACACTAAATCAAAAATTAGTTTACATTTTTCAAAAAAATCTACTCTTTGGTCCATTAATTAAAAGCAAAAACCATTCTTTATTAATTTTTAACTTAGGGTCAAAAGCGTACGATCTTCCGAAAAGTATTCAGCGCATATACGCATGCTTGTTTGTGGGTTTGATGTACTGTATTTGACCAACTGCAGCAAACATATAAGTATGACTTAGCCTAAAGCAGAGTCAGAGTCGCAAAAAACAATAATGACTCCGACTCCCAACTACAACTCCTACACATTTACAAAAACGACTCCAACTCCAACAAAACTAAAAAAACGACTCTGGCTCTGACTCCAACTCCAGCAAAACTAAAAAAACGACTTCGGCTCCGACTCTGACTCTGCCTCAAAAACCCAGGACTCCATGACTCTGACTCCCAACTCTAACTCCGACTCTGCAACCCTGATCAAATTCAAGGGTGACTATTTTGAATAAATGGTTTTTTTTTATTCATTACAGTCCAACTTAGATTGTGAAGAATGATTTTGCATAAAAAATTTTTTGTATCATTTTTACAAAGGATTATTTCTTTGACAGTATTTTTGAAATATATATACACATTTCATGTAAGATTCTATAACTTTGTAAAATATATAGAATAACAGTTTTAAGGCTGGTAGTAGAGCTAAATAGCAGCCAAATTGTGTAAAAAATCAGTGTTTTTTGCCAATAACTAAAATTTCTTTGGTAATAATGTAAATTGGTCATTTTAAGATAATATAAACTTGATGCTTCTGATTATTTTAAGACCACTTCAAACTTTCTAGCATTTCTATATCAAAAGTTAAGACAAAATTAAAAAATGTGACCTTTTTGTGACTTTTTGACCCTGTTGAACAGCCAATAGTGGGAGCAACCAATCAAAACTGCATTAAAACATGGTTTTAGGTGTTTTTGCAAGATTTTAAAACTACCACTTTTTTGATTTAAAAAAAAAGTTTTTTTTGGCTTACCCTATTGCTGATTGTCATGCAGCTTGAATTGTCACATCACTGACATTTGGCAGTGCACAGCAGCCATTTGCACCTTTTAATCATTTGGAACTTTTAATCATTCGAAACTTTTCCCTGTTATTAAAACCAGCTTCAGGAAAAGTGTGGGTGGCTGGAAATAACACACACTCAGGCGTTCTCAAACAAATATAAATCCAGGTTTTATTCCTTCCTTTTTTAAAAATATTGCAGTCACAGATGACAAGCAACAAGGCAAGACATAGAATGCTGTTGGAAGCTTGTAGTTTAGAATCTAGATGAAGACAATGCATGTGCAATGGTTGTAAGAGTATGACCATTGAACCATGTATTTATTTAGCCATGCCTGTATGACCACTGATCATTGACCAGGCAACCATATTTAAGATTAGCACCACTTGCCTCAATTTGAGAACAACCCAAAAAAAAACAGAAAATTGATAGTCCTAAAGTATCTCAACAGGAAATTGCAACTGTCAGGTCATATGTCTAGCAGTCAAAAATCAAAATGGTTGAATTTTTCTTCATGAAATATACAAATTTTCATAAATCTATTGGATTTTAAAATCAAACTGCACTTTTGGCTATACTGTTCAAACATTACAGCAATAACAAACCAGTAACTGTTTTGAGTGACATGTGTCTTTCAGCTTCTGGAATGAAGCTTTACCAGAAGAGGCTTCTATTCAAAACAGAATTCATGAAATGAGCTGTGCAATTCACACTCCACTTTTTAAAAATCTTTCAGATTTTTTAGTAGGAATCAATACATAATTATAATTGATAATTTTGAGAATACCTCTTACCAAAAACAACTTTGCCACCACCATCAGCTATACTATGCCCCAATCCTTACTTTGCATGAAAACATAAAAAATGCCTTTTATACAATCCTGGACATCAATTTATGTTCAAATTCAAGCTCTAATAAAATTATTCTCCTTGGAGATTTCAATGCCAGAGTTAATTGCAATTTTTTTAACTTGGAACAGTGCTTTCAAGCACCATGGTATGGGAAAAGAGATGCCAATTGTCTTCATCTCCTCCTTCTGGGTTCAAACCATCAACTTATTACACTCACTCACTTTTTCTAACACGTATTAAACATCTTGATACAATCATAGTTCAAGCATTAGCATCAGCTTAACTATATCATTGTTCAGCAATGCTGTATATAAAGCACATAATACTAGAGCACTGCTTCTTAGCCTTTTTAATATCACAGCTCAAAAAACTTGGAACACAATTGTTGCAGCCTACTATTGCTAGAGACAAAAAGAGTTTTTTTGGTTTTAAGTAAATTTGCAGCATAAATTTTAGTCCTCAGCATGGCAAAATTGGTTGAGAACACATTTTTCATATCATCTTTGTGTGGATTACTTAAAAATTGTGTTAATCCACCAGTCAAAAAACCATGTACTAAAGTATTGTACAAAAAAAATGTCGAACAACTTTTAGCTTCTATGGTCCCAAATATCCCATTAATTTTGCTCTCCTGCATAGAAGTCACAACTCAAATTTTTCCTGCCTCTGTGACTCCACAAAACAAATAAAGTTTTAAAGTAACATTAAACAATTTATTGAAAAACTTGATTAATCCATACACAATTTGAGTGCCCAATGAGCAAGTGATTGAAAACTTGTGGTATGTCACTAATTAGGCAAGAGAAAGGTGGCAGCATGACCTGTGCTACCAAAAAACTTGCTTGTATGACCATGATTTGCGGCAACTTAATAGCACCTACTTAATTTTTTAAACTGCAATATTCTCAGAAATAATAAAATGATCAATAGTATTGATGATAAACAATGACATGAATTCAAATTTAGATTACGATTAAAATTAGTTACTGAATGCTCTCAAAAAACTTAGAGTTTAAATAAAATACTCTTAACAGAAACACAAGGCATAAATAAAAACCAAAAAAATAACATACCAATTCCAAATACAATCATGTAGAAACATTGAGGAAATTTATTTAAAGAAACATTTCCTTTTTCTTGCCACACAAAATCACATGAAAACATTGTTATTGTTAAAGATAAAAGTCAAAAAAACCTATAAAAATTCAATAAATAGGTAATTAAATTCATAAAAACAATTTTTAACTCTGTGATTCTAGCACAATTTTTCTTGATTAAAGAAAATGGATCACACTTATTTTTTTTGTTCTGATTTTGATCATCAAGCCCTGTATTAGCTAAACTGAAAGCACTTACTTTTGTATATATACAAGGTGTCCATAAATAATCATTACAATTTTTAAAGTTTGTCAAAATCTTATTTTTTGAGATATTTGCATTTGGTTTGTTTTATAGCAAAGGAAAAGGCTTCAAGTTTTTTCTTTCTTAACACAGACTTGTGGAAATAATTAGGTTTAAAATTACAATTTATTTAGTAATTAAGCAGAATATTTTTCAATTTAGTAGTGAAAGTAGAGTTCATGAAAATGAGCACTCTGCAAGAAAAAGCCCAGTGTGTTTCCTGGTTTATAGAAAGTCAGAGATTTAAGCACAGCGAAACTTAAGATGCAAGTATGGAAGAAAGCCATTTGTGTGACCTACCATTCAAGCAGGTCAAATGGTAGGTCACACGTCGCAGGTCAAATGGTAGTTTTATGCCATAATTATGGAAACTGGTGGTGTGCTATAAAAAGTTTATGGAGACTGGTAGTGTGCTACAGAGAAAGGGAGCTGGCCGACCTCAAATACCAGAAGAAGAAACTGAATCAGTGCATGTGGCATATAATAAAAACACTAAAAAGTCCATTTGCAGGGCTTCTATGCAGTTACAGATCCCACACTCCACTATTCACAAAGTTTGGCATAGAAACTTGTGACTTTATGCATATAAATTGCAGTTACTGCAAGCTCTTAAGCCAGAAGATAAGTCGAGACAAAAAAATTAGCAGCGACAATGTTGGACAATTTAAATTTAGATCCAGGGCTTTTGAAATGTGTTTGCTTTAGTGACAAGTCAACATTCCACATTTCTGGATTACTAAACAGACACAATTTGAGAATATGGGGCTCAGAAAATCCATATGATACCTGTGAGCTTGAATGGGACTCTTCTAAACTAAACATGTAGTGTGGAATCATGCATGATAAAATTATCAGTCCATTTTTTTCACTGAGAAATCAATTACAGCTCAAATTTACCTTGACATTTTGACAGAATACATATCACCACAGCTTGAACAATATCAACCACAAGTTATTTTCCAGTAGGACAATGCACCACCTCATTAAGCCTTGAAGTTTTTCAATTTTTGAATGAAACATTTCCAGATAGGTGTATTAGACATAATGGTCCCATTCCATGGCGACCATGTTCTCCTGATATTACACCATTAAATTTTTTCCTGTAGGGCAATGTAAAGGCTAAAGATAGTGTTTAACGAAACATAGTCAGAGACATTAATGATTTGCAATATCAAATAATTGAAGCAATTGATACAGTTACTGTAGATATGTCAACAAGAACATGGCAAAAAATTGTATATCAGTCAGATATTGTATGTGCGATTGATGGTGAACACATAGAGGTGTACTAAAGCATCTAATGTAAACTTGTATTATTTCCCTTACTGATTGAAAGTATCTTAAAAAATAAGACTATGGTAAATTTTTGAAATTGTAACAATAATTTATGGAAACCCAGTACAGTATATATATTAAGCACTCTTCTAAAGAGCACAAACATTTTGCAGTTGTATTTATATACACTACCAGTCAAAAGTTTGGGGCCACCCTTGAAATTTACATAACTTGACAGTACTTTAAGATTTTGCCTATTTACTAATTTGTTTTCTGTTTTCAGATTATTTTTAATTTACCCATATAATCGTGAAATATAAAGAATTATCAATTGAAATTATTTTTAATTTACCCATATAAAGGTGAAATACAAAGAATTATCAATTAAAATTCAAGTTCAAACAGAAATATTGAATAAGAAAGGATATTCACAACATATGATTGCCAAAAGCTAAAGATAGCAACAAACAGGGAACAATTTTAATAGAAAAAGAGCAGGAAGGAAAAAGGCACCAACCGTAACAGAGGACATGTTTATTGTCACTAAAGTAAGAGAAACCAAAAAAAGACAGTTCCTCAGTTAGCCTCAGAAACCAATAATACTAGGTCTGGTCCAATATCCGTCTCAACTGTACAGAGAAGACTACAAAAAGCTGGACTTTTTGGAAGTGTAGCTGCTGTAAAGCCATTGTTAAGGTCAGTCAACAAAAATTAAGATTACAGTGGGCAAAGTATCATAAAAAGTGGATAGTACATGACTGGGAAAAAGTTCTATGGACTGGTGAGTCCAAATTTGTATTATTTGAAAATAATAGAAGAGTTTTTGTTAGAAAAAAAATTGGAGAAAGAATGCTAAAAGATTGTGTAGTGCCTAGTGTAAAACACGATGAAGAATCTGTCATGGGGTTGTTTTGGTGGTTGCAAAGTTGGAGATTTGATTCAAATTAAAGGGATCATGAAAAAAAGATTACCACTCAATTTTACCAAGGCATGCAATTTCATCTGGCTCACAAATTATTGGGAAAAATTTATTTGCAGCCAGACAATGAATCAAAACATGCATCAAAGTTGTGCAAAAATTATCTTGCTAATAAAGAACAAGCAAAATTTCTACTGATTATGACTTGGCCACCACAATCATGTGAACTCTCTCCAATAGAACTTGTATGGGATTAGTTAGACAGAGATGTTAAAAAAATGCACCTAAAAAATATTTCTGATCTATTTGATTATTTAAAGATTGCTTGGGATGCATCGTGGAATCTTACTTTAAGTCATTAATACTCAGGATGCCTAGGATTTGTTCAGCAGTGATCCAAGCAAAAGGAGGGTATTTTGATGAATCTAAAATTTAGGTCTTTTTTAAATTAGAAACAATTCTACAGTTGTAAAATAATACTTAGTAATTATTATAAGTATTTATGAATAGGTTTTTTGTTTTTTTCTACTTTTCATAAAATAAAATGCTTGATTTAATTTCTTTTTCAAAATTTCAAGGGTGGTCTAAAACTTTTGATTAGTGCTGTATATATAGAAGTTTTTCAAAATTTTTATTGGTGTTCATCAGAAAAGTGCTCAATGACATCATGTCTGAGCGGTTAAATCAATTAAATTGCAGACCACAAAATTTAATTTAACATTAATTTTATTTGCCGCAAAAGACTGTTTTGCCTGCCTGGGCTCATCAGAGGGCAATTAAAAATCTTATTCAAATAGAATTCTATTTGAATAGGTTTCCATCTGATGAGCAATTTTTGACAAAACAGGCTGTCATAGATTTTAAATTTTAATTCTGTTTTAGTGTCTTCATTATTATGTACTGCTTTAGCTTTTTAATTATTGAGCTCTGTGCTGCCAAAGTAAGGCAAACAGATATATATATATATATATATATTTATTAATGAAAACACTAAAAAAGAATAAAAATTAAAAGTTAAAAATACACAACATCCTGTTTTGCCAAAGACAGCTCATCAGGTGGAATCTTAAAAATAAGGTTTACCAATTGAAACCTTGCAGCTAATCTTCTATTACAGTAGAACAAAAGATTAGCCACAAGGTTCAAATTAGTGAGCCTTGTTCTTTCCCAGCATAACTTCACTGCACTGATGAGATCCAAAAGGTCGAAACAGTACTATCTGCAGTTATGTATATACATGTATATGATCCAGTAATGTTTCACCTTGCTAATATAGTACTCAATAACACATGGTTAAAGAAAGAATAATTATTTAAAAACACCACACTTAGTGGATAAAACCATGACAGTCTGTTTCATCCTCAAGGGACTCTGCAAAACGAATAAAACTGGTAAACTAATGAAAACTGGCAAACTAATTAAACATTTGCATATTTGGATATTTAGAATATAATAAAAAATTGATTATTTATTACCTTCAGTGACCTCAAAAGCATTGCAAACAGTAAGACTACAATATGACATCACGTTGAGATGTGCAAGACAACACAGAGCAACATGCAGTAAAACAACAGTCACACAATTACTCAAAACTTATAACACAGGTACAGATCTGAGTGAAGCTGCAAACATTTTCCTATCCATCATTGCTTGCACAAGATCTACCACAAAAATAACGTCACAGAGAGCTATAGCTGCATGCCCAGCAGAAGCTATAATATCCAGGCACAGCAAAGCGCTTCTTGCTCACAGAACCAAGGTTGCCAACATTGTGTCACTGAGTATCTGCAGGACTAAAACCAGCAGCCTGATGAAGGGACAATGCCATGAAAGCTCCATCATCTAAAAAGCCAAACTAACATCAGGTGATGTTGCCAATTATTATTATGGTTGTAGTGAAACCAAATTTAAAACTCACTTCTACAACCACAATCAGAGCCTTTAAGTATAGGCAAAGTGTAATGCCACCAAGCTGCCCAAAGCTCTTTGGTAAGCTAAAGACACAAGCAAAACCCAATCATTGCAGCCTCCACCACTCCATACTATTTAGAAGCTAGATGGTGCAACCTCTGCTTAGCAGAAAAACTCATTGTTCTCCAAGTGGACCCCCTACCACTAGTTGAATAAAAGATCAAAATTAAAAAAGAAATGTTATCATAAAAACAAATTCAAATCAAAAAACTTTGTAATTGTTTGTAGCTTCAACCAGATCCGCACCTAAGTTTCAAGTTTTGACTAATTGTGTCACTGTTGTTTTATTGACATTGCTCTACATTGTTGTGTGTCTTGTTGTGATGTTATATTGTGGTCTTACTGTTAGTAATGTTTTTCAGCTTATTTGGGATCAAATTTTTATTATAATCTAAATATCCAGATATCCAGATATTTTAATTGGCATGTGCTGTATTCACAGTTGACAAAATTAATTTTATTAGCTGATTAAAATTTATTAGTTTTGTTATGATGTACCTAAAATCTTTTTGCCACCTAAAAAATCAATTTAAAAGTGTTATGCATTGAAAGAATCAATTTTACCTCCGAAAAAACAATTTTATAACTAAATCTGGTGTATTAGTGATGCTGTGGCTGGTGATGATGTCAAAGACACAAAATTTTCTGTTTGCAACCTGCAAGTATTTTTATTTCTGATATTACGCTTTGCTACACTGCAAAATTGTTACTAAAATTTTGCATTGGTTTACCAAAATTTTACACCACACTGCACTTTAACATCATAAATTTAAATAGAAAGTTTTTATGATCTCTTTTCTTCCTTTTAAAAAAGTTGATTGATGTTCAACCAATATTTACTGTCATGGTCATCAAATTCAGCCCTTTATATTTCAAGGTTTAGCAGTTTAAAACCTTTTTGCATCATTTTGTTGACATCCTTTAAGGATATTTCTCTGCTTGACATCTCAGCAAGCAGCCTTAAATATAAGTAATATCTTTATATAAAAACTAAAAAAACAAATACAAAATTTTAACTCAATACCAATATCTTGGCATACTCAAAAGCAGGTTAAGATAATGGCAAAATAGTTGCTCTTTGTATAATGCCCTCATTGTTTTCTTGCAAGTTAAAAGGATAAATTGAGATAAAAATATTAAACCTCTGGTGACAAACACCAATTTTTCTCTCTATAATTTTTTTTTTTGAAAAACAAACCACTAAAGCACAAATTACTTAGTTTTTGAAACCATAAAAACTATCCCAAACCCTTGATATGCATTTGTGGTTAGAGCAATAGTTGGGATGGGACAATTTGGCCCAGCTGTTTTGGCACAGCCATTTTGGCACCAGCCATTGTAGCAGTGTGTCATTTTTTTATTCATAAAATCTTGAAAATTTTAGTGTTTATGGGTTAGGTTAGGGTTAGGATGATTGATTATACTGTTTTAATCAAACCTTCCTGCTAGTTTCAAATAGACTGGCACCAAAATGGCTGCGTCAAATTAGCTGCACCAAAACGGCTTCACCAAACAATCCCCTTCCCAGCAATAGTTGTTATAGCTTTGCAAATCAGCTCTGCATGACAACAACTATTGCCGGGAAGGGGATTGTTTGGTGAAGCCGTTTTGGTGCAGCTAATTTGACACAGCCATTTTGGTGCCAGTCTATTTGAAACTATGCAGAGCTGATTTGCAAAGCTATAACAACACATCAAATCCTTACAATTAACCTTTATCAAACTATATTTAATAAGTGCATTGATTCAAGGCTTTGTCAACTATCATTCATTATTAATCCTATTTTACCCTGGTTTAAATATCCCAGTAAATGGAGGTGGCCAGATGCATCCCACTACCTCTGCAATTATTTTTACACCTTCTCTCCACCTACAGCAATCTGCTGCATCTTTTTTCCTTCAAGCAATCCTTCTCATGTTTCCTTCAACTTGTTCTCTCCATTTCATCTGTTTCATTTGTATGAAGTTTATTACCATTAAAAATTATAATTTTGAAAGTAATAAAAAAATTTGATACAATCAAACCAATCAGTTCAGTTATGATCAACTTTTATACTATTCAATTGTAAATAGTGCTGCCAAACTGGCTATTGTAGCTAAGGAAAGTTTTTTAATTTAAATCTGGTAAGGTTATGTTAAAGTATGTTGCATAATAGTATAATATGTAATGTAATGTGAAGATGTAACAGACTTTACTGGGAACCCAAGAGGACCAGTTGAACAAGGTAAGCTGAATACCTATGCTGAAGTAAAGCTGTGTCTATTTTTTTTATCTATTCTGGATCAAGAAGTAGTTTGCTGTGAGACTAAAGCTTTTTATGCAGTTAGTTTTAACTAAGTTCAAATTGGACAGTTGAAACAAAAGACTGCTGTTTCTAATATAAAGAATGTACATGTATATACAAAATTCTGAGAACTAATGATTCACAAAAACTTTTCTCCCACACCTTGCTAAACTTTAAAATGATTCAAGCACTAAAAATAAATGTCTGATACACAAAATATCAGACAAACATCTATCTCTATAAAATTGATTTAAAAAACACTGGTGCAAAGCAATTCTAACATTTGTTAATCAATACAAACTTAAATTTCAACTCAAATAACTGGAACAACTGGAGTGACTGAAATAAAATGCAAACAAGGCACCTGCTTATATAAAATCATGTCACGTGATGCTAGGTTGCAGTAGGGCATACTCAAATTTGCCAGTAGCAATTAAAATAGAGTTCACATTCAATCATCGTAGGCATTTACAGCAAAACAGCCAATCAGAAAATCAGGATGAGAATGGATTGTGTCATTAGAGGTTTGGTTAAAAGAAAAATATTTCAAACTGCAAAACAGCTCGCAAAGAAGTAAAATAATTGAGAGTTTTACCAACCATGAAAATATTACATCATAATAAAAATTTAAATTATTGGAAAACAGAAAATTAATTATAGCTTTGTGAAGTTAAAATTATTGCGAATAAAGTGTAACAGAAGATTAATTGACAAGTACAACTAAATGCTGTAATTTTAATGCATTTGTAAGCCTTTATCTTCTTTCCTGGAACTGATTGCCATAAGATTGGAAACTGATGAACCTGAGACTAAATCTGTCACTTTCATAGTTGTACCATATGTTTGTGGAATAAGTGAAAAAATTAAAAGGTTGTTGAATGAATTAAACATAAAAGTTGCTTTAAAGCCTTTATTACCATTGCTAATTTTGTTCCTTCCCCCAAAGAATCAGTGAAAAAAGATGAATTCTCTGGTTTGGTTTATCAAGTTCCTTATGCTGATAGCAATCTCACTTATATTGGTCAAACAAAATGAAGTTTAAAATCTAAGTTAACAGAGCACCAATGCTGTATTAAATACCAAAGACTAGATCAATCAGCATTTTGTCAGCACTCAATGATTATGGACCACAAGATAGATTGGGAAAACACAATTATTTTAAAAGTTGAAATCGATTATAAAAGAATATTTGTAAAAAGTTGGTTGATAAATTCAAAATCAAATGTAATTAACAGAAACAATAACAATTTTCTCTCTTTAGTCTATAAAAAATTATTAAATTGTAATTGAATAATTTAATTTGCTTCCTTTTCTAAGTATTTAATGTGAACAGTTTTATTTTTCTTAACTAGTTAAATTGGTTTAAAACTTTGTATTGCAATTGTACAATTGACTGCTGTGTCTTTTAAATTAAAGTGTTCTTGATCTTGTTTATCACTGTTCATGGATGTGCATACACTTGGGGTCAATTGGTTTGTTCAGTGATCATTAACAAAACTAAGCAATAGTTTTTGTGCTTTAAACTTTTAAAAATCTAGCATTTTACAATAATCAACCAAAGCAGAGTTTTATTGTGACTATTTACTACATACTTCTCCAAAATACTTTTCTTTATATTTTTATGTTTGATATTATTTGTCCAATATTTTATTAGGGATGAATGAAAGACAGGCTTCTATTACTCTTTTAAAATATATCCCTGGTTTAAAAAATAATTAAAATAGGCCTCCGAATTCTATGTACATATATTTTATATCACTAAATTTTTGTTGACCAGAATGACTGTTTTTCTCCAGAGCTGCAAACTTTAGCAATCAATTCTGCCATAATTTTTTTTCTGACTTAACAAAAACTTTTTTATTCAAAAGATGATTTTGGTTCTTTTTGAAGTGTTTGTGCTAAAGTTGACAGCTACTGGTTCATAAAAGCTAATAAGCAGTCCAAATCATTTCATTTGTTTCTTTAATTATCTGAGGGCATAAAATTTTATAGCTTTTCTACCTGCTATGTTAACCTCATTTTGTGATTGCTTTATCAAATTCTCAGGCTGTGGCAAGCAGATTTAACAATAATGTTTTAATATATCCCGATAGCCTTAATAGTTGACCTGAAAAAAATTGTCACAATTGTTTATCATAATATAGTCAAGCATTATTTAAGTTCATTATATTATAGTATCATTTAAATTTAAGTATTTGAGTTAAGCACGGGGTCTGAAACAAAACATTTTTCAAATTATTGAGTGCCACTCAAAATGCCTAAGCCTTAAAAAATTTTCAAATTAATTTTTCAAGCACCACATTTATATGTTGCAGGTTAAATCAATAAAACATACAAAAGATTAAGATTTTTCAACAAAAAATTGCATTTAAAAAAATTTACTCATTTCTTTGACAAAATTAATAGAGTTAATATTTCAATAACAAAACTAAACCTAAACCTGCATGATGTGTTATTTTATTGATACATTACTGACCACAGATTTAAAATAACTTGAACAAAATTAGTAAGTGATTGCGATTTTAAAACTTGATGTAACTGTATTATCATATGTTAAACAAAACGTTAATGTGGAGAAAAACAATTTAAACATGAAATGTTTAAGAACGTGGAAAAAGTTTTTGCGCATCATGGATACCCTGGTTGTCAGACAGATGTTGCCAAAAATGTTTCACAAAAAAAGCGCCCAACAAAGAGCTAATTGGCGTCAAAAAGCACTCAATTTATATTACCTAACTAGGGATAAAATAAATTTTACAGTAAAAGCGACAAAAGACATTAAAATTTCAATGTTCCAGTGGACAGATCTCTGTTATTGGTCGAGTCAATATGCCGTTGCTAGTTTGAATAGTCACAACTCTAACACGTCCGTCTCAACCAGGATGCATTCGGATCACTCTACCTAAAGGCCAATGAGCTCTCGGCGTTTTAGCTCATAAAACAAGAACAATATCTTAGTTTTAAATTATTATACTCAGTTCTAAATTACAGTAATATCTCTACTAAATTACAGCGGACAGCACCATCTTGGCATCTCCGGAAGCTGGTCGGGGTAATTGCTTACCCTATATATAGCGCTTCCGTCGCTTTCCTGCGAGTCAGGAGGATAAATATAGAGATAAAAATAAAAAAATAAAATAAAGTACGGCATTTTGCTCGAGTATTGAACGCCGGAACCCACTCTTTTAACCATCGCGCCCAATAATGGCGAATTAATTCTTGCACGCGTCGCCAACGTTTTGTATAATCATTGCGTGTTTTATCAATTACTCAAGGGAATACGGAGCACCTAATTGCCCGATTATAAAGTAATTTGGCGTCAAAGCTACATCGTCAGTGTAATCAGCACTTGGGTAGTTTAAAGGTCTTGAATTAATTAAAGCTTCAGTTCCGATGAAAGCCGGCTGAAGCTCTTCGTCAATTATGTCAGCAGATTGAAGAATAGCTCTCAGTGCCTTTTTAGCAGATTTGGTCACCGCTTCTTGCACTGCAACAAAATGTGGCGCTAATGGAGGAATGAAAGACCAAGTCATTCTATGATTAGTAAAGCAACTTGGAATTTTTTATGATTAATTTTAAAACACAAATCTTTTAACTCTTTTTTTGCCGCAGAAAAGTTGCCAATAGTTGTCTAATAGAACTTCAATTGGGTAGCCGCGTCCATTAATAATACGAAAAAATGGGCCCAGATGGTAGGTGCTTTCACGCAGCCTGGGCCGTGAGTAAGTCTGTTCATTGATTTTAAAATGACAGACCGAAACCGAACCTACCAAAACGGAAGAGTATCCACCCATTCCGATGTTCAGTGTGGGTCTGTTAATCGGCAAACGTCCTTTTCAGGACGGGGCAATGTTAGGATAAAACTGCCCTTTTCAGGGCACATTGCCAACAAATTCCGAAGACCCACTATTCTTCAGCTGAACATCGAAGGCCTCACTGCAAGCAAGATGAACGTTCTTCATCATTTCGCTATGCAGTCTGAGGCACTCGTCATCCTATTGCAGGAGACCCACTGCACTGATGCAGAGAAGTTGGTACTACCAAACTACCAACTAGCTGGGTCTTCTTTAAGCAGGAAGCATGGTCTTGCCACGTTTGTCCATGAGCGACTGAGATACACGCTTTTGGACCAATTTCCACCGACATCGGAGATCGAGTGGTTGTGTGTGGACGTTGATGGCTATAAAATAGTCAACGTCTACAAACCACCGCCAACGCGATTGCGAACCCTGGATCTCCCAGTGTTACCTCACCACTGTCTGTACGCTGGCGATTTTAACTGTCGTCATGCTGACTGGGGTTACGATGACAACAGTCCGGACGGTGAGTGCTTGGCTGGATGGGCAAGTGTTAATTGTCTTGCCCTCCTATATAATGCCAAGGACGCTGTCAGTTTTTATTCCGGCCGCTGGAACACTGGCATCAATCCAGACCTAGCTTTCGCCAGCTTAGGTCCAAACAGTCGCTTACCGGATAGACGTGTCCTTGACAAGTTCCCCAGGTCACAACATCGACCTTCGCTTATTACACCACCAAGGTTTGCTATGGCAGTGCCAAGCATGCCTGTTAAGCGATGGAACTTCCGCAAGGCCAATTGGAGTTACTACATTGCTTTGACGAATAAATTCGCAAAGACTTTGTTGCCGCCTGATACACTTGATGTGGATGCGGCCTACCAGGACTTCTGTAACACCATTAAGAAAGCATCCAAAAAGACTATCCCACGCGGGTATCGAAATACCTACATTCCGTGTTGGGATGCAGAGTGTGAATCCCTCTATAAAACCTTTCTGCAGTCTCCTCAGGGAGACGACTCAAGTTTGGCTGCTACAGCTCTGCTTGCCAAGCTTGACAGAAAGCGGAGGAATCGATGGTCCGAAGCAGTTCGGAGCATTGACTTCTCACACTCTAGTCGTAAAGCGTGGAGTATTTTGAACAACCTTACTGGTAGGTCACGACACTCTCCTCGTCACTGTCCCGTTTCAGCCGATGCTATTGCATCTCAGCTGGTTAGAAATGGGAAATACGAGGCTGTTGATCGCAAGTCATTTCGACTTGTCTTTCAAGAAGTGTCTGACCTTTGGAGGGCCACAACACCAGATGCAGTAAATATCTCTGACAATTTCTCACAGAGAGAATTTGCTGCTGCCCTTCAACATTTAAAACCAGGTAAAGCTCCGGGACCTGATTCCATCTGCCCCGAGCCTATACTCCATGCCGGAGCTGCTTTGAAGTCCTGGTTACGTGACTTCCTCTCTTCCTGTTTGCGCCGACTCAAAATTCCCAAGATCTGGAGAAGAGCGCTTGTGGTCGCGATCCCAAAACCAGGAAAGCCCGTGGGGGACCCAAAGAGTTATCGACCGATATCTCTGCTTTGTGTCCCCTACAAGATCCTCGAGAGGCTTATCTACGCCCGCGTTGAACCATTAATTGATCCGCTGCTCCCTAAAGAGCAGGCTGGGTTCCGACGCGGGAAGTCAACCGTAGATCAAGTTGTTCTGCTAACCCAGAACATCAAGAATTCTTTTGAAGCTAAGAAGAAGGCTGGTGCCGTATTTATCGATCTGACAGTTGCTTATGACACTGTCTGGCACCGTGGCCTTACCTGCAAGCTGCTGAGACTACTTCCGGATAAGCACATGGTCAAAATGATCATGGAGCTTGTCCGAAATCGAAGTTTCACCCTTACCACCAGTGACAGCAAGCAAAGCAGGCTATGCCGTCTTAAAAACGGCGTTCCTCAGGGATCGGTCTTGGCTCCCCTCCTATTTAACATCTATACGTACGATCTTCCTTCCATGATTTCCAGAAAGTTTGCTTATGCTGATGATCTAGCATTGTTGCATTCTTCTGGAAACTGGAAGGACTTGGAGGGGACCTTATGCCAAGACATGTCCACACTGTCAGCGTATCTCCAGACTTGGAGGTTGAAGCTCAGTCACACTAAGACGGTGACGACAGCCTTTCATTTAAATAACCGAGAGGCCAAACGTGAGCTAAAGGTCTACAACAACGGTGGACTTTTACCGTTCTGTCCAACCCCTACTTACCTTGGGGTAAAACTGGACAGATCGCTCACGTTTCGTCACCATTTAGTGGCATTGCGCAAAAAAATATCCTCGTGGGTCACACTGTTGAGGCGACTCGTGGGCTCGGGATGGGGTGCTGGTGCTAAAACACTACGCATAGCCACCTTGTCTCTAGTCTACTCAACATCTGAGTACTGTGCGCCAGTCTGGTGTCGCAGTGCTCACACTCGCCTCATTGACAGTGTCTTGAACGACGCCTTGCGCATAGTTACTGGATGCCTGCGTCCCACTCCAACGGACCACCTACCTATACTCTCAGGCATCCAGCCAGCTGAGCTTCGCCGAATGGGAGCGACACTCTCCTTGGCTTACCGTGGATCTCTGGACCTCGATCATATTTTGCATGGTCTGTTAAGTGGGTCCTCAGATACTCACCAAGTGAGACTAAGATCCAGACGCCCGTTTGTGCCAGCTGCGCGGAATCTCTTGGACAACATTGCCCGACTTGGCATCCGCGCCTCTAAATGGACAAATCTTAAATGGAAAACGGATACTGTGAAGATGCTTTCAGGCTCCGTGCTTTTGTGCCCCGGACCGGTGCCAGGCCTGTTGGGATGGGCTTACCCCGAGCAGCTTGGGTTAAGCTCAACCGCCTGAGGACTGGTGTTGGGCGATTCCATTCGTCCATGCACAAATGGGGTCTCGCTCCTTCACCGAATTGCGAGTGTGGCGCCTCAGAGCAAACCGCAGACCATGTACTAACAGCGTGCCCTATACATCGGGCACCACATGGAGCACGAGGTCTGACGGTTTTGGATGACGAAACTCGATGCTGGCTTAATGACATCACTGCCAGCGTCTGATCCAGGCAGTGCAGCAGTCTGGGGTAGTAAAAGGATAAACCCTCGGCCCCAGTCCTGTTTGTGTCTGACCTGGAGTGGATGCTCTTCAAACGACGACGAAGACGAAAAAATGCTTTTAAAATGAATCAGTGTCAAGACCATAAGCCATTTCAGGGTGCATTGTTCTACGTGCCAAACAAGTAAATAAGCACAAATATCGTTTTTGTTGCTTTTTACCGCGACCTTGAATTGTTGAAAGGTCCAGCAATTCAAGAAAATGTTCTTAAAGGTATTTGCACTCGACTATCAGGCAGTGGTGCCATTAATTGTAATCCAGGTAAAGCTCGTGCTTTTTTGCATTTAGCACTTTGATTTTGCCATTTTTTAATTGCTTCTCAAGCGCAAAATCAGTATCAGTATTTTTTATTTCTGCCCCGCTAGTAAAAAAAGACACAAATAACAACAACAGATCAAATGACATTAAGCAGAAGAAGAAAAAGGAAGAACCAACAAAACGTTAAACGTTATAGCGTGCAATAAAAAAACATTAAAAGAGTAGTCAAAAGGGATATGCATGGTTGCAGTACCTTTAATAGAACGATATAAAGAAAAAAAGCAAACAAAAAAATAAAAGAAATAAATGAATAAGACGTGCCGTGTGTTAAAGCATTGCTGTGTTGGCGAAAAATGGTGGGATCACAACAGGCCTATAACCAAAAGGGTCTTGGCAGGCAAAAAAACCCAACAAAAGAAATTCGGTTACACGACAATTTGGCGGGAGACAATTTGGCGGCGCAAATTTGTCGGCAAGCCAATTTGGCGGGAAAATAAATAAAAATAATTTATCTTCACTAGCGTTGAAGCGACAGCAAAAAAGTTTCGTTATGTCACAAAGGCAATTGAAAAGGCAATTTAAAAGATTGCGTGAAGTAAAAGATTTTTCTTCCCAAAGCTTTTCATCTGACACTCTTCAGGGGAAATCGTCAGAATGAAGCAGAATTGAAACCGAACTGAGATATAAAGGGAGAAAGTAGAGTTCTCATTGCCTGAAAGAAATTAGCCAATGAGAGAAAAGATTAAGAAATTTTCAAAGAGTAGACGAATTCTTTTTGTTTACACAGAAGGGGATTAAGAGATTTAATGAAAGTCGCTTCAAGAGCAGAAAGGTGAAAGGAAGAGCGACCTCGATCGAGAATAAAAAATTTTTCGTTGCTGTAATGAAGTGGGGGGTTGTCAAGAAGATGTTGACCAATGGCGGATTCGTGAAATTGTTGTGGGCGTGTGTTGTTTCGACAAACGAACGACAAAAACGAAACAAACTATTATAACCAAAAAAAAAATAGTTAAAATAAAACTGTTTATGCTTGCCGGCCAGAATAGATTTGTTTTGATATAGTAAAATGCTTGTTATGACGTCATAACTTCCTTAAAACTTCAAACCTGTCGTCTTTGCAGTAAGCTATATTAAGGCCCGTTTTCACTACGAGCGTGGAAAAGAGCATTCTTTGTTTCTTTTATTGATCTTCGATTGAAGCGAGCGGTTAAAATTGAAGCGAGCGCGAAAAAAAATCAATAGAACAAACAAAAAATGCTTTTTTCCACGCTCGTAGTGGAAACGGGCCTTTATTGTACTTTTTTGTAAAAGATGTATGTTGAACGACCGTGATTCGAAAATTTAACTATTCAAGTAAATTATTTAAGTTAAATATTCGAAATTAAGCTATTGTAAATTTAAATAGATAAATATTGGGCTAGAAACATCGCTAAATTTAACGCATTTCACAACTTTAAATTAAAATTTTCACTCTTATCAGCTGAACATTTACAATTGCCTTTTCAATTGCCTTTGTGACATAACAAAACTTTTTTGCTGTGGCTTCAACGCTTGTGAAGATAAATTATTTTTATTTATTTTCCCGCCAAATTGGCTTGCCGACAAATTGGCTTGCCGCCAAATTGTCTCCCGCCAAATTGGTCCCGCCAAATTGTTTTGTTTTGAAGAAATCCTGCCATGGGTCAAAAGGACCGTTTCAAATACACATGACACAATAAAGCTTGATGAAGTACATATTTATAACGCCACATTAACATATTAACCAGGGATAACAACCTCATAAACCAACATTTAAAAACAATGCAAAAATGAAGGAATTAAGGAGCAAAAATTATTGACTAAGAACAGTGGCGCACCGAGGATTTTTGAAAGGGTGGGGAGCATACAATCACAATCAAATATGTTTAGTGAAAAATTTTTTCAAGTGCTAAAAAAAAGGTCTTTGCTTTGAATCTGTCTCAGTTTTTTTTAATTTTCATCTCAAAAACATAGTGATCTTTAAAAAAAGGTCTTTACTTTGCATCCGAATCTGATTTTTCGTATTAAAAGGGCCAGTAGTAGTTATTTAAATTTAGGGGCCCGAGGCAAGGGTTTTCAAAAATTGATGTTCTCTAAAAAAGAAAAAGAGCTTTGATTTCGTCTTTCACTTTTTTGTCCAAAAATCATGGTGAGCTCTAAAAAAAAGGTCTTCACTTCAATTCAATCTCTATGTGTTATTTTCGAGGGGGCCCCAAAAAAAGGGGGGCCGGAGGCAACTTCCTCATTTGCCTCACCCAATATCCACCACTGGGCATGGCACAATGCTCTTCCATAAAATACAATACTGGATATAAAAACAATTCAGTAAAAAATTATATATTTTTATGTTCTGGCTTAAAATTAACAATTGGTTGGTACAACTAATGCAAACTAAAAAATAAACGTTGATAAATGTACTTGATCAAAAGCGTCCTATCCATGTCCACTTTTGACCCATCTAAAAAATTGAAGTGGTCCACGCGGTATTTTTGAAATAACATATACTAAATAGGGTATTTGTAGTGTTTGTGAATAAGTAGACTGTAAAAATAAGATTATATTTGAAAACACTGTATAGGGGAAGGTGGGGCTATTTCGGACAAAATTTAGTTTTTTTAATCTGGCGGGGGTTAAAATGTAATAAAAAAAATATAGTAAGAATGGTCAAGTCAATCAACAAGCAAGTGCCGACAAACCTGTTTCGTCCTTATTAGGACTCGTCAGGACACTACAGCTTGTTGTTGACCCCAGCTGAAAAAGTAGAAAACTTAAACAGCTGGCACAACTTTCTGTTTGTGATTTTTACGCCTCAAACATCCAGTTGTGGACCTGAACGCTGGGTAGGTAGTACAATAAAAACAATGTTCCACCACCGCAACTGCGAAAACACCGCTAAGCCACAAAGGCATACTGGCGGTGGTTCCTAGTTGTACCATATTGTAGCCAGATCTTTCAAAAAAGAGGAGCAAATTCAAAAAGTTTCTTCTTCTAGTTTTTGAGAAATTGCTGTAAAATGGGACCCTACCCAAATGTCCGAAATTGCCCCAATATCGGGGTTGATTCAGACAAACCCTGGGGTAATTTCGAACATTGATTTTAATTGAGGCACAGTTTCATCCCAGTCAAAATAGTTTCAATGATAAAATTTATTGAAATATTTACAATAACTAGTGAAACAAAGTGGCTTTGCTCAAATTATGTTAAAAAATTCAGAGGTTTGATTTCTCTCATCCATGAAACTTAATAGGGTTAGATTCTTGCGAGAAAATTATTGGAGAGTATGTATCCAAGACCAATAATAACCTATCTCTGTTATTATAGATTGCAAGAACATAAACAGTTTAATTTTATATGTTTCTCAACAAATTAGTCAGATATGAGAAATTTTGTCTGGAGAATTCTCACGTTGCTCTTCGTTTGTTGGGAGTGGTCTGTCTGTAACAGCAGAACACAAGAAATCTTGATCAGAAAAAATACTTCTATCTAAAGGAAATATGCCGCTTGATAAAAAGCCACTTTTAATATTAACAGGAGTAGCAGCTCTATCCCAGGTTGTCAAACATATTAAAGGTAAATCATAAATTGAAATTGTCTCTCCGGGATTCGAGATCATCCAATCATTTATGTCTTGGCTGACAAATATTTTAAATGGTCCAAAGACTGTTAAATCAAACGGCTACAGTTTGTTCGAAGTGTGCTGTGGTAACGTAAGGAAAACAATGCCATTTTCCTTTGCAAAAGTAATCGCCTCGATACTGATGTGTAATTGGTGATTATCCAAAATCAAAAAAACTTTTCTATCATTAGAACAACCAGTAAAGTTTACGAAAAATTATAGCATTTTTACAAAATTATCTGAAGTCATATCCACCCAGATTTATGCGCTAATGCAATTGGACCTGATGGAAGATGTGCAAGTATTTTGGAAGGATTTTCTCTGATACGAGGAAAGACCCATATCGGAGGCAAAGCTAATCCGCTTGCTCCTATAATGCCAACTTGTGTGATCATTTCTCCTATCTCTCGGGAGGTAACTTGTCCAACTTGATGAGCACCTTTTTCCGCAAATACTTTTTGCATTTTTGCAACTGTGGTTATACTCTAGTCTAAAAATATTGTTTAAATTTAAATTAACCTACCGTTTCATTAAGTTAAATCATAAAGCACATATGCTATTAGTTTCGCTTATTACCTCATCCAAATTGAATATTTCAGAAGCATTAAAGCCATAGCGTCGGTAAACATCTGCCACTTTTTGAAAAAAAGTATTTACAGTAAAGCGATTAAAACTGGACATTCTTGCAAGGCTTGTAGATTCTGGTGTGCGTAAACTTATGTTTGTATTACGTTTTAAGAAAGAATGTAACCAATCATAGCCAGCCATTTCATTTTAGGTCCATGATGCGAGCATTGAAATTTTATTTTTGAGAGCGTATTCATAAGCTAATCGTCTCACTGCAGCAAATGTTAAGAACACAACGACAGCTCGTATATAGAAACACAACGACAGCTCCATTTCGTCATCGAATATTTGCCGATTTCTTTGTCCTCTTTTAAAATTGCATGAGTCTTTTTCGGCCCTGTATCTTCTGACATAATCGCTTAGCGTAGACTTTTTGATATTGTGATGAGCTGCTGCTTCTCTGATAGATGTGTTTTTTTCAACAATTAATTTTACTGCAGCTTCAACTGTACTTGCAATAAAATTAGCATTAATATACTTTATATTTTTGTAAGTTCTAACCATTTTTGGATCTACAGAAAACAATATTAACTTGAAATTTACTTGGGGCTATTTCGGACATAAAAATATTTTTGTCCGAAATAGTCCCAACAACCACGTGCAAAAGAAAATGGCGGTCAATGGAAGCAAGGTTAAGTTTTAGCAAATTTCTTTTGCCTCGTCTGTTCTAGTAGCTCTCCTCTATATTTCCAACTATTTAACTAAACTTAAACTGCAACAATAAAAGCGATAAACCTTACCTTCTAATGAAAGACATTTTAACTATTTGTCCAAAAATTGAAAAATCAAAAATTAGTCTGTCTTGCAGCTGCGTTCCACGTTCTAACAAGACTGCAACTCATTGATGAATGTTCAAAGATAACAGTATGGCACGTGGTTGTGAGAAAATCAAACCGGAAGTGTCTTGTCCGAGGTAACCCCGTGTCCGAAATAACCCCAGTTTCCCCTACATCATAATGTAATTGTGATTAGATTTAAAATAAATACCGTAGATATTTGTAAGATACCGCGTGCACAGTCCGTTGAACTACATAGAATTAAATCCGGTTAGATAGCCAACAGACATTGATCGAGTCTAATTCGAACAAAAACGATTGGAATGAGAGTAAAAAAGAAACAAAACTGGTTGTTCTAAAATAGATGTCCGAAACCTTTTTTGCACTGTGGCCGGTTTAAAACTTAATTTTTTCGAAGACCGGTCAAAAAAAACACAAATGTTCAGCATTAAAAATTTATTACAACTCATATCAGTTCTAACATATTTGATTCAATAAGAGCCTTGAGTTTGTTTTGCCGCAACGAGACGCTCCCACCTAGGAATTATGGAACTCAATGACACGCGCAATGTATCTCTCACGTCCAGCCTGTTTCACGGTTTCGTCTTTGTTGGTGCCATCACAGAAAATCTAGACTCGCAAAAGTAGAATGTCGGAAATGGCAACAAAGGTTTTAATGCTTTTCTGGCAAAATCAGGGTATTCTGGTAAGACCTTTATTTAAAATTTTGGTAGAATCGTTGTATCAAAAATACATTTCAGGCTACCATCATTTTGTAATGTCCAGCAGCTGATATTCTTGTTGTACAGGTAAGGTTGATTCACGTGGTTTAAAAATAAATAGATTACAGATCCATTTCATTACAGTTCGAGGGTCTTTAGCACTTGGGAAATAGCGCTTAAACTCTTGTAAAAGAACGCGTAAGTGATTGCTCACAACATCGGAGAACGCTTGCTCAGACTCGATGTCTTTCAAAGTCTCTGCTAGTGTTTGAAACAACTTAAGTACCCCTTTATTTATGCCCAGCTCCCACAATTTAAGTTTGTCTTTTAACCCTATTCAGACTGGGATTTTTGGAAACTTTGTATGACTAGGAGGGGGGGGGCGGAAACTGCTCGCGCTCTTTGCTTGCTTATATCTCAACAATTACTAGCGCTAGAATTGTCATTCAAGTTTTTATAAAAAGGAAATTTTATACTCTTATAATATAGATACTTAAATGTTTCATTTAAACATCATTTGGAATTAAAAAAGCGAGTTTTCAAAGGGTAGTTAATTTTCGTAAATTGGCTGAAAACGAGAGAGCGATTTGAGAGAATTAACGACTTCGGCTGTTTATCGAACGTCATTTATCTGTAAAATTAGAAGAATCCTGACAGCTGAAATCCACTTGGCAAGATTATTATTATTTACTGAGAAAAAAATTTCAGCAAATCTGCTAAAAGCTGGTTTTGTAAATGCTTACATAGCTTCGATCTTTGCTATTGATCAAATAATTTTTTTAATTCACTCCCTTTTGTGAACAATTTAAAGTTTTTTAAACCGCCTATTGTAAATTTAATTAAAAGTTTGCAACCTTTTGAAAGATTAATTATGGATTTTAAAGGCCCTCTGCCTTCAAAAACCAAAAATCATTACATTTTTACGGTTGTCAATGAGTTTTCACGATTTTCCCTTGTTTTCGCCTGTAAAGATACCAGTTCTCGCACAGTTATATCGTGTTTAAGATCACTGTTTAGCTTGTTTAATTTTCCTGCTATTGTGCACAGTGATAATGCAAAATGTTTTGTATCGAAAGAGATAAAGGAATTTTTAAACGAACGGGGAATTGTGAGTACGTTTTCCTCTGTGTATAACCTTCGTGTTAATTCTTAGTGCGAACGTTTTAATGGAATAATTTGGAACACTATAAAACTGGCGCTTCGCGCAAACGGCTTAGAAATCGCTAATTGGGAGATGGTTATCCCAGAAGTTCTTCATTCATTGCGATCATTACTTTGCACAGCTACGAATGAAGTTCCCCATGATCGTTTTTTAAAATTTCCCCGTCGTTCAATGTTTGGTACCAACGCTCCAATCTGGATGACTGAACCTGGACCTGTGTACGTGCACAAACATGTACGAGATAAGTATGATCCTGTTGTAGAAGAAATGGATTTGCTCAACGCTAATCCGAATTACGCAAAGTCCAAAACTTCCAAAACGCAAGAAAAGAAAACCGCCTGCTTCAGGTGTGGAAATTCTGGACATTTCAGCAAAGCTGGTCCCCACATTAAAGCTATTTGCAGCTTCTGCAAGAAAACAGGTCATCTGCAATCTGTATGCATGTCTCGACTAAGAAATAATAAGCTTGTGAAACAACAGTTGGTGCACAAAGTCCAATGTTCTGTTTCACCCATCTATCAAACTATTAGACTTAATGACCACAGAATTAAGTTTGAAATTGATAGCGGAGCCAATGACACATTTTGCTGTGAAGCGACGTGGCAAACGCTGGGTAAACCCATTCTACAACCTGTATCAGTTCAATATCAAGTTGCTGAAGGTAGCCCGCTACCCGTCGTGGGACAATTCCAATCAACTGCAAGTATTGATGGAAAATCACCTGACGTGACCTTTCCTGTAATTGTCACTAAGGTGCCCAATCTAAATTTACTAGGTCGTCTGGCGATGATTTTATTTTTATTTTTATTTTTTTATTTTAATCTCTATATTTATCCTCCTGACTCGCAGGAAAGCGACGGAGGCGCTATACATAGGGTAAGCAATTACCCCGACCTGCTTCCGGAGATGCCAAGATATTACTGTCCGCTAGTAAGTTAGTAGAGATATTACTGCAATTTAGTACTGCTTGTCAAGACCACCAAGCAGGGGAAAGTGCCGTAAAGTGTCTTTCCCAAGGACACAACAGAATGGCGTAAGTGGGTTTTAAACCTAGACCATGCTGATCATCAGTCCGGTGCTTTAACCACTCGACCACGCTGCCGACTGCTGCTGATGAAGTTGAAACTCACCAACTTAACTGATCACTTAGCTGACACAAGTTTTGATGGGGAGGAGATGAAAGATGATGTCGGAACAATCAGTCGTCAAATCAATCCTGACAATCCATTGCTTGTGGTCAGAGAGACTGCCAAGGATCCAATTCTTGCCCAACTAATGCGATTTGTGAAGGAAGGATGGCCGCTTTAAGACTTCAAAAAGTTGGAAAATTCGTTGTCAACAGAGAATGGTTGCGTTTTTTACGGCTTACGGGTAATAATTCCTTCAACCCTACGTAATCATATTCTTAAATTATTACACCTTGGACATTTCGGCATGCAACGGATGAAACAACTTGCCAGGTCAACTGTCTATTGGCCAAGAATTGACTTTGACATCGAGAACTTATGTCGCAAATGCACTTCCTGTGGCCAATTTCAAAATAAGCCGGATAAACCTTCAATCCATCCATGGATGATGCCAGAAAAACCATGGTCAAGACTCCACTTGGACCATGCGATCAACTTTCTGGGAAGAAACTGGTTAGTTCTTGTAGACGCTTATTCAAAATATCCTTGCATTCATCCAACAACCTCAACGTCTTCCAAAAGTACTACTGCTATACTTGAACAAGAATTTGCTCATTTCGGATATCCCCACACGTTGGTGACCGATAATGCCACAACATTCATGTCTCAAGAGTTCCAAGCTTGGTGCAAACAACGAGGCATTGTACATCTCACCGGAGCACCTTATCATCCAGCAACAAACGGTGCTGCCGAGCGTTTGATACAATCGTTCAAACAGGCATTGAGAAAATCCTCGTTACCTCCAAAGGAAGCTTTGCAAGAATTTCTAATGCAATATAGAAGAATTCCTTTTGCATCGGGACTGTCACCAAGCGAATTGTTGAATGGAAGAAGAATTCGCACCAAAATTGACACTTTGGTTCCATCCATTCCGCATCTCCTGCAGGGAAGACAGTCAAGACAAGCGAGCAAGCATTCAAATGCTGAAGACTCGGAAGTGGTTTCGAAAGTCGAACATCACTATACACTAGGGGACCCTTGTTACGCACTGTACTTCGGCCCTAGAAGAGATCGTGACCCACGATGGGTGCCTGCGATAGTTACGAAAGTCCATGGTACACGAAGCGTCAATGTACGAGTCATTCCTCGAGGACCAACTTGGAGAAGACATCTTGATCAACTTCGACCTCGATACGGTTCGGATCAAGATGATGATCCCTGTGAAATCCCAACGAGCGTTTTGTCTACAGAAACACTTCCAGCCGGGACTGACCACGCATCTAGTTCTTCTTCGATGAACCAACGCAACAATCCGAGACTACCAACCGGAGACGAGTACGGGCGACACAATCTACGACGATCAGCGAGAACAAAGAGACCTCCAAAAAAATATTGTTGCTAATATGTATATATATTTTTTTGTCGTAGTTTATTTGGGGAGGTGTTGTGATATTGTGCAATAGATGACGTAGTGTTTTTCTTAAACGCTCTAATCTTAATCAGCGCCTTCTGCTCAAACAATTATTGGACACGCGCATCTCCAAGCATAATTGTTACTAGTTAAATATGCGCCTTTATTTCGGTTGATCAGTCAGTTCAAAGTTATCAAGCTAATACAGCAAACGAACTAAAAGCATTCTATTTCATACGGTTGTTTTTTGGCTAAGTACTTTTGTGAATATTTACTATTGTTTTTTTAATAAACCTGTGTATTCGTGCAAAGATACAACAGAAATTGTACAAAAAAATAAGTTGCATTTTCTAACCAAATTGATAATTAGATTCTAGGTTTTGATCATAAGAAAATGTTAGATGCGATGTTTACGATAAAAAATTTTTTTCATAGCATTTTAATTTTTTGATTTATCAGAAACAAAGTGGCTTTATGGCAACTACAAAGCTTCCTTGATTATCCACACCTCATTTATCCGGCTTTCAATTATCTGACCGCTATATTTTGTACAATATATTTTGGTACATTACAGCAATAGTGCATACCACAGTACATTATCTCAAAATCTACTGAAAAAATGTGAATCTACTTGAAAACAATCCAAAAATTGATTCATTTTTTTAGTACAGTGAAGATCTAAAAAGTATATATACGATATACATATACACAAACTGCATTCTTTTGTTGCTTTGATAATATTTTGTTTTATTTTATTTTTTATCTCTATATTTATCCTCGTGACTCACAGGAAAGTGACGGAGGTGCTAATACATAGGGTAGGCAATTACTCCAACCTGCCTCCAGAGATGCCAAAATGTTGCTGTCCATTTGTATTAATAATTTGATACAGATATGACTGAAATTTAGAACTGCTTGCCAAGATCACCAAGCAGGGAAAAGTGCCGTAAAGTGTCTTTCCCAAGAACACAACAGAAAATGTGCAAATGGGTTTTGAATTGAGACCACGTTGATCATATGCACGGCATCAGAATTCACTTAAGCGTTTTTTTGCTTATCTGCTCATATTTTTGAAAATGACAACCCAATTAGATAGGATAGTCGAGGAAGCACTGTATTAACTATAATGCTTTTATGTTTATATTATTTTTAGTAGCCTATTTACCTGACAGTGTAAACTTTTAATGTTTACCCATTCTACTTATTGCACCTTTGAATAATTGAATTGAAAATGCTATTAAATAAAAAACAAGATTGATAATAATACGTTATATTTGTGAAATGTTTCTACTATTCAACCAAATACTTATACTAAAGCTGAAAATCAATCATGGTCATACAAAAAAGGGTGCCAGTGAAAGAAAAATAGGGAGGACCACTTTTTTGTGTTCTAAAATGAAGTGACCTCCAAAAAAAAAGTCATCACTTTAGGAGAGGTCATCATTATGGTACTACTATAAAGAAATAAAGCAATATTTTGCTTATAAGGGGCCACTTTTGGACCTTTTTAGAGTGTCCTGTGTGGTGCTCTGTTCATTCCGTACTAAAGACAGCACTGCTCATAATCATTCGAAATATGCACAGAAAACAAAATTTGTCTTCATGCTTGCATTAAATATTTCCAAAACTTATAGGAAAACTAATGTTGTACTCCAAAAAAAATAGAGTTTTGAAAAAAGAACAAACCACAAAACGCTAACCTTCATGTGAATAATTGATGATATAGTTGAGTGGTTAGACCACTGAGATTGCGCTTGACATGGTCTCGGTTCAAAACCTACTTATGCCTTTTGTTGTGTCTTTGGGAAAGACACTTTATGACACATTTCCCTGCTTTGGTGTTCTTGGCAAGCAGTTTTAAATTTTAGACATATCTCTATTAAATTTTAAGTGAACAGCAATATCTTGGTATCTCTGAAAGCAGGTCATGGTAATTGTTTACTTTTTGTATTAGCGCCTCTGTTGCTTTCCTGCAAGTCAGGAGGATAAATATAAAGATTAAAAAAAAAAATAACTTTTTATCTTATAAATGTTGTTTTATGTAAACTGCCGTTTTATTCAACTGTATTATGTTTCAATGCATTGCATTGTTTTCAAAAAGTTGCAAAGACAGTTTACATTCCCATTCTGCAGGTCATAATCATGTTTATAATCTTAATATTCCATATTTTGGCCATGACTGCAGACAGTTTATCAATAAACTACCAAGCATTATCAACTCTAAACTTCAACTAACTTTGAAAATAAATCCTGTCTATAAAACTTTTAAAGTATCACAGTATTTTCGATTGAAAACTCATGTTCCACCTGCACTCTGCTCAAATATTATTTATCAATTTTCGTGTTCTTGTGATTTCAGCTTGACTTACATAGGTATGTCAACCCCTCATTTAAGCATTAGAATGGGTGAATACTTGAGTTTTCATTTAAAAACCGAAGGCTCTATTAAAAATCATATCATGTCTTGCAATATTTGTGCTAATTCCAAATTCAACATAAATTTATTTAAGATAATTAAAAAATGTAATTCAAATTTTGAAACTAAAATTCACGATGCTTTATTAATTAAAAAACATAACCGTGGACTTAAGCGACAATTATTTGCAAATGGATCATTGTTTTTGTTAAATATCTTAAATTGTTATTTGGATTTTACTTGGTGCATTGACTTTACTGTTGTTTCTTTGCTTTTGCATTTTTAAATCAATTTTTAACAATTCCTTTTATAAAAATCATGTGTGACAAATTTGGTAAACAACTATGTAATCAGGTCATTGACCTTGATTTTAAAATTACAAAACTTCTAAACATTTTATTTTTATTCATCTAAAGAAGGCAAATGTAAGCTGAAAATGTTTATGGTTTCTTTTTGTTTTATTTTAGCATGAATACAAGTGTATTACTGTATGTAATTGTAATATGGTTGAAACAATATACTCTCTCCCTAAATTATATTCATATAGCTCTCCAAGATATTATAATTATATCTTTCAATTCGGATTAAAAATTTTTAATGCTTTTACAAAAAAAAAATTTCCATAAACAAACATTGTCATAAAGATGAAGCCATGCAATAAGTTAATAATTATAATGAAGGCAAGCAAGCATTGAAATTACAAGTACTTCTGGTAACATGCAAAATAATAATTTTTGTGGTTTTTGGTGTTTTAAAGCTTTGAGCAGTGTTTTGACTGGTTAAAAACAAAGTTTCAAATTTAAAGAGAATGATTATTATGCAACAGGCCTGTTTCGATCTTATGGACCTTATCAGACATAAGTTATTGTAACCTCTATGGATGTCACCATTACCTTCTTCAAAGATAATAGTGACATCATAAACCAGTATCATTAACTTGAGACAAATGCATAAGTTTTCTTTAGAATATGGTCCTTTGTCTTACTAATATTAAAACCTCATTTATAAAAAACTTGCAATGATGGCGGATGTTTGTTCTTGTACCTTAATTTACAGATTTTAAAAATAGAGAATTTTTGTATTTAATTTTAAAAGCATGAAATGGTGAATTTCTTGAGGGATTGTTTTATTCTGAACTTTGAAACATTCAATTTAATTTAACATGTTCAAGAAAAGTTCATCTATCACAAAGAAGAACAAGGAAAGCTGGAGAAAGAACTTGGTTCAGTTTTAAGAACCATCAAAAAGAGGCAATGTGGCAATCTATGCAGAACCCCTGAGTGACCAAAACTGCATGTCCCTGAAAAACCACATGATGGGACGTTTCGGATTCTTGCTTGCTTTCACTTATTTTCAGATTCTTTCAATGGACTGACAAAGAATGGAAGGAAAGGGTCAGTCTGATTGCTGTGGAGCTGAAAGCATTATGGAGAATGAAGTTGAACTTCTCTCATGGATTGGATCAAGCCATTTGTGCAAAACTTACATGTAAAAAGCTCTTGCTAGAGTGCAACTATTGTAGAAAGAAGCATGACTTCAAGTCATTAAATAAACTGTTCAATGTGACCAAGGTGAAAGGCAAATGGCTTTGCAAAGAGAATAAGAACCTATACAAATGACAAATCCAGAGCAAAGACCAGGTCGGTTATTCCACTGATGTGCTTGTGTGTTAGACTATCCACCCATCCAAGCAAAGGAAGACACAGGAAGCAAATGTATCAAATTTGGCAACTGCAAGCAGCTCAGTAGGCATCAAATTCTTCTGAAAGCAGCACAAACTCATGTGATACCAGTAAAAACAGTTCTTGGGAAGACAAGGCTGCACCATCAACAAACACAAGGAAGCATAACCCCGCTGGTGTTGCAAGGTTGCTTGTTACAAGCTCAAAGCTATCAATCTATAGAACAGCAAGGTTGTGCAGTCAGCTTTCTGGTGAAGGCATTGAAATATCAACCCCAAGTCAGCAAGGAATCCATACGGCTCTCTTCAAGAGAACAGCTGAAGTGAAACAGCACTTGGTTAGCACACATCATTGCGAGAAACAAAGCTTACACTTTGATGGTAAACAAATACAAGGCATTGAACATCAAGTTGTGGTCATAAAAAATGAAACAAAGGAAATCAAGTTGACTGTGCTTCAATTGAAGGATGGTACAGCTGTAACCATTGCAAAAGAGATCCAGGGTGTCTTGGATGAGTTTAACTTGTGGGGATCAGTTTTGATGCTTATTGCTGACATGACAAGCGTCAATAGTGGAAAGAAAACCAAAGTGATCATTTCACTGCAGCAGATGTTCAAAAAGAATGGGAGCCCAGACCCAAGTTTATCAGTTGCCAGCACCATGTACTTGATTGCATTTTTTACTTAGTCATGAACAATGAGCTGCATGGCTCAACCAAATATCCTGACAATGATTACTTCTTTGTGAAGGATTTGGCAAGCAAGTATGATCATCTGAAGGAAGCTTTCAGCAATGGAAAAGCTAAGATCAAGAAAATAGGTGGTTGGAGAGACAACCTGAAATTTCTGTACCACCTTACACATATCTTCCATCACTTTAATGAGAAAGATAAAGTCCCTTTTGTGAATTTTCAGCAGATTTCCAACACCAGCAATGCATGCTGGAACTCTTGTGTCATCCTATCTTTCCTTGCATTTATTCTGATGCCTGAAACTTGAATCAGGCTTCATAAAATCTGTTTATTTATTTCTTACCTATGGGCTGACCATTAATTTAGCAACCAATTGTTCCACAATGAGGATTTTGATGAACTATCAGTCGCTCTGGTTGGATGCCTGAAAGGCCTCAAATGCTTAAAAACCACTGGAAAAAAAATTAATCATCTATCAAAAAACAATCTCTCCCTGAGATTTATCCTATCCAATGACATTAATTTGACCAAATGACTTTTTTGTTTGTTTTTTAAACCTTAATATTGCTATAAATGTGATTCTTGGTAGTTTTTATTCAAAACCAGAAAAGGCTTTGCATGACTTCAAGAACTGATCAAAAAACTGATAATTAAATTGTTTAAAATCATTTTGTGTGTGAGGTTTTTACATCAAATAAACTTAAAAATTCAATTTTATTTACTCTTCCATAAAAGTTCATTGAATTATGATCCAGGGATATAATATTTTAAAAAAATGTACCCCTAGTGTTGATATTTAAGCTCAAAATTGCAGAATTCTCATTTCCAAAAAAAGTCACTTCATGGAATTCTCATCTTAACTTTTCATGCCACAATTTTGCCTTAGAGGTTACAATAACTTATGGCTGATGCATAATAATCATTCTTTTTGTTAATTTGTTTTAGTCACTTTTTTACTGTTCTTATTTAACTCATTAAAATTACATTTGATCAGTTACATTGCAATCTTTTTCGAGAATACATTGTACTTGTTGAGAATTGATTTTTCACATGTTGCATCTGCTTCAGCCTACATCCCTTTTAAATGATTTAGTTATAGTAGTGTTTCTTGATTCTCAGTAATAAACATTAGTTTTGAAGAGATCTTCTTTTTACAAAATGCTAGTCAAGGTTGAGTTGCCAAGATCAATTTAAATTGAAGTATTAAAGAATATATTTCCAATTCACCAGCAAACTTTAAGCATTTGTTTCTTGAAGTGACTTGGCTTCTTCATTGTCAATGGTAGATTTTTGACTTTTATCTATATACAAAAATAAACATACACGGTAAATGTAAATAATAAATACATAGTAAAGGTTAATTATTAATTCTTGCACACATGCAATGAAACAGGCAAGTGTAAAAAAAATGGTGAAAGTACAAGCAACAAAATGGCCACACTGAAGATACTTACAAATTAGCTTTGATTATGAGATTCAGTCTAAAATACATATAACTGTTGATTTGACATTCTAAAGATTACTACAAGACCTTTCCTTTACATGTCTATTGTCTACATTAGGCTTTCCAAACCATGGCCCACAGGCTATATGCAATTTTGATAAAAATGCTTTTGTTAAAAAAGTAAAAGTTATTACTAAAAATAAATTACTCATAGAATTCAAATCAAAAAGTGTGTTTGTCACCTTTTATTTATGATTCTAATCTTAACCTTGTAACCCTGTAGATTTTCAGTCCTTTTACAGTATTTGGATTATAATGTCATTTTTTTTATTATTACATAATGCTTATGTGGCAAACCAGAGTTTTGAACCTCCACATTACATTCTTTTGTTTTTCAAAATTAATCATCTGTTTTCCTTCACGGTGTTATTTTTCCATTGCGCCTTTTTCGCCTTAAGTCTTCTGTCACAGTTTTTATGTTCGTGTAAAATGGCAATCAGAGAGATTGGAATTTTGATGCAAATACAAGCTTGGAAATTAAACATTAATTTTTGGTTTTGAGTGATAGAAGGACTTGAACGTGCTAGGCAGTAGTGGCCCTATATAACAAAAACACTACATTGGTTACCCCGACGTGATGTTATCTACAGTGTGATAAGGAAGAAAAATAAAAATATTAAAGAGAAATAGAAAGAACTTCATCGACTTTATCAAAAAAAGATTGTTTTCAAAATCAGAAAGCACCTTACCAAAAGAAGAAGATTGTTTCTGATAGCAGAAGTTGTTTGAAATCAAACGAAAGGAAAAGGAAACTTTGTCCAAAGGAAACGTGTCTATATACCTACCCTCTGTTTTTTTTTTGTGTTATTAGTTTGTTATACTCGTATTTGTATTGTTACATGTAGTATTTTTTTCATCGGCGCTTTTCTTATGTTCACAATGTTCCAACACAATACACACACATTACAGTCTACATGTCATGCACACTCATATAACACGCAATCACAAACCTGAGCAGACTTGATGTCCACCTCCAGTGACCAGCTAGTCAAAGTCAACTTTGCTCTGACAGGTAACATTTTCAGCAAAGAAGAAGAAAACTCTTCATGCCAACCATCGTCAAGCAAAGAAAGGGCATCAACCCTGCAAACAAAAGCCTTTTATCCAACCAATCCATTCATAGACGCAGGTGCAACAAACTTAGTAATATTCACAGTACTAATCTGTTTCAAAGGAAGGAAGTCCCCATAATATCAACTGCAAACTGGCACTCAGGACACAAAATTGTCCAAACTTTCAACAAAAATCACCCAAGTTTATGGTTTGCAACTTACGACTTCCGCTTAAAAATTTGGAAGATAAATGAGGAACTGATGAAAACAGATCTACTGCTGATGCATTTAAATAAAGATGCTTTGGTAAGCATTCAAGATTTAATTTTTTAGAATCCTACGTATTCTAAATTAAAACGTTTGTTAGAAAAATATTAACCATTAATGAGTGCTCGTGTTTTGGAATTGCTTAACCCGCAAAGCTTAAGTGATAGTTGTCCTTTAGATATACTATTTTTTCTTTGAACTAATGTCACATGACCTGATATATCAGACTGCATGCTCAAGGAACTCTTTCTACTCCAAATGCCTGAAGAAATTCATCTTTCACTGTGCATTATGCATGACGCATCTTGGACCAACTTGCCCAAGCTGACGACTGAATGATGGATGCCAAGAATGCTTACTCTTGTCATAAAGTTTTTGGTAATATGTTGGAAATTTCTTCAGCTACCCGCCAGCACGAATATATAAAATCTAAAATAGATGAATCAAAAACTAAATTAGATACCTTTATTGACGGTACTAAAAATATTCAAGGAGATCACTTTAAAACTTTCAATCAACCACATTTTTCCCATAGCCCAAGATCGGGGATATTAAAAAACCAAAATGTGAGTTTTAAAAGATTTTGCTATTTTCGTAACAGGTTCGGTTCTCGGGCCTTCAAATGCATTCCACCGTGCTCTTGGAAGAATTTGGGAAACTTCCAAAATCCATGCCGATAGTGCGCGATGTGGATCATAAGACCAAAAGCCCACTTCCTCATATTTATGATTATAAATTTAATCAATTGTTTTTAATAGATACTGGAGCAAAAATTTCTGTTGTTACTCCTAATCAAGAAGATAAGAATAGCAGAATGTCTGATCTACCTTTGGTTGCTGCCAATGGATCTTCTATAAACACCTACGGTAATTGAAGAATGACCTTGCAACTAACTTCTGGTAATAAAATAACTTGGACTTTTGTAGTCATGGATGTTTCTTACAATATCATTGGTATTGTTGATTTGATGCAACATTTTGCTTTCACTTTAGATCTTCAGCGTAAATGTCTTTTGGACAAAGAAGTACAGTACATTTCAAATATCATACAAAAATGTTGTTTGATACCTGATGTTCCAAAAGTGTTTTTAGTTGAAAATGACTATTTGAAAATATTAGCCGATTATCCCAAATTAACCCAACCTTTTCATCACACTTCGATGCTGAAAGATGATGGAACCAAAATCTTTCACCAAATCAAGGTAACTGACTATCCATGTTCTGCATGTGCTGGAAAATTAGGTCCCGAAAAATTAGAATATGCTAAAAAGGAAATTGATCATCTTCTGGAAGCAGGAATAGTTAGACAATCTGATTCACCATACTCCTCTCCAATGCATATGGTTCCGAAAAGTGCAGAAAATGGAGCAACTTTTCGTCTTTGTGGTGATTACCGACAATTAAACAAAATGACAATTCCTAATGTTCAAACTTTGTTTCACAGATTAGCAGGTGCCAAAGTTTTTTCAAAAGTAGATCTTGTGAAGGCATACCACCAAATTCCAATCGACCCTGAATCCATACCATTGACAGCTATTATTACACCCTTTGGACTTTTTGAATATTTATATATGCCTTTGCAATGCCAGTGCCACCTTTCAACGATACATGGATAAAGTGTTGCAAGGTATGAAAAATGCCATTGCTTATGTTGATGATATTGTATTTTCTTTTTCCGAAGAACAGCACAAGCGAGACTTAAACAAGCTTTTCCAAAGATTTCATTGTCACAAAATAGTTATAAATCTGGCAAAGTCTAAGTTCGGAATGTGCAACTTAAATTTTCTTGGTCATTTAGTGACACCAGAAGGAATTCTTCCCCTGTGTGACAGAGTCAAGGCAGTCGAAGACTACCCTAGACCATATAACCACAAGCAACTCCGAGCGTTTTTGGGATTATTAATTATTACCACAGGTTTGTTCACAATATGGCTCACCACCTGGCTCCCTTATATAATTTGCTGAAAAATTTAAAATCTAAAAATCAAGTCATTGATTGGAATGACAAAGCTGTTCAAGCATTTCAACACAGTAAGAGAATGCTTGCAGAAGCTACCAAATTAGCTTTTCCAAGTTCGAATTTACCCATGCAGATAGTAGTCGATGCGAGCAACATAGTCGATGGAGCGGTGTTACAACAAAAGCATGAAGAGGTATGGAAATCGATTGCTTTTTTTTCAAGGAAACTAGATGCAACTCAACAAAAATACTCCACTTTTGATCGAGAATTGCTTTCAGCATACAAGGCTATTTGGCATTTCCATTACTTGATCGAAGAGGTAAAATTTACGTTAGTTACTGACCACAAGCCTTTAATCTCTGCTTTTTATTCCAGATCCAACCAGCTGTTGACCCGAAAAGCCCAACAACTTAGTTTCATATCTGAATTTACTGATGACTTACAACATGTTCATGGAAAAATAACATGGTTGCCAACATCTTGTCAAGAATACGTAGAAATTAACAATGTTCTTTTTACACAGAAAAACTTGGACTATGCTGAAATGGCACAGGTGCAACAAGATGATGTCTTTATTCAAAAACTTTTAAAAAACTCTATTTTTACCAACTTGAAGATTAAGGAGATTTGACTGGATGTGTGCAAAGTGCCCTTGATATGTGATATCTCAACTTCTCAACTACATCCAATCATTCCAGTCAGTTTTCAAAAAAAATTTTTCTAAAAATTCATAACCTGTCTCATCCAGGAATGAAAGTAACACGCCGTTTAATATGAGAAAGATTTGTCTGGAATTGCATGAACAAGGACATCACAACTTGGGTTCAAAGCTGTATCACATGCCAAAAAGGTAAGATCACACGTCACAAATAAAACACCGTTTCAACGTTTTACATTACTGTCAGAGAGATTCGCACATGTTCATGTTGATATCATTGGTCCTCTACCGCTATATTTTGACAGCAATAGACAGATTTACTCGTTGGTTTAATGCTGCTCCCATGAAAGAAGTTTCGGCTGAAGTGACTGCAGAAGCTCTTCTCCATGGTTGGATTCAATTTTATGGCGTCCCAAAAACAATAACATTGGAAAGAGGTTTTCAATTCACAGGTCATGTTTGGAAAGATGTAATGAATATATTGGGCATCAAACATGTAACCACTACAAGCTATCATCCACAAAGCAATAGTATTGTGGAAATTGCACACCGATGCCTCAAAGATGCCTTATGTATGCAGGACAATCCCATCAACTGGTTTGAAAGTCTTCCCTTGGTAATGTTATCTATCTGCACATCTTTTAAAGAAGAACTTGAATGCTCTCCCTCAGATCTCGTTTATGGACAATCTTTATGCCTTCCTCAAGAATTTTCTTCTGCTACTCTGGCAAACAATCTAATGAACAGAAGTCAACTGGTTGCTAAATTATGAGACTTTGTCGAAAATCTTTCAGCCTCCATCACCCCATGAACATCACGGTAAATTTTTTATTGATAAAAACTTAAATGATAGCAAATGCGTTTTTATTAGGAACGATCATCCGCAACAACCACTCAGACCCCGTTTTAGTGGACCTTATGATGTTGTCTCCCGCCATGAGAAATATTTTACTGTTTCCTTGGATGGTAAAAATAAATCTATATTTATAGATCAGCTGAAGACTTGTTGTGAGGATTTCCCTTCTCCTTTGGCAAATCCTCCCGTGGAATCAAATGCTAGTCTCATGCAGGAAACATATCGTACAAGGAAAGGAAGGGTGATTCAAAAACCCTTTTGTTTTTGCAACAACTCACTCTAATTTTTTTTTTAACAGGTTGAGCATGGCTAATCTCAATAAGAAATGCAAGCCTTCCAGAGCTCATTTGTGGCACTCTGCATAAGTCTTTCGTTGAATATTCTTGGGAGTAGTTTGATTCCTTGCAGCACAGAAAAGTGCAGGACAGCACATACACTACACTTATAGATAAAAATAAAACTTCTGCTTTTGCATTTTCAGACCCTCACTTTAGTGCACAAAATAATTGCTTGAGGACCAAACATGGATACTTCCAGAGAAATGGCAACAAAGACTTCGAATCTGCTTATGAGGGACGGAAAGTTTCGTGAACCTTGTTGAGTTGGTAACTTCAACACTGTAGGTCTACACATTTGCCACACCTCATCAGAACAAACACATAGCAAGCACACTAAATCTTAATTTACTTATTATTTTGACTACCTTACAGGATATTATCTGATTTCAACATGCGGAGTACGTTTCATCTGGGGGCTGGCTAGTGTGGCAAACCAGAGTTTTGAACCTCCACATTACATTCTTTTGTTCTTCGAAATTAATCATTTGTTTTCTTTTACTGAGTTATTTTTCCATTGTGCCTTTTTCACCTTAAGTCTTCTGTCGCAGTTTTTATGTTTGTGTAAAATGGCAATCGGAGAGATTGGAATTTTGATGCAAATACAAGCTTGAAAGTTAAACATTAATTTTTGGTTTTGAGTGATAGAAGGACTAGAACATGCTAGGCAGTAGCGGCCCTATATAACAAAAATGCTACAATTATGTAATCGGTTTACTATACCCCCTACTCATTTTTATTTTGTGTGCAAGTTGTTTTTACAAATGTTTATATAGAGTTGCTTTACTGTTTTATTCAAAGCACATTGCTTGACTTAACTTTTAAACTGTGACAATGATGTAATTTTGTCTAGTACAAATGATAGAGAGTTTGAAAGTAAAATGCTTGCATAGAGAAAAGTAATTTTTTTTAAGTGAATGAAATTGCACTTGTTAGAGAAACAAGGAAGAGCAGCAAGCAATACTGCAAGCTGAGTGGGAGAAATTGGAGTGAAAGGCAAAATTCAAACTTGAAAAATTGGAATTAAACAAAAAAACAGAAAGATTGGCAAGCAATGCTAGACTTGGAACAAAAAATTGAATTTGAGGAAAAATGCAGCTTGAACTGGAGAGGTCGAGACTTATGTGGTGGACAGATTGCTCTGGTGTTGGAGGTGGGAATGAATCGGAAAGGGTTGCACATGTTGTTTTTGGGGAGCAAGGTCTCTTGACTCCCTTATTTAATTGAAGAAAAAGACAATTTAGATAGTTATTTGCTACAATTTGAAAGATATGCTACAGTTGCAACTGGCCTCAAGCTAATTGGGCAACTTAGTTGAGTGCACTACTTGGTGGAAGAAAAAGGCTAGGAATGTGTATTTCAGGCTCTCACAAGAGGACGCTCTAGACTACAACATCTAAAGGAAGCACTACTCCAGAAATATAACTATACAAAACAGGGATACTGCCAGCATTTTAGAGAGGCTAAGCCAGAGGATTCTGAAAATCCTGATCAGTTTATTGTGTTCCTCAAAAATTATTTTACCAAGTTGATGAATCTATGTGAAGTGGAAAGCAGTTTTGAAGGTGTAATTGATTTGATGAAGGAGCAATTCATCAACTCTTTATCTAAGGAGCTGCCTGTTCATCTCATGGAGAAGAAACTTTAAGAGTCTCAGGGAGTTAGTGACAATTGCAGAACACTGCTCATGCACGAAGACTTAAAGTGAAAAATATTGATGTTTCTTCTGTGACAAAAGGTAAAAAGTGCTTTTGCTATGAGAACTTAGGACACAGAGAAAGTGAGTGCTTTTTGTGTGTGCAACATAAGAGAAGAAAGTATTGCTAATGGTGGGAAGGGACTCGTCGTCGTCGTCATCGTTTGAAGGGCATCCACTCCAGGCCAGACACAAACAGAACTGGGGCTGAGGGTTTATCAGCATCGAGTTTCGTCATCCAAAACCGTCAGACCGCGTGCTCCATGTGGTGCCCGATGTATGGGGCACATTGTTAGTACATGGTCTGCGGTTTGCTCTGAGGCGCCACACTTGCAATTCGGTGAAGGAGCGAGACCCCATTTGTGCATGGACGAATGGAATCGCCCAACACCAGTCTGCAGGCGGTTGAGCTTAACCCAAGCTGCTCGGGGTAAGCCCATCCCAACAGGCCTGACACTGGTCCCGGGCACAAAAGCACGAAGCCTGGAAGCATTTTCACAGTACTCCGCGTTCCATTTGTGATTTGTCCATTCAGAGGCGCGGATGCCAAGTCGGGCAAGGTTGTCCAAGAGATTCCGCGCAGCTGGCACAAACGGGCGTCTGGATCTTAGTCTCACTTGGTGAGTATCTGAGGACCCATTTAACAGACCATGCAAAATATGATCGGGGTCCAGAGATCCACAGTAAGCCAAGGAGAGTGTCGCTCCCATTCGGCGAAGCTCAGCTGGCTGGATGTCTGAAAGTACAGGTAGGTGGTCCGTTGGAGTGGGACGCAGGCATATAGTAACTATGCGCAAGGCGTCATTCAAGACACTGTCAATGAGGCGAGTGTGAGCACTGCGACACCAGACTGGCGCACAGTACTCAGATGTTGAGTAGACTAGAGACAAGGTGGCTATGCGTAGTGTTTTAGCACCAGCACCCCATCCCGAGCCCACGAGTCGCCTCAACAGTGTGACGCGCGATGATATTTTTTTGCGCAATGCCACTAAATGGTGACGAAACGTGAGCGATCTGTCCAGTTTTACCCCAAGGTATGTAGGGGTTGGACAGAACGGTAAAAGTCTACTATTGTTGTAGACCTTTAGCTCACGTTTGGCCTCTCGGTTGTTTAAGTGAAAGGCTGTCGTCACCGTCTTAGTGTGACTGAGCTTCAACCTCCAAGTCTGGAGATATGCTGACAGTGTGGACATGTCTTGGCTTAATGTCCCCTCCAAGTCCTTCCAGTTTCCAGAAGAGTGCAATAATGCTAAATCATCAGCATAAGCAAACTTTCTGGAAATCATGGAAGGAAGATCGTATGTATAGATGTTAAATAGGAGGGGAGCCAAGACCGATCCCTGAGGAACGCCGTTTTTAAGACGGCGTAGCCTGCTTTGCTTGCTGTCACTGGTGGTAAGGGTGAAACTTCGATTTCGGACAAGCTCCATGATCATTTTGACCATGTGCTTATCTGGAAGTAGTCTCAGCAGCTTGCAGATAAGGCTACGGTGCCAGACAGTGTCATAAGCAACTGTCAGATCGATAAATACGGCACCGGCCTTCTTTTTAGCCTCGAAAGAATCCTCGATGTTCTGGGTTAGCAGAACAACTTGATCTACGGTTGACTTCCCGCGTCGGAACCCAGCCTGCTCTTTAGGGAGCAGTGGATCGATTAATGGTTCAACGCAGGCGTAGATAAGCCTCTCGAGGATCTTGTAGAGGGACACAGAGCAGAGATATCGGTCGATAACTCTTTGGGTCCCCCACGGGCTTTCCTGGTTTTGGGATCGCGACCACAAGCGCTCTTCTCCAGATCTTGGGAATTTTGAGTCGGCGCAAACAGGAAGAGAGGAAGTCACGTAACCAGGACTTCAAAGCAGCTCCAGCATGGAGTATAGGCTCGGGGCAGATGGAATCAGGACCCGGAGCTTTACCTGGTTTTAAATGTTGAAGGGCAGCAGCAAATTCTCTCTGTGAAAAATTGTCAGAGATATTTACTGTGTCTGGTGTTGTAGCCCTCCAAAGATCAGACACTTCTTGAAAGACAAGTCGAGATGACTTGCGATCAACAGCCTCGTATTTCCCATTTCTAACCAGCTGAGATGCAATAGCATTGGCTGAAACGGGACAATGACAAGGAGAGTGTCGTGACCTACCAGTAAGGTTGTTCAAAATACTCCACGCTTTTTGACTAGAGTGTGAGAAGTCAATGCTCCGAACTGCTTCGGATCATCGATCCCTCCGTTTTCTGTCAAGCTTGGCAAGCAGAGTTGTAGCAGCCAAACTTGAGTCGTCTCCCTGAGGAGACTGCAGAAAGGTTTTATAGAGGGATTCACACTCTGCATCCCAACACGGAATATAGTTGTTTCGATACCCGTGTGGGATAGTCTTTTTGGCTGCTTTCTTAATGATGTTACAGAAGTCCTGGTAAGCCGCATCCACATCAAGTGAATCAGGCGGCAACAAAGTCTTTGCGAATTTATTCGTCAAAGCAATGTAGTGACTCCAATTGGCCTTGCGGAAGTTCCATTGCTTAACAGGCATGCTTGGCACTGCCATAGCAAACCTTGGTGGTGTAATAAGCGAGGGTCGATGTTGTGACCTGGGAAACTTCTCAAGGACACGTCTATCCGGTAAGCGACTGTTTGGACCTACGCTAGCGAAAGCTAGGTCTGGATTGGTGCCAGTGTTCCATCGGCCGGAATAAAAACTGGCAGCGTCCTTGGCATTATATAGGAGGGCAAGACAATTAATACTTGCCCATCCAGCCAAGCACTCACCGTCCGGACTGTTGTCATCATAACCCCAGTCAGCATGACGACAGTTAAAATCGCCAGCATACAGACAGGGGTGAGGAAACACTGGGAGATCCAGGGTTCGCAATCGCGTTGGTGGTGGTTTGTAGACGTTGACTATTTTATAGCCATCAACGTCCACACACAACCACTCGATCTCCGATGTCGGTGGAGATTGGTCCAAAAGCGTGTATCTCAGTCGCTCGTGGACAAACGTGGCAAGGCCATGCTTCCTGCTTAAAGAAGACCCAGCTAGTTGGTAGTGTGGTAGCACCAACTTCTCTGCATCAGTGCAGTGAGTCTCCTGCAGTAGGATGACGAGTGCCTCAGACTGCATAGCGAGGTGATGAAGAACATTCATCTTGCTTGCAGTGAGGCCTTCGATGTTCAGCTGAAGAATAGTGGGTCTTCGGAACTTGTTGGCAATGTGCCCTGAAAAGGGCAGTTTTATCCTGACATTGCCCCGTCCTGAAAAGGACGTTTGCCGATTAACAGACCCACACTGAACATCGGAATGGGTGGATACTCTTCCGTTTTGGTAGGTTCGGTTTCGGTCTGTCATTTTAAAATCAATGAGCAGACTTACTCACGGCCCAGGCTGCGTGAAAGCACCTACCATCTGGGAAGGGACTGGTCATAGTTTTATGCAGTGCGGAAAAAAATTGATTATCATATAGTAGGGCTAATTTGAGGCTTACAAAATCAGATGCATGATGCCTGTTGAAAGATTGGATGTGGTGGAAGCTGATAAACTGAAAAAAGAAAAACATGAAGACATAAGCAAGAACAAGAAAAGCACCAGTTAAAACTTGAAAAATTATTTGAAGTTGAAAGATGATAAGAAAATTCAAGTTTTGAATGGTGCATATTTGGAAGACAGTTTAGATGATTAGATGCTACTCCAAATGGATTAGTTGGAAATGAGCCAGTTATAGTTTCAAGAGACACTGGTTGTTTAAAAGTAATAATAAAAAGGATTTAGTAAAAGAGCAGTTAACAGGCAAGGTTGAATATGTGATGATATTCATATGCATTTTGTCAAAGACACCTTCTGAAAACAATAAAGTGAGCACAACATACTTCAGTGGAACATTGCATGTTTTGTGTCTAAAAGATCCATTGTATGAGCTAATATTTCTGGATTTATGATCTAATAATTATTACAAGCTAATAATTATTGGAAATATTTCTGGAGCAAGAGCACCCAACAATCCAGATGAAACTTGGTGCATGAAGGTGGCAACAGTGACCCAAGCATGAAACTAAACCTTTGGAAGTTGCAGAAGTCACAGATCAGTTGGCTATAACAAGAGAAAAACTCATCCAGCGTCAGAAAGAGGACTTGTCCCTATCTATGGTCATTTGCAAAAATATAAGACCACCCTAAAATTTTCTGAGTTTTTCAACTGCGACAAGGTAAACCAATTCTACATCAAAAAAAAAGTTTTACTGGCAATCAAGCACAATTACATCGAATGATAAATATTCAAAGCACTTTAGTATTACTTTTTATCTAAAAAGGCTGTTTTTAGTATTTTGTGTGTCCATCTTTCTCTTGCACTATTGCACCAAGACAATTGGGCATACTTTTTACTAGGGATGCATAGTAAGTGCTGATTTTTTTCACCCAAACTTCTTTTATTGCAGTTACAAGTTCTTTAGCACTGGATGGTTGTTTTTCTGCCACTTTATTCTTCATGTAACTCCACAAGTTTTCAATGAGGTTCAAGTCTGGGCTGTTTTCCAGGCAAGTCAAAAACTTTCACCATGCTTTTCTGAATATATTCCAAAAACCAATTTTAATCTATAACATGGTGCTCCATCGTGCATAAATATAGAGGTTTTATGCACAACCATGTGTATACTCAGCTTTTCCTGAAGCAGATAAACATTTTTCAGGCCCTTTATTGTGGTGCCAGGGCAAGAAGATACAACCCAGCAGTCCCATGTTTGCTTATGACCCCCCAAACCATCTGACTTATGGGGGTGTTTACTGTACTGACAGAATACTTCACATTGAATCCTTGGCATTTGGTTTTTAAACATGCCTCTCCCACACTGCAAACTGCTAAATTGTAGATTCATCAGAGAATAAAACTGTTCCCATTGTTCCACAGTCCAATAAAAATGTTTATTGGCAAAATATAATCTCTTCCTTTTTATAGCAGATGTGAGATAAGGTTTTGCAATTGGGTTATAAGATTTTAAACCAAACTCCTTGCTCAAATGATGTGAAACCGTGCAAATACTAATGTCTGTACCATTTTTTAGCAAATTGGCTTGTATTTTACGACAAAAACCAATGGGGGATCACATGACAGTTTGTTGGATGGCATCATTTCTTTGTGAAGTTTTACAGGGTTTACTAGTTTTTCTCATGTCATTGTAAATTTCATGCTTCTTAAACTTTTCTATAGGACAGTGAACTGAACTTTTGCTACATTGTAGTCTTTTGATGTCTGCCTCTCTGAGAGTCTTTCCATATGCAAAGCCACTATCTGAGCATGCTCAACAGCCAATAATGAAGGTTATTTCCCATTTTCTCTCAAAAGATTAAAAATACCCTTTAAACATACATTAACACTAGCTTTATGGGAAATTTTCTACACCTAGTTTTATGGAGGGGTCATTTTTGACCCTGATCTTGTTTTGCTTATTGTGTTTTTCTAGTTTCTGAACTATTGCAATGATTATACACAACGAAATGATTTTACTTTTAAAAAGTATGTTTTGTACAAAATATAAAAGCATTTAACTAGTCATTTTTATGCAAGCTAAGCACTTTATGTAAGTCACTCTGAAATTGTCTGGTGCACATTTTCCACAAGTAGGTTTTTGGCATAAAATACAAGTTGAGACTGTCTTGTTGTTGCAGCATACACCATGACACTTTCTCCACTTCTGCACTCTTTCATTGTCTCCTCTGAGCTGCCTATTGCTGTTGTTGGGAAAAGGTTCTGGCTTGCCCAGTAGGTTTTCTACAAGCATTAGTATGAACTGCCAGTGTGTAATGCAATTGCTTGTTACTTTTTTATACAATATGTAGGAGTTGATAGCAGCAATGTCTAAGATGTTGCCCCAGACAGCTACCGGTGATCTTTGACTTGCTGACATTGTAGTGTAAAAGCATGCCATTTGATCAAAGCAATCAACATTTACTTTGTTTGCATTACAAAATAAAATCATTTCGGCCTTTTTCTTTTCATTACTTGTATCAACATCTGCCAAGTCATGCATGGTAGAAAGCAAGCAAACTGACTTTTACTCTTTTGCTTGATATTTCACAAACACAAAGTTTGTGGGATCATGCCAATAAAAGTTACTTGAGTATGTAGCTTTATTTTCTGATTCAGTCATTTTTTTGCATAACTCACATTGATTTTTTTGCATTGTTTCTACAAAAGATAGTTTGTCTCCAGCAAGTTTTTTGGTAATGGATAATGAGGTAAAAAAGTTGTCCATGTTATGTTGTAACCCTTTCCTTTGATATGTTTGCAAAGATTGACAATCACGGATTCAACAAGAAGAGTACCAACATGCTGTTTTTTTTCTTGAGCCCAAGATAAACATCAATGTTTGAGACATATTTTGCTTCCACATCAGCCAGGACCCAAAACTTCACACATACTAATCAGGCTTATTTGGCATAAAAGTCAAAAAAGAACAGCATGACTTCAAAGGCATCAGTTGTTTATGCACTGTTAGCAAAAATTAACACATATATTTCTTTTAACATTGATTAACAAATTTTCAAATACGTGTCTAATCGGTGCAAACTTGTCAGCACCGAGTCCACTTCTGACTCTGTTTGGTTTGTTATCAAACCTCAGGTATTTCAAGATTTAGAAATGCCATATCTTTTGCTCCATGAGAAAGCTATGGGATGACCTTTAACATAGATCCCTCTTGCATACTGGCATCCAATAAACATTTGTAATTTGGCTAGTCTCACATTAAATTGTTCATTGCTTCTTCATTTGTGTATCTGCAGATCATATGCAAAATATGTTCAGAAATGAAATGTTTCCACACATTGTACAGGCTTCTTGATGAAGCTACATCCCAAGAAACCCCTGGTTTTACTGTAAAAACAGTACAGCTCCAGCACACCACAGGTTACTGTATTGGAACATTTTCACAGAGTGTCATCTCTGTCAACAAGTACTCAGAAGATGCCTGTACAGAAGATGTAGGCTGGGCATGCGTTTAAATCATCATCACCTTCACCATTACTTGAATCTGAATCAATGTCTATGTTTGCAGGTGATACCTCTTCTTTGTCTCTAACAGCACCAGAAAAAATCTCTTCTTCATATGACAGCTCATCATTAGTATACCATAAGATTGTGTCAGCAAGTTTGTTAGCATTTACAGGGTGTCAAGAAAGTTCCCGATCGATTTTTAAATTTAATGTAATTCAAAAACTTCAATGAATTATGATAAGTTCTGTATGTCATTTTTCCACTTAATCCTCCTTTTCAATGTTTCAGATACACTTTTTAAATTTTTTTGGCTAAAATAATAATAAAATGAGTAAAAGAGCTGCAATCATTCAACTTCATCGTGCAGGACATTCAAATTCTAAAATTATGAAGTTGCTAAAAGCACCAAAATCGACTGTTCGCGATACAATCTTGCGCTTCCAAGAACTTGGAACCATGGAGGATCGGGATAGGAGTGGACAACCTCGATCCGCTCGCACTCCAGTGAAGATCAAGGCCCTCAGGGAGAGAATTCGGAGGAACCCCAAACGATCCTTGAGGAAAACGGCTAAAGACATGAATATCAGCCATGAGTCTGTCAGAACAATTGTTGAACAGGATCTCAAAATGTCCCCAAACAAAATCAGGACAAGACAACTCCTAACTGACCTCCAGAAGCGAAAAAGAAAGGAGAGGGCCAAAATTCTGCTGAACCGTCTGAAGGGAGGCACGGAGAAAGCCGAAATCGTTTTTTCAGACAAAAAACTCTTCTCGGTGGAGGCAAAGTTCAACACCCAGAATGAAAGGATTCTCGGAAAGTCGCCCAAGGACCTCCCTGATCATCTTCGATTCGTTTCACACTGACAGAAACCCTTGTCTGTGATGGTATGGGGTGCGATCTCCAAATCTTGGAAATCTCCCCTCATTTTTGTTAAAGAGGGGGTCAAAGTGAATACAGATTCGTATGTCAATGATATTTTAACCCCTGCCCTCGCATCGATGAAGGAAAAGTTCAAAAATAAGTCCTTCACCTTCCAACAAGACGGCGTGCCTTCTCACACATCAAAGAAGACGCAGAAGTGGTGCGAAGAGCACTTTCCTTCATTCTGGACCAAAGATTTGTGGCCACCATCTTCGCCCGATCTCAATCCTATGGATTTCTGTGTGTGGGGTATTCTGGAAAAAGAAGCCTGTTCTTCACCCCATAACAATCTGGAGGATCTTTGAGCTTCCCTGAAACGAGCATGGGAGAAAATTCCTCAAGATGCCCTTTGTGCTGCTTGTCAGAATTTCCGACAGAGGCTCCAACATGTTATTGATACAGATGGGGGTCATCTTGAATAAACCAGATTTTTTTATGTTCATGGAGCTTTGTTCTATCACCACAATAAACCTTTTGTTGATTTAACCTTCTGTCATTAGCCCTATATAATTTTGTTTAGGATCGGGAACTTTCTTGACACCCTGTATATCTATTACAAGATTATAGACTATAGGATAAACAAATTCTGCCAAAAAAATAAAACATTTTCATTGGCTCTAAAGTTATACAAATGATCTAACAAATAATCACAAAACAGCTTTTGTTTGCTCTAGTACACAGTGGGCTATTTGTGTATCATAAATGAAACTATCCTGGCTAAGGCAAACACTTTGTTATTGTTGCCTAAATCAAATTCCTTCTTGCTGGTGGTGCTCACCTCAAACCAAATACTGTAATAAACTGGAATCTAATATAAAAAAAATATATATGAATCTGGTTAACTAGCAATATTTACACTTTTCTTTTGATTGTTGTCACCTTTTTGCTTATCTACAAAATAACTAATATTTCAATTGCAGCTGATATGATGCACTACAAACAGAAATTTTTCTAAATGGACTTGCAGGTTAGAATACCTGTACCTGCTTTTCATTGTCATAAGTAATAAGTATTTACTCAGAAAGTTCTTTCAACATTTATTGTCACATTTTGTTATTGTCACACATCACAGTATGGTTGTCAGAGACCAGCTAATTATTTGCCACTGCTAACAAAATGTTTTACAATACAGGTCTGCCTCCAATAATGCCTGATCCTTGCTACAACAAATTATATATACGAAAATGGTTGAAAACGACCCCACTGTTAAACTAGGGGTAGCTTTTCTTCAGACACAAAAACTCAACTAGTAAGCAATTTTTTAAAGTTTCAAAACCTGGAATGTAATCTAGAGTAAATTTTAGGAAAAGTCAAAGCAGTTCATTGATATTCAGTAATGCATTTAGAAGATTTAAAGCAAATAAACAACAACCAGGGTCAAAAACAACCCTTCTGTAAAGCTAGCGTTAATCTGTACTACAACTGGTTGAAAATATATATTTGAAAATTTTGAAAGATTCAATAACTGACTATGAGGCAATAATGTGTTTGTTTGATGAATAATGTAATTTGGATGATTTAATAATGGATTAGTTCAAGCTTTGCCACAAAATGTCATTGCAACTGGGTGCATCTATACTTTTGCAAATGAATAAAAATATTTAAAGACGACTAGTCAGGAATGGAATGAAAACCAGTCATGTAAAATGGAAGGGGATTATGCACTGCTTACTAAAAAGGTTGGTTTTGAAAAAGAGGAGCTTTAGCAAATTCTACTGCCTAACGTCCAGAAGACAAAAATGATGAAGGTTGCACATGATAGAATGCCAGATGAACAAATGGAAGTTAAAAAAACAAAAGATTGGATATTTACTAATTTTTATTTACTGGGGATTCACCAGGATGTAGTGAGATTTTGCAGGTCACGTGATGTGTCTCAGAAGATAGTATCAAAAGGTAGTGTGGCTAAAGTTCCGTTGAGCAAAATGCCATTGTTGGAATTGTTTTTTAAGCATATGGCAGTTGATTTGATTGGTTTGATCACACCAGCAAGAAACAAAGGGCACCATTATATGCTTGCTCTAGTGTAGGCATTAATGTAATATATTACCCAGAAGTCATTCCTTTTACCCAGAAACCCAATGTTGCAAACTCTTTTGTATGTTTGTGGTCTATGGTTTGGGTGTATGTTGCCCCCTGAGAGACCAGATAAAGCAGGATCTTTACTCAATAGAAATTAGCTTGGAAGCAAAAACAAATCAATTTGTAGTGGTTCAAAACCAACCACTAGTGTCCTAACCTTTGACAAGGCTGACTCACTTAGGAAAGTACTTTTTGAACAAATACCTCTGTCAAGTAACTGAACATGCACCTTTTTAATCTGCGCAATTCCTGAGGCAACATGAAAAAACGTTCTCAGTGTAACCTGACTTTGAAGAAGTTTTTATACAAGAGATTTTTTCTTCTTGACTGCTTGCTTGTCACAGCTTTTGAGCACATTCTGCACAGGTTTGAAGTTGCCCTTTTGTGAACTAAATTTTGTCTTTTCTCTTTGGTCTCTATCTGCAAACCTTTTTGGCATGGATATTCCCAACAGGAGAAACAAAATCTCTGGCGAACACAGTTTTACAGGTCACTAAGACATGCAAACTTTCCAACCATTGTAAGGTAGTAGTTCATAGAAAAGCATTAATTAAAAAATTCAACAGTACATTAGCACTATAAACAAAAAAGTGTATCACTAACCATTTGATTTACATTGCTTCACTATTAAAACAATTCCAATTAAAGCAATAATTGCAATAGCTATTAAAAGAGCAGCCCACCAAGAATAACCTTGCTGTGGCAGTGACTCTAAAAAAATTATTTATTGTGCTAAAAAAAGTTGAAACCAACATACAAAAAGACAAAACAATTTTGCATGAAATGAATCTGAATCTGATTCTAAGTGTTCTGTAAGACATCATTTACATTGAAAATACCTATGATATTTTAATGGTTTACACAAAATTTGCTAATTCAATCACAAAGTTGTTGCTACAATTAATGCACAAAAATAATCACTTTTAGAGATAAGTTTAAAGTTTTGGATTCAATGATTGACATGAAAAGCAGTAAATAATGTTTTAAAAAAGCTGCTTCTATTTTAAAAAAGTAATTGGGTTAAGAAATGTTTTCATTTTTAAACATGTTTGATTAGAGATACACAAACAAACGTTTATAGTTTCCCACCATACTACATTTTGTATGAGAGGCATTCAAAAAATACGCGGAATTTTATAATTTTTTATAATTTATTGATACAATCAATCTACTTTTCAACGTAGTCTCCATCAAGGTCAATGCACTTCTCCAGATAGTGCTTAAATCCTTTTATCCCATTTTTGAAGTAATCTGCTGACCATTTTGTGAGCCATATTTTTGCTGCTTGCTTTGCCTCATTAGTGTCATTAAAATAAACACCTTTCAAGTGTTCTTTGAGTTTTGGGAATAAAAAAAAGTCAGATGAGGCAAGGTCTGGGCTATAAGGTGGATGTGGCAGCAATTCCCACCAAAATTCTCTCAAAACATCTCTTACAATTTGAGAATGTGCTGGGGGCGTTGCCAAGATGAAAAAGAATTCCACAATGGAGTTTTCCTGGACGCTTTTCAACTAATTTTGCTCTCAATTTTCTTAAAACTTCTACATAATAGATGCCTGTAACAGTCTTTTTACCTTCTAAAAAATCTACTAGCACAACTCTTCAGAGTCCCAGAAAACAGTTATCCTTACCTTCTTGACAGACCTCTCAGACTTGAATTTGATTGGGCCAGATGATCCATGTGGGAACCACTGTTTGGACTGTTTCAGGATCATACTGGTAAACCAATGTTTTATCTCCTGTGATAATTCGATCAAAAAAGTGGATTTTATCTGCTTCAATTTTGAGCAAAATCGCCGTTTGACAATTCACTTCTGAGATTGAGCTGATTTGGGTGCAATGCTTTTGGCACCCATTGCGCTGAAAGCTTGCTGAGGCATAAATCATCATGCAGAATCGAATGAGCTGAACCAACTGATATGCCCACAGTCTCAACTATCTGATAAACTGTCAATCGTCCATCTTCTTTGACTAGGTTTCTAACAAAATCAATTTTTTCATTGTTTGTTTGAGGTTGTTGGTCTTGCACAACTCTCTTCATCTTCAACAGCTTCTCTACCATCTCAAAATCTTTCAATCCACTCGTAAACACAAGTTTTCTTCAGAGCATCATCTTTATAAACAGTCTGCAGAGCTTGAATGATCTCCGTTCCTTTCCAACCAAGCTTTACCAAAAATTTGATGTTGGTTCTTACCTCAAAATCCTTATGCTCCATAGGTTAAAAAACTACCTTAAATAAACTAGCTCTTGATAACTTCGTTTACAAGCGCAAAATGAGTGATAGCAATTATTTGATCACAAAGAACATGCTTTTTATGGCTAGCATGCTAAAATAAGTTTTTTCTTGCTGGCACTCTTGTCATGAGAGAATTCCACATATTTTTTGAATGCCTCTTGTACAATGCTTTGATGTTTATAAAAATTTTTTCTTCCCACCTTTATATATTTTTGAGAGAAAAAAGAAAAAGCACATGAGACATGAAAGATTGGTCTCATTTTTCTGTATAATCAGTCAGAACTGATTAGTCTGATCCAAAAATCAAAATAAATGATGATAGTTAGACTATCAAAAAAAAAGCTTTTTTAAAATCATACAAATACTGTATTTTATTAAAGCAAAGATAAATATAAATTCAATGAAAAATTACATACACAATGATGGTCAATATGTTCAACTGTTAGCAGAATTTGAAAAAAATTTTGAAACACTCCCAAGAGTCGATAGCAATCTAAGTAGGGGTTGATAGAGCTTTTTTTTTGTATAAAAACGAGATAGCCATCTACATACTAGTTTTTTCCCAAAATTTATAAAGAACTCAAAATCATTTGTTTGGCTAAATTTTTCCTTTCAACAGCAAGGTGAAGAATTTAGAAATATTTCACTTCTACTATGGACACCAAGTGTAATTTTCGTAATGAAAAGTAAAAAAGTCTTTAGTTCACTCTGAAAACAAAAACTAATAAAACTTTGGTTTTGTCTGTTGTGCATTGTGTGTTGTTTTTACCTAAAAAAGTCTGCCCAATGCAATGGACGAAATGTTCTGTTACAAGTTTTTTTCTTTAAAAAAATATAGTATGACTTTTGTTGTATTTGTTAAAGTTTTACTTGCCTCTGATTGTAGCAAAAAAACTAATAAATTTTAAACTAAGTACTAATTTTTGCTATGAGTTGCCAGCTTATCAGTGTAAAGAACTTTTTTCTTATATTTGAACACTTAAATGATTTTAAACAGTTACTAATAAAGCTATGAAAAAAGAAGCAAAGATCAAAATATAATCTTAAAAAGAAACAATATTTGGCAACTTGGTTGAGTAGTTAGGAATGGCATATTGATGGCAAACATGATTGACACAGCCACAATTTAAAACTTACTCTCACTATTTCTTTGTGTCCTTAAAAACTTTTTTCTTTTATATTTTTCTTTTTTGTGCTGAGAGTTCTTAAAACAAGAAATCTTAAAAATAGGTATATAAAATATTTCAATCAAACAGCAATTTCTTGGCATCTCCAAAAGTAGATCAGGATAATTTCTTGTTGTTTACCCTAACTTTAAGAACTCTGAAGTTGTCTTGCAAGTAAGAAGGATAAATAAAAATGATGAATCAATAAATGATTAATTCCACAGCAAATAATTATTACATCCACAAGTGTTTAAACAAAATTTAAGTTTCTTTGACTTTAAAATGAAACTGTCATTAAAAAAGTTGGATTCATTTTTAAAAAATAGCATTACAATAAAATCTAATTTTATATACTCAGATTCTGCAGCCCCAAATTATCACAAATGAGTAATCAAAACTTCACGCAAAAATGTTTTGTGTGATAACTAGTTCTAACAAAGTTTTAACATTATTGATTAAAACACATATTTAGGAAGAGAGGTAATTTTTAAAATCCATTTGTAAATATCAGCAAGCAAAATCCAACATTTATTTAGTTTGCAAAGTTTATTAAAAAAGCTGAAATGTTTTTTCACCATCATCAGTCCTTATCAAAGCATCTAAAATTTTTTAGCACAATTTAACAATTAACCATAAACAACAAATATGTTCAATAGCAATTGACCTTTATTTTAGATAAAATTTATGACAAAAACTCAAATGCTAATCAACTACCAATAAAAAAAGAAATTCTTTAAAATATTATTATTTTTAGCAACTAAGGAATATTTTTATACAAAAACAAATTATTTCAGCAAATTGATGGTGTTTCTATGGGTTTACCACTAGGTTCTACTAAAGCTAACTTCTTTCTGGCTTAAACACAAACCCACCTTTTACAACAGCAACTCAATTCTGCCCCAAAAGTCTATTTTAGATATGTAGATGACATTTTTGCAATATTTAACAACAAAGCAGACAATATGGAATTTTTAGATAGATGAATTCAGAACATAAAAACTTGCAATTTACAATGAAAAAGTCTACTTATTTTAAAATTCATTGTTCTTCTGGTAAAATTAGGCAAGTAAAACTTCAACAAATACAAAAGGCGTAATATTTATTAAAGCAGAACTCAACAACGTTTCGTTCGTTGCATCGGGCGGACTTCTTCAGGTAAAAGCAAAACACAACGCGCACCGTATTTAAAAACCAAGAATCGCTTCTCACCTTGTGTTTGTTGGTTTGTGTTTTTAACTTCTTGGTTTTTAAATACGGTGCGCATTGTGTTTTGCTTTTACCTGAAGAAGTCTGCCCGATGCAACGGACGAAACGTCGTTGAGTTCTGCTTTAATAAATATTACGCCTTTTGTATTTGTTGAAGTTTTACTTGCCTGATTTTACCAGAAGAACAATGAATTTTAAAATAAGTAATATCCCTGGTAACAGTGTTTATATTAATGAAAAAGTCTACTAATACTCTCTCCTTTTTAGACTATACACAATAATAATTTACAATCATGGATTTGGAAAAAACAGACTCATACTAGTGTTTTTCTTAATTTCAAAGCAGTTTGCTCATTAAAGTGAAAATCAAACTTAATTAATTGTATGCCTGCCAAAAATATTTGTTCCAATTCCCAGCTATTCAAAAATGAAGTAGAGAAATTAAGATCAATGTTCTATAATAATGGATACCCAAACTATTTTTTTGATAAACTTCTTTTCCAGATTATGAGTAGTAGACAAAAAAATTTAAATCAGATGCAACCTACAAATAAAAAAGAAAAAGAAACCATTAAACTTGAAATTCCAAATGTAGAAAAACAGCCTTACATATTAACAAAAGACATTTAGAAAATTATTTGGAAATTTTCTGCCGTGCATTTAACACCTATATAGAACTTGCAAAGTCAGTCTGCATCTTCATGGATATCTGCTATGATGATTGTGTTTAAAAGATTTGTTATGGTTGTAACATGCTGGATATAATTGAGTCTTCTGTTTGGGATAGTTGGGTGAAATGTTTGAGGAAATGTACATGTTTGTGATATGTAATTGTTGTAATGTAGAACAATGAATTTTGATGGTTGGTAGTTTAATAGGAAAGGCATTTGATGTATTAAGTTGTAAAAAATTAGTGCTGTTTTTAAAGTAAGTTAGGAGGCTTCCTCCTTGTTTGTGAGTGTGATCTGTTCTGATAAGTGTAAACTGAAAAATGTTTGGTATTTTGTGGGATTGATTGAATTTTGTCTTTTGAATTGTTATAAAATCTTCTTGTATATTTTTAATAAGTAGTTGTATTTTATCTGTTTTGTTGCAGATGCTATTTGCATTACGTTTCAGGACTTTGAGAAAGTTTTTTGGTGATGTTGTGTTTGTTTGTGTTCTGTATTTAAAAATACTGTGAAATGTGCAGCACCACCAGTTGTTATATATAATCTTTTATTGTAATTTTGGAGCATTTTAATTGCACCCAGTGCTTTGTGTATTTACATAAAATAAACATCAAACATTTATTTTATGTGTGTTTATGGTCCAGAGTTTGGGTGTATGTCGCCTCTGAGAAGAAGCGACATACACCCAAACTCTGGACCATAAACATTTTTGATTATCCAGTTTGTGAGTAAACTGAAAAGTTGACTTTCCTGAGAAGCCAGAGATAGTCTTTTATCATCAGATAAAGCAAGAGCTTCACCCAATAGAGATCAGACAGGAAGCAAAAATGAGTCAATTTGTAATGGTTGAAAATCAACCAAAAGTAAATTTTTATATCTTTATTTTATTGTGAATTCAAAGAAGCTTTATAAACAATAGAATTAACACATTTACCTTATACTTTATAAAGTACAGGGTCTGCCATATTTATGGCAACACACATTTTATGGAGATTCTTAAGAAAAATGAATGAAATTGAACATTTATTGCATTGAATTATAGCACATACCTAAAGACCTAAAAACCTATTCTTACAAAATGCAAAAGAGGCATGAACTTCCGAATACTCATGAATGTATGAGACTCAAGAGATCCCAACACATTCTTGATCTCATGAATGAGGGCATGCTGCTCAATTTGGTGTTTAGCAATGAGAAAAAATATGACATTTAGCAATGCTTAAACCATTAAAATGATAGAGTTTAAAGTAAAGATGGGTCAGAGGAAGCCAAGAAACTTAGCCTATACCAAAATCCAATTTCTTTGATGGTGTGGGCAGCAGTCACAGCTACTGAGAGATTCCCCCTGTTTTTTGTCCTTTCAGGAGAAAAACTGAATAGCCATTGCTTCATTTGCAACATTTTGGAAGCTGAACTGTTTCCCTGGGCATGTCAGCACTTTGATGGAGCATCGTGGACTTTCCAACAAGATTCTGCACTGTCATATAGCTAAAAAATGACTTAAAGTTGGATCAGGGCTCACATTCCAGCTTTCATTAGCAAGGATGAATGGCCCTCAAGGAGTCCCAACTTGAACTCTCTCGACTTTTCTCTGTTGGTCATCTTAGAGAGCAGAGTCTACAGAATACCCTCTGATTTGGTGAACCAGTTGAAATCGAAATTGTGATGAGAATGGGACTTAATCCCCCAAGATATAGTGTGTGATTCCTGTGAAGCTTTGTAGGGCAGATTGAAGTCTGTCATTAAAAATAATGGGGGCCATATCAAACAAATGTTGATAATTATTGTTAAGCATAGATATATGCTATATATCAATGCAATAAATGTTCAATTTTGATGGTTTTTCTTAAGAACCTTGATAAAATGTGTGTTACCATAAATATGGCGGACCCTGTATTGAAGTAATACTTCTGCTTTACCTACAATCACATAATTCGGTATCAGATTTTTTGATTACTGTTAAAATTTTTTTCTTGAAGTCAATTACAGGGTGGGAATGCTTGTTTAAAAGTTTAAAAAATTATTTGCCAAAATTTTTATAATAACTGCTTTATTGTATGATATTACAAATTTTGCCAAACAATTTTTGTAATCATTATGTGATAATATTCTTTTAGTTAAAGTTTGTCGTGTTTACTACAGGAGAAACAAACTAGGTTATAATGGTTCATTTTTTATTCCTGGCAGATGGCCTTATGTATTTTTTTAATGAACTAAGAATAAAAGGTGCTTTTAATCGTTATACTATAATTTATAGTTATTAAAATTTAAAAAATTGTTGTTATTTGTTTTTTTATCATACTCAAATACCATAAAGAATAAAACATTTTGCCTAACAACCAGCAAATCCAAAATTTGCAAACTGGCAATATAAGTGATACCTCAGCTTAGTTTTTGTTTACAAGGCCTTATTAAATAAAACAAATAATGTTCCTTTAAATGATCTTAAACTATAAACTTTAAAAGTAAAGTAGTTAAAAACTTACCTTCATGCAGCAAACTCTTATACTTATACACAACTATACCCTTGCCCACTACACTTGACACTAATCAACTTTAACTGCAGCTAAATACCAACACAACCCTATACTATTAGTCTGTGAAAAAGCCTTTGCAAGCAGTAAAGGTAATTTAAAAGTGGAAATCTAGATTGGCTCCTTCAAAGAGTTAAGGAATGTCCTTGGAAAGGGGGTGACAACAATAACAACAAACTTTTAAGTATTATATAATAAAACTACAGATTAAATTCAAACCTTCAGGACATTTTCCATTTATAGTTGCATTAGATGATTCCAAATCTTTTGAAGAATACAAGCACTGGTGAGTTACATTTACATCATTGGGACAAATTTCAGTCACATTGGTATCACAAAAGCATGACTGATCTTTACAAAAGAGTTTTCGACCATTACCTTGACATTCTAAACATAAAAAACAGCAATAATAAATACTCAAAAATTACTTTTCTTCTGCATTTGCTAATAGCATGAGTTCTTTGGGGTTAAATATGCAAATACAACAATTTTTATTGTAATAGAAACAAAAGAATCAATGACTGTTTTGCAATATTTACAATATTGTAGCAGCAATAAATCAAAAGTTTTTTTTATTGTTGCTTGCACATAGCTTATATTTTTGTACAGGATTTCCAAATTCATAATCAAAATATGTATATGTTTTACATGACTAATTAATTTGCTACACTACATTTGGTGCAACAGTTTGTTCTGCCTACTTGGCCTGCTAGAGAGCTTTGCAAATCTAAAAGGCATAATTTAAACAAAAGGATTACAAATTCACAAAAAAACATAAACAAAAAAAAATATAAAATAATATTAAATCAGTTGCAAATATTTGATTAATAAAATTTATTGTTTACTTGTGATGGCTGTGCTATTGTTTGTAAATAATAGATAAATTTACTAAACTAAACGGAAATTACTAAAAATGCAATAAAAGCTAAAAAATTTTTATGCATTTTGTTAACTCTAATTAATTCATTGATTATTTTCAAACAATAACACAAGCAATTATCTTGAATAATCAAAACTTTATACTCAAACAAAGATATATGACTTGTTTTAAAAATCTTATCACAGCCAAATTTTGTTGTAAGTAAAGCTGCATTATTTTTGCTGGGTCTAGAAATAGTTTACTGTGAGACTGAAGTTTTTACTGCAGTTAGTTATGGCTAAGAAACAGTGAACTTTCTAGAAAACTTTTTTCAACAAATAGAAAAAATCAGTTTCTAATTACTGTACAAAGAATAAATAATTCACAAAACCAATGAACTTGATCAACTCTTGTAAAACTTGACTCTCAAGCTTCACAAACTTTAAAGCAATTCACACTGCCAACAATTAATGCAAATAATCACGTAACAACTTTGTATGGACTAACTTAAAGAGTAAATTAGCACCCTGACAGCTTATAACAATCTTAATAGTTTGTCTAAACAATTTCATCTCATTACAGAATTAACTTTAAGACGTTATAGTAGAATATAAGAATTAACAAGTAATTTCTAAGATATTAACCTGATGACCCCCAACTTAACAACAGCACAGTAACATCACTTTGATTCAAATCAATTATTTAGCTAGAAACACTTATCTAGAATTAATGTATAACAAACCATAAGCTAATACAGATAAAATCAGGCAAAGCTCCCAGATAAAAATGAAAGATACTAAAACAAATAATAACTCTTAAACAAATTATTATATTGATCCAATGAGAGAAACAAAAAATTGTGCATTAAAGTTGACTAATTTTTATTTAGGCACAAGTTTTCCTGGGCTACTGCTCACTTCATCAGGTGCAATGGAATAAAAATGCAATCAAAACAAGTTTTACACAACGGCATTAAACATAACAAACAGACATATGTGACATAATGAGATACAAAAATATCGGGTAAAAAAGACTAAGTTTGAGAAAATATGGCAGTGTGGTAAATGACAGCAATTCAAACAAAAAACAAATGCGAGAAAATGGCATGCAAGTATGGAATGGATAAAAACATGAAAAACATAAATGACCCTCACATTTACAAAAATAAATATTACACGTAGTTAGACATCAACAAATAGTCTTTATTTAAACCTTGGTTAACGCAATCCAGTTTGAAAATAATTTTTTGCTCTTCTACTTCCTGTTGTTGCTTTGTTTTACCTTTAACTTCCTTGATTACTGCTTATTTGAGATTGTCCAAAGTGTGGTCAGGTTTATTGAAATGTTTGGCTACCAGTTTGTTTCTGTTGTGCTTGATGTCGTTCCTGTGTCCATTCATCCATTGTCTGATAGAGTTGCTTGTTTCTCCAATAAAGATTGCTTTAAGGCAGAGATTGCATGAAATTGCATATATGATATTAGATGAATTACAGCTAAAGTTTCTGGAGATTTTTATTGGGACTTTGTCAAGACTAATTATTGTAGGGTTAGTATTTATGTTGGGGCAGAGATGGCATTTAGGAGATTTGCAGGGAAAGGTCCCCATAATGAAATGTTTATTTGGTAAGGAGGCAGATGTGAGTAAAAGTTTGAGGTTAGGAGGTTAACGATATGATATAAGTGGTGATGCAGAGAAGATCTGGTTAAGATGTGAGTCTTTGTTTAGTAAAGGTTTCAAATTTTTGACGATTTTGTTGATAGGTCTATGATAGGGGTGGTAAGTGAGGACTGGGGAGTGTGATCAGATTCTAATTTGGTACGATATTTGAGAAGGGCTTCTTCGAGAATGGACATGGCCTTAATTATTTGGTTTTTGACAGTTTTGAGTTTGTATTCAAGTGCAATAAATGCATTTTTTAATGTTGTCAATTGTAAATTTAATTTTTTTTCATCAGAGCAGATATGCTTGTAGCATAAAGTTTGGCTGAAAATTATGAAGGCGAAGGTGTATGGGGGATGGGTGCTGGTGGGGTGTAAATAAGTTTGGAAATGGATGGGTTTTTTATATAGCGAAGTTGGGAGGGTGTTATTTTTTAGTCTAATAGTGATATCCAGAAAATTAACTTCCTCAGTCGAATGGTTCATTGCAATGTGAATGTCCGGGTCTTCCAAGTTAAAATCTTTGTAAAATTGCAATAGTTTTTCTTCTCTGTGTGTCCATAACAGAAAGATGTCATCAATGTATCTGAGGTATATTAATGGTTTATAATGGGTATTCTATTCCTTCTATATTGATCCAGTAATTGGACAAAGCACTTTATGACATTGCAAATACAATCATAAAACAAGGTGAAAAACTGGCTATGTAACTTATAAAATAGAATTTGCTCTACACTAGTAGATTATAATAGAAGTTATGCACTCGCTGCCACATTGTTTTTTGCAATAGCTTAAAATTTTGAGCAATCAATTGAATAAAACAGTAAAATGATAAAATACACTGATAAAAAGATCTAGTAAACAAAATAAATTAAGTGGAAAAGTGGTGTACAATGACATCATAATCAAAAGCTTAAAAATCACTTAGAGGTTAAAGTTAAAAATGAAGTATGACATCAATATTTGCTTAAAAAATTTTGGACATTTCAAGTTAATGGTTTTTTAAATTATAATAACAAATTACCAATCACTGGTGACACAAAACAAATGAAAATGGCAAATGAATAAGTTGAAGAATTTTGTGTTATACTGTATATTGCCATCTGAATGCACCCAATCAACTACATAGATTGTAGTTGTAGACTATTATATCATTAAAAAAACACTAAAAACATAAGTTCAAAAATCTATGGCTAAGTAGAAAAACATTGTTCTGTCACCATCAATGATTTGTGATCATGAAATTCCACTGTTATTTATAATTTTTAATTTTTAAATGTATCACAAAAATGGTCTATACTTTGTTGTTGTTGTTGTTGTTGTTGTCGTCTCCCTCCAAGGATATATTGGAGCAGCCACATCTCACTATCAGTGAGCATGATATATAAAAAAAGACATTTTCTTTTTTTTAACAGTACTGGTATATGTATATGTTTATAATAATTATAATCATGGGTTGGTGGCAAATTATCCATGGCAAATCGTTACCAACCATCACTAAGTAGAAAGGTTCATTTCAACCACAAATTTAGAATGGAGCATTCTTTTTTTGTTTTACTGCTGTTTTTACTTCTTTCTGTGCTTCAATACAAGGCAAGCAAAAATAATTTAATGAACAAAGGATACTCTATTCCATGCTTGAGTGGAATTGATCCCTAAGAACAATATCATTACTAACTCTAACCCTAATTGGGAGTGGCTGACTGTCAGTGGCAAATCAGTGGCAGCAAATGTTCCCATACTGTATATATATTTATAAATACAGTATATTTATACTGCAGGAGTAAATTGATCTTTCTTGCAGAATAGTCAAAGAAAAGATTGAAGCAATTTAATAATGCTTAAAAAACCACAACAGTCTGTTTCATCCTATGGAATCATCAAGTGGTTACTTATTCAAATCAAATTGTCAATTGGTTGCTTTATTGGAATAAGTAACCATCTGATAGTTCCATAGAATGAAATTGACTGTTGCAAATTTTTAAACATTAATGAAATAAAGTTTATGTCACATATATATTTTCATTTATTAAGCAAAAACATTTCTACAGCCTGGTTTATCTGATTAAGAAATTAAGAATAAATGAAATAGGCTGTACGATTGTTTTTTAATAAATAAAAAATCAATGTATTTGTTCTGACTTTCATTAAGCATTCTACAAAAACACTTTAATTTTTTCCTAACTTAGATATATTGCATGAGTTTCATGTATTATTGCAATATATATACAGGGCAAGTGCAATCTTTTTGCGGATTTTTAACAATAGACACTTTAGTAAGTAAAACACAAATACAATAGGGTGAAATATATATTTAACAAATATACAGGTTAATCAATATTTACTGTTACAACTTCAAATAACTGTATTTGGGAAATGATATGTACAGTTGGAGTAATACAGGTGATATATTGTTACAGATTGAATATAAATTTAATACAAATACAATTTATTCAATATACTTTCCATTTTAATCAATTACAAGGTGAAGATGCCTCAAAAATGACCTGCAAGAGTCACAAATCACATCCTGGGGCATTTTCGACTATTCCTTCTGTAATTTCGTCTTCAGTGCCTCCAAACTTTTATGATGTGTTGCTGAGACCTTGCTCTTGAGGTACCCCCAGATACCAAAATCAAGAGGATTTGAATTGGGTGATGAAGGGGACCATTCCTCTTTGGAAATAAAGTTAGAAACATTGACTGATAGCCACTCCTGTGTCTTTTTAGCTCTGTGTGATGGTGCCAAATCTTGTTGAAACATCCAAGGACATTTTTTGAAGCGTTCTTTTGCCCAGAGCAACAATGAACCAACAAGAATGTCATTTCGGTAATTCTCTTGATTCAGTTTGATGCCTTGGTCTACAAAAACCAAAGGACTTCTTCCAGATTCAGTAACGGCTGCCCAGACCATCACTGATGCTGCCCCTTGGGCCTGAGTGACTCTTTGAGGTCCTACCTTCCCATCATGTGACCAAAGACAATCATTCTGGGGATTGATATAGTGTTGAATGTCAAATTTCTTTTCGTCACTGAAAACAAGGTTAGGAAGCATGCCTGCCTCAAGGTGAGTGAGGAGAATTCTGGCTCTGGCAAGGTGTTTTTCCACAGTTTTGGCTGATAACAACAGCTTCTTCATATGTTTGAATGGGGACATCTTCAGATCTCTACAAAGAACCATAAACATGGTCCCATATGAAACATTTGCCTCCTTTGTCGTTTTCCGGATGAATCTCTTTAGATTTCTCCAGACTTTCTCCCTGGTAGCTTTTATCAATTTCGAAATCAAAGCACTTCAAGGATGGCCTTGTCCTGGTCAATTTTGCACATTCCCACTTTCTTTATACCTTTTAAGAGTCCTCCAGAGCAGCATTCTGTTCACTTTCGTGTCCTTGCAAATTTCTTTCTGAGACTTCCCTGCCTTAAAAATCTCAACAATTTCGATTTGTTTACCTAAACCTACAGCCATAGTTAAATTTAAATACTGGAAAGAATAAAGATTAATTAGAAAGTGTCAAAAGTTAAGTTACATTAAAAAAATATAGAAAAAATTCAATTTAAAATGAACTGTAACACTAAATATTGATCACCCTGTATATTAATACAACAACTGTCAGAGAGTCAGAGAGTCATAAAACAATATTTACAAAACATGCTCTATATTGACCACCTTCTGTAGTCACACAAAAATAATAATGTCATCAAAATATTTGTAAGCTTTCCTGATAGTTTCATTGTCAATTTCCAAATGTCTCCCCTTAGTTTTGTAGTCAACTCATTTAGAGTACTGGGTACTGGACTTTGGTATAATTTGTGTCTGATATCTCCTCACAACCAAAATTCATTCACAAACAGATCTGGACTTCTGGGTGGCCATTCTAAAAACCCTCCATGTGTGGCTCCACATCCTATCCATCTGTTCGGAAGCTTATTGTTGAGAAGTTTTTAACAATTACACTAAATTGCACTGAGGCAGCATCTTGTTGATAAATAACATTTCTGTAACGTCTCTCAGTCAGCAAAGGAACAACTGTTCTGTTAAGTGTTTCAGCATACCTTTCACTATTTATTGTTGTGTCCTTAATTTCAAACCATATTACAAATTTTTATTAAAAATTACTAAAGTGTATATTGTTAAAAATCTGCAAAAAATTGTGATTAACCTGTTTATTGTGATTATTTGATGTGATTATTTGATAAAGTTGCTCGACCTGGTTAGCAGAGTGCTCAACGATGTTAATCAGAGCAATTAATTCAGAATTCAGCACACTTTTTTCCAATGTAATAAATTAAAACATATTAAAAACTCTCCCACAGACTGTTTCACCTGCATGGTTTACTAGGGGATCTAGAGAATTTAATAAAATAAATATATAACAAAAAACCTTTAAAAACCAAATTGAATTTAAGATCAGCTACAAACAGAACTCTGTTTAAACTCTGACAGCAAAGATATATAAAACATAACAATTAGAAGCATTTTACAATTTGAATAGGATTGCAAAGTATAAAAGGGAAAGAAGGAAAACAAGAAAGAGAAAGAGGAAAAAGAGAAAAAGGCACGTAATACAGTAAGGTGACATAAAAAAAAATAAAATTTGTATCTGAGAGTTTGATAAAAAAATAATATTGCAACAATCAAAGAAAAATACACAAATGGCAATGTTTCATGAATTAAAATTTTTCAGTTTAAATATACTTTTGTGCCAACATCTAGGTAATAATTCCAAGTGCTTGTTTAATAAAGTCTTTTGGTTGCTTATTAAAATGACCAATTTTTCTGTTAAACATAGCTGACAAAATTTGAATCTGGTTTTGTAAGGTGCATTATGAATTATTTTCCACTTTATTTCAAAATTTTTGCCTTTATCTGTACAGAGTCAAATATATTTGGAGAGTTTAGTTGAATTTTTCAGTTTTCTTTGTTTAAAAGATTGTTTATGATTATTCCATCTTGTTTTAAATTCTGTTTCACATAAACCCACATATAATTTTGCATATTCATATCTTGAGCCTTGACCATCTAACAAGCAATCCATTTTCTTCTTACAATTGCATGGAGAGCTTCATCTGTTTTTGCTTGGGATTTGCCAAGGACGAATTTTTTGTGCATCAAAATAATGCAGCCCAAGCTTGATACAAAACTGTAACTGATTTTAATTTTGTGGCGATTGCATATTTTATATAATTGATTGTGTTTTATAAAACAGCTATGCAAAATACAATGAGAGTGTAAAACATAATTTATTACACGACAAGGCCCTGTTTCGCCCTTATGGGGCTCATCAGGTGCAAGCAAATTACATCATACAATATCAACGCATCAATACTTAAGAGAAATTAGGTTAAATATACAATCAAATATACTAAAATTATCGTTCGGTGAATAAAAGCGATAGTTTGTGTTCATCTAACTCCACGGAGGTGGACTTCACATTCATGTTAGAGTTTTCAGGTGAGCTTCCGGACGAAGAATAAGTAAATTTAGCATGACCAGTTTGGTTGATAGTAAGAAGAAGAGGACACTCTGCTTACGTTGTTGTGGTCGTCGTCTTCTTCGAGTCATAATAGTGTGGTCTAGTTCGGATTTATAACCGAGGTATCTTGTCACCAAGGTGGCCAATCGCACACTAGTATTGAAGTGAGAAAACTAACCGCTTTTATACACGATGGTTACATAATAAAACGCCTAGGGCAATTTAAAAAAAAAAAAAAAAAAAAAAAAGAATCAAATTTTTTTTTTTTTTGCCCCATACATCAGGAAACACATGGAGCATGAGGTCTGACAGTTTTGGATGATGAAACTCAGTGCAGGCTTAACAACATCACTGCTAGCATCTGATCTGGGCAGCACAGTAGGCTGGGATAGTAAAAGGATAAACCCTTGGCCCCAGTTCTGTTTGTATCTGACTTGGAGTGGATGCCCTTCCAAAATGATGACAACAAAAGAAATAAAAAACTCAAATCAGGTATTTGTAGCTGCAGACAAGGCTAAGAACATATACAAAATAAATTTTAATAATTATACTGAATTACTAAATGATAACTACACAGCTAACTTTAAAAAGACTAACGATTCCCATATGAAAGATATAAACAAAGAAGCCAAAATCATTGCAATGAAATTGAATCTTGATAAAAGAATTGAAATATTCCCCAACCAGCATTTGTTTATTATGCTAAAAGACCACAAGAGCAACTTCAATAACAACTCGAAATGCTGTCCCATAAACCCAGCTAAATCCAAAATTGGAAAAATAAGCAAATTTTACCTAAACAAAATTAATGAAAACATCAGACACAAATCTCAACTCAACCAATGGAGATAAACACAGTTTCATCATGGGCCACAACACCAGAAGCAGTAAATATCTCTGACAATTTTTCACAGAGAGAAATTGCTGCTGCCCTCCAATATTTAAAACCAGGTAAAGCTCCGGGTCCTAATTCCATCTGCTCAGAGTTTATACTCCATGCTGGAGCTGCTTTGATGTCCTGGTTACGTGATTTCCTTTCTTCCTGTTTGCGCCGACTCAAAATTCCCAAGATCTGGAAAAGAGCACTTGTGGTTGCAATCCTAAAACCAGGAAAGCCTGTGGGGGACCCAAAGAGTTATCAACTGATATCTCTGCTCTATGTTTCCTACAAGATCCTTGGGAGGCTTATCTATGCCTGCATTGAGCCATTAGTCGATTCACTGCTCCCTAAAGAGCAGACTGGATTCCAACGCAAGAGGTCAACTGTAGATCAAGTTGTTCTGCTAACACAGAACATCAAGGATTCTTTTTAGGCTAAAAAGAAGGCTGGTGCTGTATTTGTCAATTTGACAGCTGCTTATGACACTGTCTGGCACCATGGCCTGTCTAGCACCATATCAATAGCACTATAGTGACATTTTAGGCTATTTTAAAATTTTGTGCCACAAAAAATCTTTTTAAATTATAATCTTTAGAATCTTGTCTCAACATTTTTGAACTAACAACTTCTGCATCATTTGTGTCATCATTCAGAAAACTTTGGTCAAGACTTGTGGCAATGTTCAAGTTTACTATCAACTTTTTAAAAATTGTTTCAACTTTTCTTTTGCAAGCTTTTACTTTTTGTGATTGTCCAATCCATGCAGTTTCAATGGAGAGCTTTCCCTTACATTTAAAAGACTAAACACTGCTGATATTAGATTTGCTGTTTGATCGACATTCAGATGTATTTGTGTCATAGGAAATAATTTCATTTTCATTTTCTGAACTACCACTGGTGCTGCCTGCAAGGGTATTTTTAGAAAGCTTAACTCTTTCAATCTGGGGAACTGACTCATTCAGCTTCCTGTTTTGTATTGCATGCATAGCATGCAAATTAGTGCAGTGCTATGCTTCAGTGCAAAGGATTGGCAACAGCAAATGATTTGCTGCACAGACAATTGTTTGCATTTCGACGTGAAAAATCTTTTTTTGTTGTGCAATTATTTGTTTCTCTGGCTTTTTTGCTTCAATTGGATCACATGACTTTTAGAGTTGCGTGCAAATACACACAATCTTGTTGAGATCACTGGCATGCACGAAAATATGCAAATATGTCAATCAATTTTTTTTTGAATAAGTCGTTTATTTTTTCTCTTTTTGAAAAACATTTTTTCCAATGTTAAGTTTAGATCTTGAACTACTGATAGTGACTAAAAAAGTTAAAATATTTTGCCACACTGTCGTACAAGAAGAAAAAAAGACAATTTTTGAAGGAAAATTAGGGTCAATATTTTGATTTATTACTAACTCATTTTTTATTTAATTCTTATAAATTGCATATAATTTAATCACAAAAAAACAAGCTTTTAAACTTTGAATCACTCTTTAAACAAATACAATCAGAACTAATTAATAAATTTAGAGAAAATTTTTGTCTTGTTCGGTACCAAAAAAATACCTGGAGCAAAAGAGTTAAGACATTTTGGACAGAATTTCAAACCTGAAACTATATCAGAAAATTTGTTTTCCAGATTCTTGGCAGTCTGCAAATCAATTACTGAAGTAACTTTTGCTTTAGAAAATCCAGTATGAATTCCAAATAAATTACAAGACATTTGCTTGCTGGAAAATTTAGCAAAAGCCTTTTTATGGTGATAGCAAATAGTTACACTGGTACCTGGAGAAGCATTTATCCTTTGCACATTTGATCACCAAAGTAAACATTTTTTTTCTTCATAAGTTAAATTTTGTATTGAATCTAAGCCAACTTTTCTGGTAATTGATCTTTTGTGACAGCTGTTGTTGTCTTTGCAAAAAATACCAATAGAGCATGCATCAAGTGCCATTTAAATATTTTCCAATAATTACAATTTTCTATATCTAATTTACTAATCTGTCTGAAAAAACTAATTCACATATAATTTACTACACAGCTTTTTAACACGTTAAGTGCCAGACGCATATTGCGCACGCATGCACGCTGGTGCCAAGCACTTTTTCCCATTATGTCATCTCGTGCTTAATCGCTATCTCGAAGGAGTACAGCAGTGCTTCTCAACCTTTTTTTGTGGCGACCCAACCTTTTTTATTGACTCATTTATAGTGTCCTTGGGAAAGACACTTTACGGCACTTTCCCCTGCTTGGTGGTCTTGACAAGCAGTACTAAATTGCAGTAATATCTCTACTAACTTACTAGCAGACAGCAATATCTTGGCATCTCCGGAAGCAGGTCGGGGTAATTGCTTACCCTATGTATAGCGCCTCTGTCGCTTTCCTGCGAGTCAGGAGGATAAATATAGAGATTAAAATAAAAAAATAAAAAATAAAATATTGACGTTATTGCAAGCATAAAAAGTGAATTAAACAAAAGATTATTTAACATAGGTACAACCTAAGGTTGCCATATCTAAATAGGCGGAATTCTGGACAGACATAGGCGCACCAACAAAAAAATTTTTAAAGGGGCGGACAAAATAAATTTGTTTCCGAATTTAGGACAAAGACCAAAAAAAAGGTCTTTACTTTGAATCAATCTCCAATTTCCCTATTTTTTTCCCAAAATCATGGTGGTCAGTTCAGTGGCTCGAAAGAGTATGAAAATTCCCAGTAGGAATCTTTTTTATGAATGAGAAACGTGCACACACATAGCCGTACCAGCCCAAAAAATTTTGGGGGGGCAATGAAACTTTGCCCAAATTTTGTGACGTTTGCCCAAATCATGATTTTATAGTACATTTCGGATATGACAAAAAAATTGTCTGAGATTCTCAGACGAAAAACCAATTTTGTCCTAAAATCATGGTGATCTCTAAAAAAAAAAAAAGGGTCTTCACCCAAATTTGGGTTATTATTTTTTGCAGTTCCTCATCGTCACCTCTCTAAATTTCTTGACTTTGCCCAAATTTTTCGTATCGCTGCCCGAAAAATTATGGTTTTGCCCAAATATTTTCTTTTCACTGCCCGAAAAATCTTAATTTTTCCCAAATCTTTGAAACTTGGGGGGGGCAATTGCCCCCCCCGGCAGGTATGGCTATGTGCACACATACATGCTAACACACGCACACATTCCAGCGCAACGAAGCAAAACGAATGTCCAGGCAAACATGACGGAAATATCGTCCTTGGCACTGAAACGATGAGTGAGTGCCTTATGACGTATACGTCCGTCTACATCCGTCATAAGGCACTTAACGTGTTAAAGGAAAAAATAACTTTTTGCATGAAACTTTGAAGTGTAAAATTACCTTGTGGGGTAAATTAACTATCATTTTTGGGTTAAATTTTTTTTGTTATACTTAATAACTCATCAAAAGAGGCAAAATCGCTTGCCCACATGGTAAAACTGGGGTATCAGTTTAGGTACACAAACTTGTTAATAGCACAAAAAATAATGTCTTCAGCTTAATTTAAGTTATTTTAATGAAAAGTTCACTCTCAAAAACATGGGGGTAGAGCACATTTTTTTTGAAATCGGATCAGCACTTTATGAGATATAATCATTTTAGTGTTGCTCACCATCCAAAATTCCATCTAGTGGCAAAAAAACAAAAATGGTCATAAAACAAAAACCGTTCGACTTATTTTTGTAAAACTAGTGTTAATTTTCTCAGAATTTTGTAGAAAATCACATATTTTAAAATGAGCAAAATCTTATATCTTATGATTCCAAAATTTTGAAATTCTGGATGAATTATAATGAAATGACCCAAAATTCTTCAACCAAAATAACTTTACAAGTTGTTGAAACAAGAAAACTTTTTGACTAGGATAAAGAAATAGCTCAGAGAAAAGTCACTTGACAAGAATTTTCAAAGTGACAACTCAAAAATAAATGTTGTTGTAAAGCATATACTTTATGTCAAGGTGGTGTTTGGAGATTTTTAAGCAGTCAAGACAGGAACATTAAATCTGTTAATTTGTGCTACGCAACAGAAAATTTATTTTAACTCAACAGAATATAAAAATTACCAAGCCTTTAAAATTGAAATTTGACTCAATATTAATTGTACTTAACAATTTAAAAACTAAAATTGGTAATGTGAAAAAAGTATATAGTTCTATCAACAAACAAAAATCATACTGTGAAAAACGTTAAAGGAATCTTCAAATTAATATTGATTAATTACAAACAAACTGGCTGTCACCAAATTTTTAACATTACTAAACCAAAAATAAAATTGTAAACTTTCAGCTTTTGTTTAATTCTTTTGTGTTTTATCTACTACCAAACATTTAACATGATTTATCAAATCTACTGTGCATAAAAACATCACTACATACTTGGTTTTTCAAACACAGTTGAATATTTTGTTATTGCTCCAGCAAATATTGATCTCAGACCTATTTGATAATGAGCAGTATCATTTGCAGTAAAATGAAAAGTAAGACTAGCATTGTACAACAAATTTTCTTTTGACAACTGAACTGGATTAAGTCTTAAAAAATACATTACTTTAAATTCCTTGCAATGATAATTATATAATTTTTGTTGTTGTTTAATAGGCCAGCCCAATTGCAGATTTAAAAAAATAATCAATTAAACCAAAGTACAAAATGCTAACTACTTTACAACACAAAAAAATGTCAGTGAAAATATTGCTTTTGTGTTTCTTGGATCAGGCAGTCAATATTAGGTTTTAAAGCTGTTGTTACAGAACTTAAGCAATTGTGAAGATGGCCACCTCTGATACAAGGGTGGTTCATAAAGTAATGCCTCCTATCTTCTAACCCAAAATGTTAAAATATAAAATGGAAGTGACATAAATAAATTAAGCACACATTATGTTCAAGAATTTTATTTTTCCAAGTAGTCAACACCATTTTCAATGCATTTTTTTCAACAATGTCATGTTGCAGGAACAATGTTTTCTTTTTTTCTGATCTAGTGCAGGCAATTTTAACCTTAAGTTTAATCTCTGTTTTAATGTAATACTCAAGAGTTGACAATTGCCCCTGATTTCAAGAAATCCAAGAGGATAATGGCTGTGCATTCCAGAATATGGTACACATCATTTTGCCTGCTGAGCGCTTATTGGTGGGGAATGTGAGTGGTGTCATTCCATTGACTGTTGCTTAGATTCCAGTTTGTATTAGTGATACCAAGTTTCATCACCAGTGACAATTTGGTCAAGAAAAGCATTGACTTCAACTTCAAGGACAGCATTTTGTTGACAACATGCTATCATAGTCACAGTCAAAAAATTTACTGCCATAGCAGAAGAGAATTTTACCAGTGTGGCATACAGGCCCTTAAAAAATGCATTGAAAATAGTGGTGACTAAATAAAAAAATAAAATTCTTAAACATAATGTATGCTTGATTTAGTGATGTCACTCCCATTTTTTCTATTTCTTTAGCTTTCAAGGCATTACTTTATGAACCAGCCTTGAAGAAGATTTACTTTTTTATTTGGCATATTCATACAAGAAAATACTTTTTTGCAAAAAATGTGCTGAAAAAAGTTAGATTAACCAGCTGCTTCTTTCTTCAGGTAAAGGAACATGCTTGCAACAAGAACTAGCAGCGGTTTGTTAAAATTTTTAACAATTATTGTTCTGTAGATCAATCAGCTTTACTTGCAAATCTTTTGGGTCATATCTGGCCTCAACTGAAAATGACTGCATTCTTTTGTTGTTTTTCAAGTCTTTGAAGGGCTTTTTTGATTTTTTTCCAATTGAAAAATGCATTCTACAAAAATGGGTGCATAAACTTTGCATTTGAGTTGCTCCACTGGAAAATGAAAAATATTTTTTTTATTGAGCTGCTAGTTAATTTTTTCTCAAATGCCTTGATAATAAAAAAAAAATGAAAATTAATTATTTTATTGTTGAAGCTTTGGGCTTACAGTCATTAAATTCAGTTACTAGTTTGTTTTTCAAAGTCATAAACTTTTAAATAGGTTATTTAAATTTTCTGATTATTCTAGAAAAATTTTACTGACATACATCACAGTAGTAAATAACATCACCACAATTAATTTTTCATTCTTTGCTAAGAAAATTTTGAAACAACCTCTTGCTGTAATAAACTTAACTAATGTAGTAACAGTGATCATGAAAAATTCAAACTGTAAAGACTTTGTTATGTCTATTTCTGTGTCATTTGCTGGCTTTATCTAGTATACAGGGTGCAAATAAAGTACTTGGACAACTTTAAAATGGGATATTTCCATAAATAGTAAATAAAACAACAAAATATTTTAATGTACATTCAACAAGACCTTTTTGAACAATAATACAAAATTTCATTCAATATGACCTCCTTTAGGGTGAATTACACACTCAAGTCTGCTTCAGAAGTCCTCTGCAGCTTTATGCAAGGTTTCTTGAGGTATTTTGGCCCATGCTTTCTTGGGAGAGAACTTTAGATCTTCAACTAAATTATGAGAAGCAAAGGCATCTGCCTCCAAAAGGGACTAAACACAAAAGTCCATCGACTTCAGGTTTGGTGATGAGGGCAGCCAAACCTTCTTGCTTCAGAAATGCAGAAAGTGGTTCTGGCACCACTTCTTGGTTTATTTGGACATGTGTGATGATGCGCCATATTGTTGGAAAGTGAATGGTTTGTTTTTGAAGTGTTTTTTGGCCTCTTGAAGTGCAGGAGTCAAGATTGTTTCAATGTACGGATTTGTGTTCACTTTTGCATCTTGTGGAACAAAAATGAGGGGAGACTTCCAGGGTTTAAAAATAATGGTCCACACCATGGAAAAAGAAAACTTCTGACATCTGAAAACCCTTCTCATGGAATCAGGAATGTCTGTGGATGATTTTGTTAGGACTCGGTCATTTTGTTGTTTGCAGATTGCTTTAACAGTGAACAATTTTTCATCAGAGAAAGTGATCTTGGCCATGTCCGTACATGCCTTCATCTTGTTAAAAAGAATCTTTGCTTGAGCCAGTGTCTTTTCTTTTTGAAGGTTTATGAGATGCTGCTGAGTTTGCATTTTGAGAGGTGAGAACTTTAAAGTGACTTTAACAATGTTTCCCATTGTCTTCTCACTTACATTCATATCACAAGCCATCCACCTCATGGATCTTTTAGGATGGTGCTGGACTTGGGCTCTGACAGCATTAGCAGCCTTTGGTGTCCAAGAAGTTTGTGGTCTTCCACATTGAGGATGATCTTAATTACTTTCAAGTTGTTGAAGCTTCCAACAGTATAATAAACAGTTGATCTTGGAACTTTAAGAATCTTCACTATCTCAGAATTTGTCTTACCTGTGCAATGTAGCTCGATAATGGCTGCATGTTTAACACTCATACTTGATATTAATGCTGAATTTTAATACATTAATTATACAATTTGAAAGACGAGGTTTGACATAATTAATATTGACGACTAAAAACTTAATGCATATATTTAAGAATCTATAAAATTGAATATTAAATTTTGTCCAATTACTTTGTCTGCACCCTGTACACCAGTTGCTAATAAGAAAAGAATTCTTTATATGAGGGGCATTAAAAAAACACGCAGAATTTTATAATTTTTTATAATTTATTATTGATACAATCAATCTACTTTTCAACGTAGTCTCCATCAAGGTCGATGCACTTCTCCAGATAGTGCTTAAATCCTTTTATCCCATTTTTGAAGTAATCTGCTGACCATTTTGTGAGCCATGTTTTTTGCTGCTTGCTTTGCCTCATTAGTGTCATTAAAATAAACACCTTTCAAGTGTTCTTTGAGTTTTGGGAATAAAAAAAGTCAGATGGGGCAAGGTCTGGGCTATAAGGTGGATGTGGCAGCAATTCCCACCAAAATTCTCTCAAAACATCTCTTACGATCCAAGAAGAATGTGCTGGGGCATTGCCAAGATGAAAAAGAATTCCACAATGGAGTTTTCTGGACGCTTTTCAGCTAATTTTGCTCTCAATTTCCTTAAAACTTCTACATAATAGATACCTGAAACAGTTTTTACCTTCTAAAAAATCTACTAGCACAACTCTTCAGAGTCCCAGAAAACAGTTGCCCTTACCTTCCTGACAGACCTCTCAGACTTGAATTTGATTGGGCCAGATGATCCATGTGGGAGCCACTGTTTGGACTGTTTCAGGATCATACTGGTAGACCAATGTTTTATCTCCTGTGATAATTCAATCAAAAAAGCAGTCTTCATCTGCTTCAATTTTGAGCAAAATCGCCATTGACAATTTACTTCTGAGATTGAGCTGATTTGGGTGCAATGCTTTTGGCACCCATTGCGCTGAAAGCTTGCTGAGGCATAAATCATCATGCAGAATCGAATGAGCTGAACCAACTGATATGCCCACAGTCTCAACTATCTGATAAACCGTCAATCGTCCATCTTCTTTGACTAGGTTTCTAACAAAATCAATTTTTTCATTGTTTTTTGAGGTTGTTGGTCTTCCATGACCCTCATCATCTTCAACAGCTTCTCTACCATCTCAAAATCTTTCAATCCACTTGTAAACACAAGTTTTCTTCAGAGCATCATCTTTATAAACAGTCTGCAGAGCTTGAATGATCTCCGTTCCTTTTTAACCAAGCTTTATCAAAAATTTGATGTTGGTTCTTACCTCAAAATCCTTATGCTCCATAGGTTAAAAAACTACCTTAAATAAACTAGCTCTTGATAACTTCATTTACAAGTGCAAAATGAGTGATAGCAATTATTTGATCACAAAGAACATGCTTTTTATGGCTAGCATGCTAAAATAAGTTTTTTCTTGTTGGCACGCTTGTCACGGGAGAATTCCACATATTTTTTAAATGTCTCTCATATCTGTGCAGTTGCACTCTATTTGCCTAAGGAAACTGTTTTGTTAATCATTCAAGGATTTTATGATTATTTCTAATTTTAAATTTTCATTTAATTTATTTCCATATACTGATTTTTGTTTTTGGATATTTTTATTATGTTTCATAAAATCACCTGATGCAGAATATCACAATTGAAGCTGCTCAGATTACTTATTTGTTAAAGAAATCTTAAATGCTGTTTCTTTGCACAGTTTGGTTCCACCAAGTTCCACACTTCTTTAACTTTTTGGTTCCACCAAGCAGTTCTTTTCTCACTACCCATTTGACCTCCCACACTTTTGCAACCACAACTAGCACTGCAGATGTAATGACTGCTGATTCAAATAAATTCCACTTAGTTTTAATGTCCTCAGTATAGTCAGGGAGTTCTCTAAACAGGAAAGCAACTTTGCTTGCAAAAATGGGTCTCATCTTTTCGTCAGCTAGTAATTCCCACTTTATTCTGCATGCTCTTTGTGCTTTGAATCATTTCCCTTGTTCTTGGATGATTCAGGCCTCTTAGAATGCAGATGACTAGGTGATGGTTGGTGGACAGGTCAGCTCCTCAGCAAGAAAATTTATTTATTGATTAATATTACAACCATAGTTTTTCTTGTTGTTTTACGTTTTTTCATTCAATTTCATTCCAGCATTCAATTGCTTTGTTTAAACCAGGGGCATGCAACTATTTATCTCAATGGGCAAATCGTTCAATGGTAATAATGCTGTGGGGCAGACAATTTAGTAGCAAGCAAAAACAGTTGTTGTAATTAATCCTTGTATTGTAAAAAAAATTTTATAATTCCATTTACATGTAATATTAAAATAATTATGAAGTAAATGAAATCTTTTATTTTTACTTATCTTGTCAATGTTTGCTTTTGCTGAAGAAGTAGCAAATCAAAGTTAACTAGACAGGTGTCCATCAGTTAGTTGATTCAGACATTTTGTCTTAAATCTTACTTTACAAAAGAACTGCTCACAGCAGTATGTGCTCCTGAAAAGAGAGCTAATTTTTTTGTGTTTTTTAAAAAATTTTTGTGATTTCCATGCACGTGCTGGTAGTGTCCAAAAAGGTATGTAAATCATTTTTATTATACGAGGTCTGTTCAAAAAGTATCCGACTTTTTTGTATAAAGCACACAACACAATAAATTTTGCAAGTTTTATTCAATCTCCTTCAAAATATTCCCCTTGGTGGTTCATACACTTATCCCAGCGCTTCTGCCACTTCTCAAAACACTTCATAAACTCCTCCCCCGGAATGCTCTGAAGCTCCTCTGTCGCTTTTTTCATAATGTCTTCTCTTGACTGAAATCGCCTCCCTTTCAGAGTTGTTTTTAGCTTAGGGAACAGCCAGAAATCACACGGTGCTAAGTCGGGAGAGTAAGGAGCCTGTCTAATAAGTGGCATGCTGTTTTTGGCTAGAAAAGCTTGGACCACATGTGCAGAATGAGCGGGAGCATTGTCGTGGTGAAGCTGAAAATTCTTTGCTGCCCACATGTTTGGCCGCTTTCTTTGCACAGCATCACGAAGGCGACGTAGAATCTCCAGGTAGTACTCTTTGTTGATTGTTTGACCTTCTGGTGCGTATTCATGATGCACGATGCCACGGGAATCAAAAAAACAGGTCAGCATAACTTTCACATTGCTGCGGACTTGCCGAGCTTTTTTTGGGCGTGGTGATTCCGGATGCTTCCATTGTGATGATTGAAACTTGGTTTCTGGGTCATAACCATAAACCCAGGTCTCATCACCAGTGATGATTGTCTTGATAAATTCTGGGTCATGATTTGCAACATCCAGCATGTCCTCCGAAATTTCCTTCCGGAGTTCCTTCTGTTGCTCCGTCAGCAGCTTGGGGACAAATTTAGCCGACACTCTCCGCAGGTTCAAATCCTCAGTTAGGATTGAATGAACTGAGCCTGTGCTTATTCCCATTTCTGCAGCAATCTCTCGTACTGTTAAACGACGATCCTCCAACACTTTTTTACGAACCTGATCCATCGCCTCCTCGTTTCGGCTTGTGGATGGCCTTCCTGAGCGAGGATCACTTTCCACTGATGCACAGCCATCTTTAAAGCGTTTAAACCATTGCTTTATCTGAGTTGGGCTTAAGGCCTCATTTTCAAAAGCTTGTTGAATCTTTCGAATTGTTTCAACTTGAGTATCACCAAGTTTTTGACAAAACTTGATGCAATACCTCTGTTCGATGCGTTCTGTCATTGAAATGAAATTTTCTGAAAATCAAAAAACCGATGAACACGTACTACACGCCTGCACTAAATGCTTTACACAGAGAGATATGAATGACGAATCGGCCTGAAACGCTTCACGATTACGCGTGAATGTGTGTGTGTGCAGCCACGCTTTGCACGGGCAGTTTGCTCATACCTTATTGGCGAGAGGGAAAAAGGTCGGATACTTTTTGAACAGACCTCGTAAGTAGACTTAAGCATTCGTCCTGATTTTGGCAAGACAATCATGATTTTTAGACCTTTGTCTGACCCATTTTGGCAGAAATTGAAGACAGATTCTATGTGCAGAACCCTTTTTTCTTGTTTTTTTCCGAGATCATTAGTTTTTAAAGACAATCATAAAATCCCAGGTTGATTTGAAGTGAAGACCTCTTTTTTTTTAGAAAACACCTCTTTTTACAGACAAAAATTAAAAAATTGGACACTGATTTAAAGTAAAGATCTTTTTTTTTAGAGAACACTTTTTTTACTGCTTATAGGGACAAAAATTAAGAAATTGAACATTGATTTAAAGTAAATACCTTTGTTTTAGAGAAGACTATTTTTATTTTATAGGGACAAATTTTTTTGTTAATGAGCATCCAGTTTTCTTTAAAATTGACATTTTCTTGTGTTTCTATTATTTTTAATTTGAAGCAATCTGTAATATTTTCAACACCAAGTCAAATGGATGATCAAAAATTTGAAAGTTGACTTTGCAATATTGAAAATCTTCAAAGCATGTTGCTAATGCAGATGATAGTTTTTCAACCATTTTAACATACTTTTCATGATTGATATTTTGCGTTTTAATTAGGATTTATGATTTTGCAGACTTTTTATTTTCCCAAAATTTTTAAAAAAACATTTAACTTTCTGGGAAATCCCAGGACCTTGGAATTGCAAAATGTATCATGGAGATGGCAAAATATCACACAATTTGTCTGAAAATTTTACTGAAGCCTAAAAAAAAAGGTTTTCACTTACAATTAATTTCCAATTTCTCCATTTTTGTCCCAAATGGCAGTTGACAACTAAAAAATAAAACTCTTTACCTACAATTTGTATCCAATTTCTTCATTTTCATCTCAAAAAAAAGTCTTCACCTGCAATTCCAAGCCTTTACTCAATATATACAGTGGCAAGCAAAAAAGTAAGACTTTTTTATTTCTTAGATTTTTTTAAAATAACTTTGTTGAAATTGAATTATATATCAAGTAATATATCATTAAAGAGAACACAAAAAATTATATTAAATCCAATATTAATTGATTTTTTTTTGAGAAATATAATTCAATTTTAACTAAATTATTTTGAAAAAATCTAATAAAATAAAAAATTCTTACTTTTTTGCTTGCCACTGTAGGTCAGGATCAACTGATGTATTAAGTACCCTTGCTTTAGATCAGGGGTGGACAAATTACAGACAACGGGCTGCATGCAGCCCACAACAACCTTTTGTGTGGCCCGCAAAGGCTTCAAACAAATACTTTAAAAAAGCTATTAATTGTTTTTTGTCTTCTACCAAATTTTTGGTCGTTGCTTTTAGAAATCACTGATTTTTAGAAAACCAAGAAATCCAAGGCCGAATCAAAGTGAAGACCTTTTTTAGAGGTCACTTCATTTTGGACTTGAAAACTTAGAAATTGAATGCAGAATCAAAGTAAAAATCTTTATTTTCAAGAGATAATTTCATTTCAAGCTCAAAAATTTATAAATCTGAGTCAGAATTAAAGTAAAACTTTTTTTAGAGATCACTATAGTGCAGCCTGCAAACAAATTCAACATCCAAATGCAGCCTGTGACCTAAAAAGTTTGCCCACCCCTGCTTTAGATCATTACTTTTAATTCAAATGTATATTTCAAATGTATTCAAAATTCAAATTTAATTCAAAATTCAAATTTAATTCAAAATTCAAATTTAATTCAAAATTCAAATTTAATTCAAAATTCAAATTTAATTCAAAATTCAAATTTAATTCAAAATTCAAATTTAATTCAAAATTCAAATTTAATTCAAAATTCAAATTTAATTCAAAATTCAAATTTAATTCAAAATTCAAATTTAATTCAAAATTCAAATTTAATTCAAAATTCAAATTTAATTCAAAATTCAAATTTAATTCAAAATTCAAATGTATATTTAATAAACCGAGATTTTCTAGGAACCAGGATCCTGGGAATTGAAAACTTAAAATTCATCAGGGATCCCAGGACACAAACCCTAGTTTTAACTCTTTTGCTTTCTAGACAAGGAAAGTAAGTCAAAGATTCTTACTACACACTTTTTGTACCACTCATTGCTAAACTATCTTCTTGCAAAATTAACCTTCCTCTCACTTGTAGACATTATAAACTTTTGGATCATTTTCCAAAATGAATTTTTTTTACTATTTTTTATTTCATTTCTATATTTATCCTCCTCACTCGCAGGGAAGCAGCAGAGGCAGTAACAAATCAAGAAAGCAATTACCCTGACTTGCTTCCAGAGATGCCACAATATTGCTGTTCAATTGAAATTTAATAGAGATATGAATAAAATTTAAATTGCTTGCCAAGACCACTAAGCAGGGATAAGTGCCGTAACATGTCTTTTTCAAAGACACAACAGAATGGCATGAGTAGGTTTTGAACCTAGACCCTATCGATCACATTTATGATGCTTTTAACTACCTTATCATTCTGCCAAAAACAATTGAATCTTTTTATTTAACTAGCTGTTCAACAAGCACTTTGATGTAATAAAAGTAAATTGCCAAGGTTTGTAATCTGAACTTAATTACAGTGTGATGTAAACAAAATCAAAAATAGAATAAGAATTGAAAACTATAAGCAGATTAAAACAATAATTATTTATTAGGCTTTTTATTCATTTGACTTTAAAATAGTTCCTTATTTTACCACAAAAAAATTTCAGTTTTGAACATTTTTGTTTAACTTGTGTTTACGTAATTCTGTTGGTTTGTTCACTAGAAGCAAGTCATAAAAAGAGGCACTACAGATCGTATTCTGGCCTGTAGGCTGTAGGTTGCAATCCCTCTGGTTTAAACTGTATTTTAATTTATTTGTTGTTTTTTCAGACTTCTAACTGTGCTCTGATAAGCCCAGACAGGCAAAATAGTCTGTTGGGACAAATAAAATAAATGTTTAATTAAATTTTGTGGTCTGAAATCTAATTATCAATTTAACTGCTCTGACTTGATGTCATTGTGCACTTTTTCTGATGAACACCAAACAAGAATATTGCAAAACCTCTTATATATATATATATATTGCAGGAGTCAATCGATCTTCCCCGCAGAGTGCTCAATGTCGTGTCAGTCTTATCGGCAGCATGGTCAAGTGTTTAAAGCACTGGACTGATGATCGGCATGGTCTCAGTTCAAAACCCAATTGCGCCATTCTGTTGTGTCCTTGGGAAAGACACTTTACGGCACTTTCCCCTGCTTGGTGGTCTTGACAAGCAGTTCTAAATTGCAGTCATATCTCTACTAAATTACTAGCGGACAGCAATATCTTGGTATCTCTGGAAGCAGGTCGGGGTGATTGCTTACCCTATGTATAGTGCCTCTGTCACTTTCCTGCAAGTCAGGAGGATAAATATAGAGATAAAAATAAAATTAAAAAATAATAATAAAAAAAAAATCAGAGCAATTTAATACAATTATATATATATATATATATATATATATTAATGAAAGCACTAAAACAGATTAAAAATTAACAATTAAAATCCACGACAGCCTGTTTCATCCTAAGAATCGTCAGGTGGAAACTTATTCAAATAGAATTCTATTTGAATAAGTTTCCACCTGACGATTCTTAGGATGAAACAGGCTGTCGTGGATTTTAATTGTTAATTTTTAATCTGTTTTAGTGCTTTCATTAATAAATACTGCTCTAACTATTTGGTTATTGAGCTCTGTACCGGCGAAGTAAAGCAAACAGATATATATATATATATATATATATATAATTGTATTAAATTATTATATATATATATACAGAGTATGGCTGGTATTTGAGGACATACACATTCATAGATTAATCTGCTTCTGATTAACTTATAATGCCTTTATTTTTTTAAAAATAATAATGGCAGCCCCTATGCTTACAAATGAAATGAAATGCTGTGATTGTGGCATTTAAGGCTGATCATGAAGAACTACAAATTGCATGTTACCTCAGAGTTGCTAGATTGTTTATCCACAACCAAAAAATGGATGGCAGACAATCTGTACAACCTCATCACACCCCACAATTGGCATCCTAACTCTCCAGACCTCAATCCATTAGACTATTATGTGTGGAGCATTGTTAAGGAGGTTAATAAACATCCTTATACCACCAAAGACTCTCTAAAAGCTGCCATAGTTTGAGTAATATCTGAAATAGATAAGGACCAATTAATCAAAGCTTGCAACCAATTTCGACATGATGTAAAGGCTGTTATTGATGCTGGTGGTGGTTTTATTGAATAAATTTAATTAATAGTTAGTTAACTTGTATGTTTTTCATTTGTAGTCAAATACATTATATTGTTTTGTCCAGTAAGTATTTTTCTAATTTATAAAATCTGTCCTCAAATACCAGCTGCACCCTGTATATACAAAGATAACTGTTTTCAATACAGCTGTGACAGTGCTCAATGATGAGAATCAAAACAAAATTTATTTACTAATTTAGATCCCAACACTACATATAAAAAAAAATTAAAAAACCACAATAGTGTGTTTCACCAAAACACCTCATCAAGCAATTTTATGAAATAAAAACAACAAAACCAAAAATAAATAAATATACAAATATATTAAACAAGAAGAAACTTGTCTTTTTGGACAGAAACTCTAAGCTTGCCTGGCCCTTTTTGTTTTGCTTTCCAATTCTACTCAACAGTGCTGGATAACTTATTTTTTCTTTTCTGTGCGTTTTTATCAATTTCCATATTCTTGTACAATTTCAGTTTTAAAATTTTGAAGAGTTATTCAAGCAGTCCCAAAGCACTCAGACATGTTTATCTTCAAAATTATTTCTCAAAGTGGTAAAATAGATATACTGTACTATCTGTTAATATGTCAAATGTTTAACTGGTCTATTTTTGATTATTTTAAGCCAGGGCTGCAAAGCAAGTAGTAACATTATAGCTCTAGCTGCAACTCTGCTCTGATACTCTTAAAAATAACCTTTGCCAGCTTTTCTGAAATGAATAAGTTTAGTTCTAGCTCTGCTCAGCATGTTTCAAATGATTAGCTCCAACTCAAGACTCAAAAATTTTCTTCACATCCTGTTCCGTAGATCAGCTTCTGGCTTCCCTCCTTTCAATTTCTACAACTCCAAAAACACTACATAAAGTTTATAGATTTCAAATTCAAAGTTTTTACATTTGTGCTACCAAATATTTTCATGAAATTAGCTAAACAACCACACAACAACAAAAAATCAGACTTATTTGGTGTAAATGCTGGTGCAAAAACAAAGATTGATATCAAGTCCTTATCTGTAAAGTTATATCAGAAGAGATAACTAAAAAAGTAAAAAATGGACTTTCAATAGAATTCCATCTCTAACATCTTTAGGTATCTTGTCTATTTTAAAAGAATTTAATCACTTACTAACACCCTCAGTTCTGAAAAAATTCCATTTCTTATTTTTAAAAACTTTTTATTTTCTTATTTTTATCTCTATATGAGGGGCATTCAAAAAATATGCGTAATTCTCTCAAGACAAAAGTGCCAGCAAGAAAAAACGTATTTTAGCATGCTAGCCATAAAAAGCATGTTCTTTGTAATCAAATAATTGCTATCACTCATTTTGCACTTGTAAACAAAGTTGTCAAGAGCTAGTTTATTTAAGGTAATTTTTTAACCTATGGAGCATAAGGATTTTGAGGTAAGAACCAACATCAAATTTTTGGTTCTGGAGATGCCAAAATATTGATGTCTGCTTAAAATTTTTTGTTTTGGCTTTTTAATTTTATAAAGACATGACTAAAATTTCAAACTGCTTGCCAAAATTTCCAAGTGGAGGAAAGTGCTGTAAAGTGTCTTTTCCAAGAACACAACAGAATGGCACAAGTAGGTTTTAAACCAAGAATATGTCGATCATAATCACAGTGCTCTAACCACATGACCATGTTGCCAACAAAAAAATTCTGAAAGAAATAAAAGAACTTTTGAAGGAAGTTTTCTATGCAGATGACTTTGTTTTTGCTGGGAGGAGTTGAAGGAAAGGTACCGGTATTTGAGAAGAAAGCTTTTGAAAAAAGAGTTATAAGTCAAAATATAAGAAGAGAGCCTAAAAAAGAAAATAAGAGCATTTTGTACTGGTGAAAAAATACCACAAAAATTAGCCATAATCATCCTTGTGCAAGATGTGTAAATCAAATCAATTCTATGCAATCTTTCCTATGAACTACTACCTTACCATGATTGAAAAGTTTGCGTATTTCAGTGACCTGTAAAGCTGTCTCGACTGGAGATTTTACCTCTCCTGTTAAGATTATCCATGTCAAGGAGTTTGCAGATAGATACCAGACAAAATGTAGTTCACAAGACGGCAACTTCAAACCTGGAAAGACTGTGCTTAAAGGCTGTGGCAAACAATCAGTCTAGGAAGACGGAATCTCTTATAAAAAAAAACCTTGCAGTAGGGTTCCACTGCAAAATAATGATATGTCACATAGAATTAAAATTTACTTGCTTTAACTCCATGATGAAGGCTGCTGATAAAAGTGCTCTACCAGAAGGGAGCATAATAACACTGTTGGAAAATCAGTTCTTCTAAAGTTAAAGCTTGAATTTTAATTCAAGCTCTAACTTTGTTATCAAGCACTTCAGAAGAACTGATTTTCCAACAGTGTTATATCACATAGAATATATTTTCATGCTGCCTTTAGTGTCACACAGATTAAAAAGGTCCACGTTCAGTTACTTGATATCTGTTCAAAAAATACTCTTTCCTAAAAGAGTCAGCCTTGTCAAGATTAGGACACTTGTGATTGATTTTCAACCACTACAAATTGGCTCATTTCTACTTCTTGTCTGATCTCTATTGGGTGGAGCTCTTGCTTTATCCAGTAAAAGACTTGTCCCTGGCTTCTCAAAACAGTCAATTTTTCAATTTACCCACAAACTGGATCATCAGATTGCTGCTTCTTGGCGGTGACATACACCCAAACCCTGAACCACAAACACACAAATAGGCTTGTGACATTTGTCTCAAAATTATCACTAAACATCAAACATCTATTTTATGTAACTACACAAAGCACTGGGTGCATTTAAAATGTTCCCAAATCACAATGAATGACTACAACAACTCATGGTACTGCACACTTTACAGTAGTTTTAATCACAGAACACAAACAAACACAACATAACCAGAGAGCTTTCTCTAAGTCCTGCGACTTAATGCAAATGGAATTTGCAACAAAACAAATGAAATACAACTACTTATTAAAAATACACAAGCAGATGTCATATTAATACAAGAGACAAAAGTCAATCAATCCCACAAAACACCAAAGATTTCTCGTTTCACATCTATCAGAACAGACTACACTCACAAACAAGGAGGAGGCCTCCTAACTTACATTAAAAACAACATCAGTTTTTCACAAGTTAATACATCAAACACCTTTCCCATTGAACTACAAATCATCAAAGTCCACCTTTCAACTGCAAACCATTCAAAACAGCCTTGAAATGGACACTTATCTCAAACTTCATGCTACTTAACTTAAACAACGGACTCAAACACAAACACCCCTTTGCATGATCTTAATGCATACTTAAATCTGCCCAATATAAATGCCACAATCTTTCATAACAATGAGAACACTAACATCATCATCTTAAAACTAGACATAACAACTGAGGAATGTAAAAAAAAACCTCAAACACATTCACACTACCATCATTTCACAATACCTCAGTTCTAGAAAAAAACAACAAAGTTACTAACACCATATCCTATGACATTCATTTATCAAAACAAACATTACCATGCCATATGCATACAAAATTGGCTCAGCTCAGAACCAACAAATCATCACTCTTGCAAAGTTAACAGTGTCAGCATGGTCGAGTGATTAAAGCACCGGGCTCATGACCAACACGATCTCAGTTCAAAACCCACTTGTGCCATTCTGTTGTGTCCTTGGGAAAGACACTTTACAGCACATTCCTCTGCTTGGTGGTTCTGGCAATCAGTTTCAAATTACAGTCATATCTCTATTAAATTACAAGCGGATAACAATATCTTGGCATCTCTGGAAGCAGGTCAGGGTAAATGCTTACCTTATGTATTAATGCCTCCATCGCTTTCCTGCGAGTTGGGAGGATAAATATAGAGATAAAATAAATAAAAATAAAATAACTACATACAGTGAACCCTGATGCTTTCATGCCATAATTCCCACTAAGCCTGTCTCACACACATGTCACTAATCACCTCTCTAACTATAGTCAAATACTAACACAACACCACTAGTCTGTGGAAAATCAGAGGTAATCCAAGAGTTGGAATCTAGATTGGCTTCTCTGAGAGAATAAGGGATGGCTACTCCAAGATATTCTTGGGCAATAACAACAACATTCTATGCAATGAAAAAACAAATAAAATAGATAAATGAGTTCAACAATTAAAGGAAGCTTAGCAAAGATAATAACTTTTAAGTGCAATCCAAGCTTAGCAAAGATGTGCAAACCAGGTTGCTGCAAAATGAGGACCACATAAATGAAAATGGTTCAAATGATATGTGGCAAGACACTCAAGGAATTTTGAAGTCAAAGATTAAGGTGGTTTAACTACGAGTACATTGAAGTAAGAAGAAATGAAAACATAAAAAATATTGGATGGAGGTTATTGAAAAATATATGAAGAAGATTGTGATGAGAACATATTAAGAAAAGGCAAATGTGGAGATGCAACTGAAAACAATGACTAAAAACATGTTGTGTTCTTATTTTAAAATGAATATAGACAATCGTTGTCCTCAAATACATCAACAATCAATAGTATGAATAAAAATATTAATATAATTTAAAAAGTAAATACTTACTCTAAAAGGTATCGACCAGAATAAGGATTATCATCATACAGAAACTCAAGAATGTATGACTCATTAAGAAAAACTTGGGCAATCTTTAAAAAAAGAGATCTAAGAATACAAACTAAAATACAAAAGACAATAATTAAATAACAAACATTTAAGATCATCAATTTTATGGTAAGCAAAAAATTACTGAAGATAAGCAGGAAATTACTCCCAACTCTGCCACTGTTGTAACTCATTCCTTGCCTAAAACAAGAATTCTTGTTTTGCAGTCGCATTTTTCCATGGCACAAGTTTTTCTATTATATTCTATTTAGAAAGCACTTTAACAGTTTAACAGACACAATTTGACAGTTTCCCATGTTGCTTTGTTTGTAAAGCCATTAATTAACTCTAAACAAATTAAGATTTGGTGATTCTAAACTTCAGAAACGACGTCATTGGTCGTCGTTTGAAAGGTATCCACTCCAGGCCAGACACAAACAGGACTGGGGCTGAGGATTTATCCTTTTACTACCCCAGACTGCTGAACCGACTACTGTCAGTGGTGTTATTAAGCCAGCATCGAGTTTCGTCATCCAAAACCATCAGACTTCATGCTCCATGTGGTGCTTGATTTATAGGGCATGCTGTTAGTACATGGTCTGTGGTTTGATCAGAGGTGCCACACTCACAATTATGCGTGGACGAATGGAATCGCCCAACACCAGTCTGCAGGCAGTTGAGCTTAACCCAAGCTGCTCGGGGTAAGCCTATCCCAACAGGCCTGGCACTGGTCCGGGGCACAAAAGCATGGAGCCTGGAAGCATTTTCACAGTACTCCGTTTTCCATTTGTGATTTGTCCATTCAAAAGTGCAGATGCCAAGTCTGGCAAGGTTGTCCAAAAGATTCCGCGCAGCTGGCACAAACGGTCGTCTGGATCTTAGTGTCACTTGGCAAGTATCTGAGAACCCATTTAAATAACTATACAAGATATGATCGGGGTCCAGAGATCCATGGTAAGCCAAGGGAAGTGTCACTCCCATTCGACAAAGCTCCGCTGGCTGGATGCCTGAGAGTATAGGTAGGTGGTCCATTGAAGTGGAATGCAGGCATCCAGTAACTATGTGCATGGCATCATTCAAGACACTGTCGATGAAGCAAGTGTGACCACTGCAACACTAGACTGGCACACAGTACTCAGATGTTGAGTAGACTAGAGATAAGGTGGCTATGCATAGTGTTTTAGCACCAGCACCCCATCCCGAGCCCACAAGTTGCCTCAACGGTGTGACGCGTGAGGATAGTTTTTTGCGCAATGCCACCAGATGATGACAAAACATGAGCGATCTGTCCAGTTTACCCCAAGATAAGTAGGGGTTGGACAGAATGGTAAAAGTCTACCATTGTTGTAGACCTTTAGCTCACGTTTGGCCTCTTGGTTATTCAAGTGAAAGACTGTCATCATGTCTTAGTGTGACTGAGCTTCAACCTCCAAGTCTGGAGATATGCTGAAAGTGTAGACATGTCTTGGCTTAAAATCACCTCTAAATCCTTCCAGTTTCCAGAAGAATGCAACAAAAGTTTCTGGAAATCATGGAAGGAAGATCGTAAGTATAGATGTTAAATAGGAGGGGAGCCAAGACCGATCCCTAGGAACATCATTTTTAAGATGGCATAGCCTGCTTTGCTTGCTGTCATCAGTGCTAAGGGTGAAACCTCAATTTCAGACAAGCTCCATGATCATTTTGACCATGTGCTTATCTGGAAGTAGTCTCAGCAGCTTGCAGAAAAGGTCATGGTGCCAGACAGTGTCATAAGCAGCTGTCAGATCAACAAATACGCCCAAGCCTTCTTTTTAGCCTCAAAAGAATCCTTGATGTTCTGTGTTAGCAGAACAATTTGATCTACAGTTGACTTCCTGTGTTGGAATCCAGCCTGCTCTTTAGGGAGCAGTGGATCGATAATGGCTCAATGCAGGTGTAGATAAGCCTCTTGAGGATCTTGTAGGGGACACAGAGCAGAGATATCAGTCCATAACTCTTTGGGTCCCTCACGAGCTTTCCTGGTTTGGGGATCGCAACCACAAGCTCTTCTCTAGATCTTGGGAATTTTGAGTTGGCGCAAACAGGAAGAAAGGAAGTCACGTAACCAGGACTTCAAAGCAGCTCCAGCATGGAGTATAAGCTCGGGGCAGATGGAATCAGGACCTGAAGCTTTACCTGGTTTTAAATGTTGGAGGGCAGCAGCAAATTCTCTCTGTAAAAAATTGTCAGAGATATTAACTGCATCTGGTGTTGTGGTCCTCCAAAATTCAGACACTTCTTGAGAGACAAGTCGAGATGACTTGCAATCAACAGCCTCGTATTTCCTATTTCTAATCTGCTGAGATGCAATAGCATTGGCTGAAACAGGACAATGACGAGGAGAGTGTCGTGACCTACCAGTAAGGTTGTTCAAAATACTCCACGCTTTTTGACTAGAGTGTGAGAAGTCAATGCTCCGAACTGCTTCGGACCATCGATCCCTCCGTTTTCTGTCAAGCTTGGCAAGCAGAGTTGTAGCAGCCAAACTTGAGTCGTCTCCCTGAGGAGATTGCAGAAAGGTTTTATAGAGGGATTCACACTCTGCATCCCAACACGGAATATATAGTTATTTCAATACCCGCATGGGATAGTCTTTTTGGATGCTTTCTTAATGGTGTTACAGAAGTCCTGGTAAGCCGCATCCACATCAAGTGAATCAGGCGGCAACAAAGTCTTTGCGAATTTATTCGTCAAAGCAATGTAGTAACTCCATTTGGCCTTGTGGAAGTTCCATCGCTTAATAAGCATGCTTGGCACTGCCATAGCAAACCTTGGTGGTGTAATAAGCAAAGGTCGATGTGACCTGGGGTACTTTTTAAGGACACGTCTATCCGGTAAGCAACTGTTTGGACCTATGCTGGTGAAAGCTAGATCTGGATTGGTGCCAGTGTTCCAGTGGCCATAATAAAAACTGACAGCGTCCTTGGAATTATATAGAAGGGCAAGACAATTAATACTTGACCAGCCAGCCAAGCACTCATCGTCTGGATTGTTGTCATCGTAACCCTAGTCAGCATGACAACAGTTAATATCGCCAGCATATAGACAGGGGTGAGGAAACACTGGGAGATCCAGGGTTTGCAATCGCATTGGCAGTGGCTTGTAGACATTGACCATTTTATAGCCATCAACGTCTACACATAGCCATGATCTCCGATGTCAGTGGAGATTGGTCCAAAAGCGTGTATTTCAGTTGCTCGTGGACAAACGTGGCAAGGCCATGCTTCCTGCTTAAAGACCCAGCTAGTTGGTAGTTCGGAAGTACCAACTTCTCTGCATCAGTGTAGTGGGACTCCTGCAGTAGGATGACAAGTGCCTCAGACTGCATAGCAAGGTATTGAAGAACATTCATCTTGCTTGCATTGAGGCCTTCGATGTTCATTTGAAGAATAGTGGGACTTCAAAACTTGTTGGCAATGTGCCCTGAAAAGGGCAGTTTTATCCTGACATTGCCTTGTCCTGAAAAGGACGTTTGCCAACTAGCAGACCCACACTGAACATCGGAATGAGTGGATACCCTTTCGTTTTGGTAGGTTCAGTTTTGGTCTGTCATTTAAACAGCAATGAACAGACTTACAGCCCAGGCTGCGAGAAAGCACCTACCATCTGGGCCATGTAATTAAATATGATATCAGGAGTCAGAGTCAGATAAAATATTCTGACTCTGCAACTCTGGTAATAACATTAAGTAGCAAAACTAAACTTCTTATAATTTTTTATTTTATAATGCAAAGTGAATTATATTATATTTTATATAATATAATTCACTTTGCATGAAGTTTCAAGTGAAAATTTCGATTTTACGTGGGTGACTCTGAGCACAGCAAAGAGTTTATTGTTGGTTTGCCTTGCAAGAAGCAAAGCAACAACAAAATTGCCAAAAATCTCTTTAGAGAAGTGAGTAGCCAGGGTAAAAACTGTGAGTTTTGGTTGCAATTGCAGTTTATTTGCTTTTGAATGTGTATATCCAGACTTTTCAAAGCATGTTGAACCCCCTACAAACTAATGTAACTTTTCCTGTTTCTTAATCAATAGAGAATTAAATTTTGAAAAATTGGTAATTATCAATTTGGTACCTTAGTACTCTAATTACTTTAACTACTTGCTTGTATTTTTAAGGCTGTAATTTACAAAAATTTTGTTATGCTGATTAGATGTAAATTACATGTGAAAGCAGTAAGTGTTTGTGTAGTTTGTTGATATCTGCTTACTACCTTTAATTGTAACATATCAAATTCTGCAACCACTAAACAATCACCAAAACCTACAAAGATATTTTTCATTGGTTAAATATATAAATTAAAACTCTACTGTATTTATTTGGTTCAACGAGATGGTTGTTTGTTGTTTTCACATACTCTTAGTTCAATTTCTGGTCCAGACAAATATCACAGTCTTGCAAAATTAAGTTTTACACTTATGTTAAGCAGTGCAATCTCACCTTAAAGGCCACCTCAAACTAATGTCACACTTCAACACAGGGTTTTTCAACCAGGGTCTGCAGCCCCTCAAAGGGGCCATAAGATATTTTTCACAAAGCTCCAAGCAGAAGCCTTTGCTGAAAACTTTTTTTTTAGTCTTCACTAGTCTTTGGAACCATATTCTTATTAATTATCAGTAAGCCATGGGTGTTAAGAGTCTTTGGAAAGGGACCAGGAACCATTAAAGTTTGAGAACCACTGCTTTAGACATTACTTTGTACAGTATTTTAATTCATTTGGAATAAGAAGTTTTTTTGAAAAATCTACAACTTTTCAAAAACAATGTGATGTGTTAAAAAATAATACAATCAAATAAAACAGCAGTTGACATAAAACAGTATAAGATAAAAAGGTACCAGTTTAGTATGTGATCATGCTTTGTCATCTGAAGACTCTAACCAGCAAAGTTTTAATTATGAAGCTTATTTACTGAATGCCACTGCTCTAGACAGTGATAATGATGCTGAAGATGTTTGAAACAATGAACAGTGGAGCTTGAATGGGAGAAGACAAATTAGACTTTCTTTTCAGACAATAGTGGAATAAATGTAGAAATAAAAAATTCTTCAGATCTTTCAAAAATTTTCTGAAATTTTTTTAATGACAAATTCATAAATATCATTGTTACTGAAACTAATTTTATGCTAATCAGTTTTTAGAAGAAATTTTCAGCCAATCAAAAGCTCAATCACAATCTAAGGAGTGGGTTGAAACTGACCCTGATGAAATGAGGGATTTCCTTGTCCTCATTCTGCAGCAAGGAGTTTGTCACAAGCCAAAACTCCAGCAATATTTTAGCAAAAGGGCTTCTTTACTGAGTCCTTTTTTGGAGAAGTTATTGAAAAAGACTGCTTCCTTCTACAAAGCAAATTTTTCCATTTTGCAAATAATAAAGATTTTATTCCCAACAGCAATATACCCGAAAAACTTTATAAACTGTGACCTGTACTGACTCATATGAAAACAAAGTTTTCTGAAGTCTACCAACCAGAGCAAGATATGGCTGTGAAAGAATTGTTGTTGTTGTGGAAAGGACATTTAGGCTGGAAGCATTATATCCCAACAAAAAGAGCAAAATTTGGGATAAAATTGTTTGAAATTTGCTTATTAGCTTTGGGTTATATTTGGAACTTTTTTATATACGAAGTGTCCATAAATCATTGCAATTTTAAAAATTTACCATAATCTTATTTTTTAAGATATTTTCAATCGATTTGTTTTATAGTGAAGAAAAATGTTTCGTGTTTACATTAGATGCTTAGTACATCTCTGCATGTGCACCATCACTTGCAGGTATGATATCCAACTGATATTCAATTTCTTGCCATATTCTTTTTAACATATCTACAGTAACTGTATCAATTGCTTCAATTATTTGATGTTCAAAATCATTAATGTCTCTGATTTTGGTTCAATAAATGATATCTTTTACATAGCCCCACAGGAAAATAAACTCTCTGTAAACCTGGAAACACACTGGGCTTTCATAACCTTTACTTTTGCACCTAAATTCAAATTCTGCTTAATTACTAAATAAATTGTAATTTTAAACCTAATTATTTCCACAAGTACCTGTTTAAGAAAAAAACTTAAAGCATTCTCCTTCACTATAAAATTTTGACAAACTTTGAAAATTGTAATGTTAATTTATGCACACCCTTGTACATTGATAAAAATACTGTTTATGATGAAAATATAAAAGAAAGTATACCAATGAGTAGCAAAATTGTTCAAACCCTTGTGAAACCACTGTATGGAAAAGGGTACTTTATTAACATGGACAACTTTTTCAGTTCTCCAGAGTTATTTGAAACTCTGTGAAAATGGCATCGATGCCATTAGAATTAGAGTCAACAGAAAAGATGTTCAAAAAACAATTAGAGCCAACAGAAAAGATGTTCTGAAGCAACTTACCTAACAAAAGTTGAAAAAAGGAGAGGTAAACGCATTGTATAATGAAAGGTTAGTGCTTCTAAAATAGAAGGACAAAAAAAGACGTAAATATCATGAGCACCTTTTATGATGCAAGTGTGAAGGAAGTTGGTAGGCAAGATGCCCATAAAATAAAGCCCATAGTTTGAGTGACTATAACAACACTATGGGTGGTGTTGACTTCAACAACTGCTTTTTGTCATCATACCCAAGTGCTAGAAAACATCTAAAAAAATACTATAATACTATCGAAAGCAATTTAGGCATATTCTTGATATGGCTGTATTAAATGCTCATATTTTGTTTAAAAAAAGTGGGGAAAAAGATTCCAGACTTGCTTTTATCTTGAACTTAATAGATCGTTTGGTAGAAATGTACAACTGAAAAAAGCAAGAAAATTTTAGAGGAAGATCACACACAGATACTCCTCTATGGCTCACTGCTTATCACTTTCCAGTTTACCTGCCAGTGACACCAAAAAAGAAGCACACCACGAGGAAATGCCAAGTTTGTATATTGCACAGCATAAGAAAAGAAATTAGTTATTTCTGCAAAAATTGCAATGTGCCTCTTTGTACAGTACCATGTTTTGAAATATATCACACTGTGCTGCATTATTAAATCTTAAATGTCTCTTTAATTGTTTTATGTCAAATGCTTGTATTTTTATTTGATTGTATTATGTTTTATCACATTGCATTGATTGTGAAGTGTTGTATATTTAAAAAAAAAATTTATTTTACCTGGCTAAAAATTATAACCCAATACTTTACTCAGTAAATGTCGTAAAAAAAAAACTGATATAGATAATGATATATAAAAATTAAAAACTGATTTTAGTGTCATCTGATGGCTGACTTTTATATTTTTTAAAACATACCCCAATAATCTCTGCTAAATAGTGAATTTTGCAACTAAAATAGAATTCTTTCAAAAAGTTGGATCTATTTTGCATTGCCTATTTAAACAAGCAGATAAAATTGCACTATTAAACATACCTAGTAGACTTGCTGAATGGGCAGTTTTTATGTTGTTTTATCACCTCAAAGTTTTAAAACATTATAGTCAAACTGAGGAACGCGCAGTGAAAACGCAGAAAATTTTAACTTTTGATTAAATAGCTTGCTTTTTGAATGCAATGAAGCCGTGAATTTAACTTATTTTATTTAACAATTTATTGGTGTGTTAAAAAAAAAAATTTTTTAAATTTAACTTCTGTTTCCGGAGCCGGCATGGCTTTTTATGAGATACGGGTAATGCACCAGCGATTGCAGTAATGCGCAGGCAATCGTGGTTATTGCGCATTTTTTGTACTTTAAAAGTTAGACAATCACAACTTAGGTGGAATGATTTAAAAAATTTTAAACATTGAAAGGACTACCTGAGGGGGGTTAAAGGACCAAAGTCCACCAGTTAAACAAAATAAAAATAGCTTTAAAAATTTTTTTTTTGCGATTCAAAAATTTGTATCAATTTTTCTTGCTGACCTCTCCTTTCACATGTTGTTTCTGTTTCATCAACACATTATATACAACTGGAAGGGAATAATTAAGTGCACTGATCATGGGACAGAATTCTCCGTTCCTGGTAATGAAACTACATCTCTAAATAACCTATTGCATAGTTCATTATTTTTAAATCTATTCGATTATTTATATGAGCAAAGAGCCTAACCTGCTTTTTCCTGGTATAATTAGATTGAAATACAGTTAAGGCAGGCATAGAAATAGTTAGGCTACGCATGGAACCACATAATGAATAAAAGATTTTTTTGTGATTATAAAAAAAAAAGAAAAAAAAAGTTATTGGAATTCTAATAAGGTTTTGTTGTTTTAGAGAAGTGTTTGACAGAGAAGAATAACGCTATATTAGTTTTGAAGAACAAATTCAAATCGACAATGAAGATTAGAGCACACTTATATTATTATAGATTACGTTGATTCAGCCTCTTGTTATTCGTAGTGGTCTGCTTTTTACAGATATCAATTTATTTCAGAATTTAGTGTGTTTTATGTTGTCCCGTTGCGCATCATTACATAAGCAGTAGTTTACGAAAGCTAATGCAATTAAATAAATTTTGATCAACTTCAGTGCATTTTTTTTTTGGTTCATTTCTGAAGAATTTTCATGCCAGTTGTTGTATAGGCCTATTGCCCAAAATTTTTTTTCTTGTCCACTGTTGATTTTCCCGATATGCTTCCGGTGATGCCAAGATATAGCTGTCTGGTTAAATTTTATTATTTGGATTTTTGTTTATTCATTCATTTCGATGTAAATATGCTAACTAAGAATTTCAAGCAGAGAAAAGTATTGTAAAATTTCTTTTCCAAGGATACAACAATTTGACCCAAGTAACTTTTAAACCGCAACCATGTTGATGCGGCGCCATCAAAATGGTGCTCTTAACCACTCGACCAGGTTATATAAATTTTTGTAATTCTTAAAAAATAATTTTTTTCAATTTTTTTGTTACTAATTAAACAAGCAAAACATCTCATTGAAATTTTGTTTTCGTATTTAAAAACATCTAATTCTCCAAATAGAAATACTTTAAATATAATTTCAGAAAAAAAAATCATCAAACCCTAAAGAAATCTCTGCTTTTCCTTTGCCCTTGATCATAAACATCAAATCATAGAACTAAGTTTATTGTTTCTGACAAAAGATGCAAGTTGGAAGCACGTTGATGCTATTATGCACGGTCGGGTTTAATTAAAAAAAAAACAAACAAACAATTGAAGTGAAAGTGAAAGATAGAAACAGAGTTAGTTTTAGAAAGAAACTAGTTGATTGAAAAAAAACTAAGCTCTTCTCAAGCTTCTTAACAAATTAAAATTTTTTTTTAATTTTGGGCTCACAAATTCAATTTGCACAGATTTTTTTCTTTTTTTATCTCTTAGAGCAACTAGTTTTGTTTCTTTTTTACTCTCACTCCAATTGGTTTTTCTTTAAATTACACTTGACCATTATGTGCATTGGACAAAATATAATGAAAAAAATATGGGTAAAGAGCATCTTTTTATAAGAGAAAGAGAAAACATTTTTTTTCGCTGTTTTTTGTTCAGATATGTTCTTGACCATTAGTAGACTGGCTAGAAACTATAGATTACATTAAGCGTTCAGTATATTTCATGATGTAAGCCAAGTTAGCAGGTTGAAGGGCAAAGTTAAAAGTTTAAAAAAATGAAGCGGTTTGAAGAACGTGTAGTTTAATGTCAAAAAACACTTGGATTCGCTTGATTTTGATACTGACACTTTTTAAAGATATAAGATAAATCCTGGAGTAATTTTTTTTTTCTTTTTTTTTTTCTTTATTAAAAAGCTTCTGTGCATTAGGTGGTAAAAAATGGGTAGCTGCACATTGCCCAGTTTGACTATATATTGCAAGATTGAAGCCATATTTCGATTTTTTTGGGGCATATTTCAGAAGATTATTGGCCTCAGAATTAGCGTTTTGTTAATCTCTATATTTATTACCTTGATACACAGAAAAGTAACAAAGGGGCTAAAATACATAGAGTAAGAAATTACCCTGACCTGTTTCCAGAGATAGCAAGATACTGCTGCCTGCTTCAAATTTAATAGAGACATGACTAAAAGTTAGAACTGCTTGCCAAGACCACAAAAGCAGGGGAATGTGCCATATATGTCTTTCCCAAGGACACAACAGAACAGCACAAATAGGTTTTGAACCAAGACCATGTCAATCACCATCCCGGCACCATTCGACCACTCTGCCAATTATTCACATGAAGGTTAGCATTTTGTGGCTACTGTTCTTTATTTTTTTGAGATACAATATTTGTTTTTCTACAAGTTTTGAAATATTTTATTGGAAGATTCAAGACATATTTTGATTTTTCAAAATCTGATCATAAATTTCAATTTATCTATGATCTTAGATTATATTTATCTATGATCTTAAATTATAATCACTCTTAGTTTGATGTGGCAAAAACAGATGTGCACCATGTCCATTTCTCAATATGCAGTGAGAATTATAGATATATTTTTAATGCAATTCAGTGGGACAAATCTGAATGCAAGTTTGATGAATTTACTGGTAGTAATTGTTTATTATATAGGGCAACGGTGGACAAATTGTGGCCTGCAAGCCACATGTGGCTCACCAACCTTTTGTTTGCACTACTTCTAGCTGAACAATAATAACAAAATCGAACAGAGTACAATTGTTATTCACAGTTGAATTTAGGTCAAACAAGGGTTTTTAATTAGGTGCTAAGTCGAATCATAGCAAGGAAATAAAGCATTCATTTGTTTATTGTTAAGGACCATTTATACTACAAGAAAAATTTAAGCAAAGTGAGGACTATCTTCTTTTCCTTTATTTCTCTCTTTCCAAAACACACTTTAGAATAAAAAAAACAAAAATAGTGATTCCTTCTCTCAGATTTTGTTGTAGTGTAAATGGGCATTAAGCATTGTAAGGTGAAGTAAGAAATAAGAATATTGTTCACACTCAGTAGATTTTAAAGAACAGTTTTATGCATTAGCAGATACTTTACAGTCTACGTGATTTCAAACAGTCAGTTAACTAGCAAAAGTAACAAGTATACCTAAATGTACTGTACAGCAAAACAAAGTGAGATGAAATGAGCAAACACAGAAAAACAAAACAGAGTTTTTCATCTAAAATGGAAGAAAGAATATGGATTTACTGTTCAGGACAATAAACCATTGTATTTAATCAGCCATAATTTACTTGGTTAAAATAAATGCAGTAATGTGAAACGTCATAATAAAACAAATCACAAAAACTTTTCAAACAACTTTTCACCTAAATCAGAAGTAAGAAAAAACAAGTTAGCTGAGTTAAAATTTGTTGTAACAAATCAACAGAAGTTTATAAAAGTATTCAACAAGAAATCTGATATAGCAACTAAAGTTTCTTTTGTTATGTCTTGAAATATTGCTTGTTCTAAACACCCTTACTCTGACTATGAACTTGTGAAAAAGAAAATACAGTAACTAAAGTTGTTTCAGTTTTGGATCCCAACAACAAAAAACTTCAGCAATTAAAAGCACAAATACCAAGTTTGCATCCAACTACACAAAGGCACATCTTTAAGATAAGTGCAGATGTTGCAGTGACAATGCAAGTTTGGCTCTTGATGAGTTAACCAATACACAAAATAATCCACAATCAGCCATATTTGTTCCATATATCTTATCTGATTTTACTATCAAAGAAGAGCTGTTGGAAATGGTAATCATGAGAAATAACACATGGAATTAACATTAAAAATGCAGTCGACAAAGCTTTAACATGAGCTAATGTGCTTCCTAATAAACTCATCAGTGTTGCAACTGATTGCACACCAGCAATGGGGATAAATCTGTCAAATTAATTGGACTTATGAAGTGCAATTCTAACTTTTCAAAGTTCCTTCCAACACATTGTATTATTCATTATGAACATCTTGCAGCCAAGTATTTTAAGTATTATAAAACTGTTCTAAAAATAGTAAACTTCAAATGCATAAATGGGAAAAACCACAGACAATTTTGAAACTTTGTGGAAGAAATGAAGTAAGAAGATGCACCCAGTGATGTCTCTTGGTATGCATTGTAAGATGGCTGTCAACAAGTAATGTACTGAGTAGATTTGTGGATTTGTTAAGGACAATCAATCTTTTTTTTGACGAAAAAAGAAAATGTTATCTTAAGCTAAAAAATAATGCATGGATACAAGACCTGATGTTTCTCACCAATATAATGAAGCATCTACAAACTCTCAAATTTGCACTTGAGGGCAATTAAAAGATTATATCAAACTTTCTCAAGCAGTTTTCAGCTTAAACATTAAAATTAAAAGATATAAATTCAAAAACATTCGTCATTTTTCCAACCTCAGAACAAGAATGAATGCAATTCCAGAGGTAATGACAAAACATAAAGTTAAAGAATACAAAGATAAATTGGAAGAACTAGGAGAGAAGTTTCAATCCAGATTTGGCAATTTGCAGTAGCTTAAGCCAGGGTGGTCCAACTTCTGCACTCTTGTGGGCCACTTTTCAAAATTATTCGAGTTTTTGGGCCTCAGCCGGCTAAAAACACCTATTTTTGTCCCAAAATCAGAGTTCTCTAAAAAAAAAAAAAGTCTTCACTTGGAATCGATCTGCAAAATTCTTATTTTCGTCCCAAAATCATAGCATTCTTCAAAAAAAAAAGTTGCCACTGTTTGTAATCGACAAGACTTGTGCAAAATTGTTCCGCGGGCTGCACAAATTTCATCCACGGGCCCGTAGTTGGACCACTCTGGCTTAAGCCATGCTTTATGTTCTTTATAAATCCATTCGACAGCAATGTAATTAATGATAATTTCTCAGTTTGTTAACCTTTTGTCACAGACATGCCTACTGCAGAAATGGAACTGATTGAATTGCAAGAAGATCTGGCTCTGAAAAAACTTTCATAAATGCTGCTCTACTGTTGAGTTCTGGCAACAGGTTACAGAGTGTAAAAACTTAAAAAGACCCGAGTACAACTTCTTCCTGTTTTTAGCATAACTTATTGCTGTAAATCTTATTCTCTGTAATAAAATTTGTAAAATCAAAATATCGTGCAAGTTTAAGAAATGAACATTTGAGAGAATTAATTCACATCCCTTTGACTTTATATTGTCCAGATTTTTAAAAGCTAGCTAATAAAGTGGAAACCTACAGTAGATCTAATGCTGGTAAAATCTTGGAAAAATTGTAAATCATGTCATGTTGTATTTGTTTTTATAAATTTCTTTTGATTAAAAGTTGCTTCGTTTACTGTATTTGCATTATCACCTCAAATAGAATTTGTGGCTCTCCAGTAGTTTTGGATTTTCACATGTGACTCTTCAATTGAAAACTTGCACAACCCTGACATAGGCTATAGCTGATGGCTATGCCAGTACATCAAAAAGTAAACATATCAGCCTTTTTGTAATTTGTATTAATATTTTTTTGAATTTACTTACCATTCCTCACTTTATTAGTCATTTTTATAGCTTCTTTTTAGTAAAATGTCTCCAAAACAATTTAAGTAACAATAAAATATAAAAATTAATAAAACCGAAAAAAACCCATTGGGTTGGGCTTTTTAAAAAAAACAGAATTTTGCCAATCCTGAAATAAGTTGGGAAAAATTTGATCAAAATTTATCTATGGCGGTCTTTGAAATGTGATTATATCTATCAACACATGAAAACTTGTCACTGAATTTTAATCTCAAAGTTCTGTCATTTTGTCATTCAAGAAAATTTTCTCTTGCTGATAAACCCAACTCTTGTGTTGATAATTCAAGTTCGATGCAAAAGGATTTTAGATCCAATCATATTGTTCCATGTTATTTGTAAAAAAAACATATGTACTATTTTCTGTTTAAATCTTTTTAATTTGTCAGAATATGTCAGTGCATTTTCTGTTTTGCGCTGCATTTTGGTATTGCATTAAGTGTTTGTATATGTCAGCCATGTATGCAAGCTTACAAATCCAGCAATTGTCTTCAAAACATTGACACAACTCATGGTTGTTGTTAACTTATTTTGTACCAAAGGTTGAAAAGTCTTGCAAGAACTTTTTCCCAAGAAAGCCATCTCACAAATGTGTAAAATAATCCCAATAAATATTCTAATCCCATTTCTTCACACAGTCATAAAAATTTTCAAGAACTCCAAGCTCTTTATTTAAAAAAACAGATGTGGATACAATCATTCATAGTTTCTGACCATCAAAACTTTCCTATGTAAGCAGCAATGTGCAATTTTAATGGGCAGATTTTTTTATTTTACCAAAGCAGCAAAGTCTCTACCTTCCCCCATAATTGCTGAAGCACCATCTGTGCAAACATTGATGCAGTTATTCCAATTGATATCATGGACTATAATAAAATTTGTTTATCACTTGAAAAATTTCCTGCTCCATGGTTTGCTCTCTGTTATAAGATTAATGTCAAAAAAATGTATAAAACTTGGTAGCTGTGCTTTTTTTGTTAATATACGAGGTCTGTTCAAAAAGTATCCGACCTTTTTCCCTCTCGCCAATAAGGTATGAGCAAACTGCCCGTGCAAAGCGTGGCTGCACACACACACATTCACGCGTAATCGTGAAACGTTTCAGGCCTATTCGTCATTCGTATCTCTCTGTGTAAAGCATTTAGTGCAGGCGTGTAGTACGTGTTCATTGGTTTTTTGATTTTCAGAAAATTTCATTTCAATGACAGAACGCATCGAACAGAGGTATTGCATCAAGTTTTGTCAAAAACTTGGTGATACTCAAGTTGAAACAATTCGAAAGATTCAACAAGCTTTTGAAAATGAGGCCTTAAGCCCAACTCAGATAAAGCAATGGTTTAAACGCTTTAAAGATGGCCGTGCATCAGTGGAAAGTGATCCTCGCTCAGGAAGGCCATCCACAAGCCAAAACGAGGAGGCGATGGATCAGGTTTGTGAAAAAGTGTTGGAGGATTGTCGTTTAACAGTACGAGAGATTGCTGCAGAAATGGGAATAAGCACAGGCTCAGTTCATTCAATCCTAACTGAGGATTTGAACCTGCGGAGAGTGTCGGCTAAATTTGTCCCCAAGCTGCTGACGGAGCAACAGAAGGAACTCCGGAAGGAAATTTCGGAGGACATGCTGGATGTTGCAAATCATGACCCAGAATTTATCAAGACAATCATCACTGGTGATGAGACCTGGGTTTATGGTTATGACCCAGAAACCAAGTTTCAATCATCACAATGGAAGCATCCAGAATCACCACGCCCAAAAAAAGCTCGGCAAGTCCGCAGCAATGTGAAAGTTATGCTGACCTGTTTTTTTGATTCCCGTGGCATCGTGCATCATGAATACGCACCAGAAGGTCAAACAATCAACAAAGAGTACTACCTGGAGATTCTACGTCGCCTTCGTGATGCTGTGCAAAGAAAGCGGCCAAACATGTGGGCAGCAAAGAATTTTCAGCTTCACCACGACAATGCTCCCGCTCATTCTGCACATGTGGTCCAAGCTTTTCTAGCCAAAAACAGCATGCCACTTATTAGACAGGCTCCTTACTCTCCTGACTTAGCACCGTGTGATTTCTGGCTGTTCCCTAAGCTAAAAACAACTCTGAAAGGGAGGCGATTTCAGTCAAGAGAAGACATTATGAAAAAAGCGACGGAGGAGCTTCAGAGCATTCCGGGGGAGGAGTTTATGAAGTGTTTTGAGAAGTGGCAGAAGCGCTGGGATAAGTGTGTGAACCACCAAGGGGAATATTTTGAAGGAGATTGAATAAAACTTGCAAAATTTATTGTGTTGTGTGCTTTATACAAAAAAGTCGGATACTTTTTGAACAGACCTCGTATGTTGTTTCATCAATCTAGAGAGAACATTAATTTAAATAAATTATGAAAGGGTCTGACAGGTGTAAATTGCAACTTTTCAAAAAGCTTTTCACTTTAGAAATTTCAAATAATGAAAATAAAGTTGTCCCATGACACACCTAGAATCTTGCAGCACACCTGCACACCAGTTGCAGAGCACTGATCTAGATATGAAGCATTAGAGAAACTGAGGACATACTTTGGATACCACAAATCATAAAAAGAAAAGGCAATATTATTATAACATTACAAAAAAACTAAATGCATAGCTTAGCTTGCTTCATCTATCCTAAATGACAAATATAAAATACTATTGGATAGCAATATTCTCTGCCAGACACTTGTTTTGAATATTGAATTCTATTCAGTGATGCTTTGATTTTGCAAAGTAACAAAAAAAACCAAAAAACAAAAAAATAAAATAAAAGTTTATTTTACAGAATGTCAAACTTCAAAATAAGAACATTAAAGCACTAAGAAAATTCTTTTGTAAATTCTGTCAAAAAGTGGAATTATATTCATCAAAATCAAGAGCCAAAATTAAAAAGGAGAATTTAAATAATAGAAACCATAAGTAATAGAATGCCAAAGAAATCACAAAGAGAAGATTAAAGCACTTAGAGAATTCCTTTGTGAACACTTGAAAACAAAAAACTGGAATTTTATCAATCAAAGTCAAAAGCAAAAATTAATGAAAAGAATTTCAGATGCTGTTGTTATTGTTGTTTGAAAGAGCATCTACTCCAGGTCAGACATAAACAGGACTGGGGCCAAAGACCCAACAGTGCTGTACTGCTGAGATCAGATGCTGGCCAGCATCAAGTCTTGTCCTACAAAGCTGTCAGATCTCATGCTCCATGTGATGCCTGATGCATGCTATTAGGTCATGGTCTGCAGTTTGTTCATAGCACTACACTCCAAATTGGTGAAGGAGCAAGACCCAATTTGTGCATGGATAAATAACATTGCCCAACACCAGTCTGCAGGCAATCGAGTGTCACCCATGCTCATTCCAATAGGCCTGGCATTGATCCTGGGTATAAAAACACAAAACCTGGATGAATTCTTGAAGTACTCCACATTCCATCTACAATTCATCCACTTAAAGTGCGGATGCCAAGTATGGCAAAGTTGTTTAAAAGATTATGTACAGTTAACAAAAAAGCATCTAGATCTTAGTCTTTCTTGGCAAGCATCTGAGAATCCATGTAAAAAACCATACAGCATATGATTAAGGTCCAGAGTTCCACAGTAAGCCAAGGAGAGTCTTGCTCCTAGTTAATAAAGCTAAGCTGGTTGGATGTCTAAAAATGGGAGTAAGTATTCTGTTGGAGTGGGGTGCAGGCATCCAGTGACTATGCACAAGACTTCATTCTGGACACTTTTTTGAGGTGAGTGTGAACACTATGACACCAGACAGGTGTGCAGTGTTCAGCTGTTGAGTAAACTAGACATGGCAACTGTTCACAGTGTTTTAGCACCTGCACCCATCCTGAGCCTACAAGTGCCTCAGCAGTGCGACACATAAAGATAGTGTGACACATAAAGACAGCAGTGGGACGCATAAAGATAGTTTTGTTCACAAGATAATTGATGCATCAAATAATTGAAACAATTGCTACAGTTACTGTAGATATGTAAGGAAGAACATGGAAAGAAATTGAATATCAATTAGATATCATATGTGCGACTGATGTTGCATACATAAAGGTGTACTAGAGCATCTAACATAAACTTGAAGCATTTTTCTTTACAATAAAACAAACTAATCGAAAATATCTTAAAAAATAAAACTATGGTGAATTTTTGAAATTGTAACAATAATTTATGGACACCCTGTATATAAACAAGGTTTCCAGTCACTTTCATTCACTGGGAATATTTAACCAAATTAAAATTGGATTGTTGTTGTTGTTGTTGTTGTATGTGTATATAAACAAAAATCTTACATTCACATTTTGACCATCAACAGATAGTATCCACCGATAAAGTGTGAATACATCTTCTGAGTCCACCACTACATTAACCGTCACATTAAAACAATTCTTTTGTGCTATACAAATATCCAAAAAACGTTGAGAAGAAACAAATATGATTCCTATAAAACAAAACTAAATTAAGGTTTTTTAAAGGTTTAAGCCAAGGATGGCAAAACTATGACACACTGCAAAATTTTTCAGGCCAAATATTTCACTTTAAATGTTACATTTGAAATAATAATGGTAAAACTTTATAAATTTTATTTGTCATTCTTATTGATCACCAAAAATTAATTAGGTAGCAATAGCAAAAATAGCAGTAGGCTTTAATCTAGATTCCATATTACAGTAATCATATTTATTTAACTGTGCCTTTTAAAATTACCCTGTAGTAGCATTACTTTTTTTTGATAATGCTACTAATTAAGTCTTTTATAACCTGGGAGATATCACACTACTTAAGTTTATAATTCATTATAATTCTTTGTTTTTTTGCAAGAAGTTTTCATTGTGAGGCAAATGTAAGACAATTCTAGTTTAAGAAAAAAGCTTGAAGAAAACATACTGTAAATCTACTTTTAACCATATGTGTATTTTATGGAAATAAGATGGGAGTCAAATTTTGCTAAAAATGTTTATCTGTATATGCATTACTTAAGGTGACCAAGTATAAGCCAAATATAAAGCATTTGGCATCTAAAATAAAGTAACAAAATAGTTTAATATGTATTTTATGGTGTATTTTACAATAATAAATTTATGCAGTGATTTGTTTACATTTTGCAATTGGCACAATATTAATTTGCTAAACATTATTTCAACTATTTTCATCTGCAAAAAATTTGTAATTTGTAACCTTTAAGCAATCCAAACACAGTTTAATGTTTTTAAAACAGATAATTCTGTGAAATTAAGAAGCATCATAATTAACACAGTAAGATAGAAAATAATTTTTTTATAAAGTTTCATTTTTTCATATTGTCTTAATGATATTAAACTGCAATTACAATTTTGCAAAATTAAGTTTTCAAAAAATTTTCCAACTTAGAGTGAAGTGATGAAAGCTCTGAAAAGACATTGATAAAAACTTGAAAAGACCTTTTCCAGTAAACAAACTGATTAATTTTTATTTCCAAGTAACATTTCAAAATAATGGTTGAGAAACATTATTATAATCATATGAAAGAGTGCCGATATTACTGTTCCATGTAGATAATTAACTAAAAAAACAAAAAAAAAGATTGGTCAAGTGGTTATAAGCAATACAACTAGTGGCAAACATGATTGACATAGTTCGCTTTAAAACCTATATCTATAAAACCTATAATATCTATAAAATCTATAAAATATCTATAAAATCTTTAAAACCTACACTCATGTCATTCGGTTTTAAAAAACGCTTGATGGCATTTTTGTTTACTTGCAGTTTTGGCAAGCAGCTCCATATTTCTCTTATATTTCAACCATCTATTCTGGTATTGAAATAAGGAAACATGTTTTCCCAGCTGACAGATGTTAATCATGCTTGCAGTCACACCTCCACTGCTGTTTTTTTTGTCTGCTCTTGTGACAACCCTCTTGTCTTCCTGAACAACATCTATCCATCATTCTCTTTTTTTATTCTTAGCCTTCACCATAAGTTTCATGGCCATCACTGGAGCTTTTTCTTTGCTAATCTTCTTAACTATTCAAACCACTTTAATCTTTTGACTTCTTAAAAATTTCTGGAATGTTTCAACACCAGTCATTGTTAGTGTAAACTCACTTTTATTCTATCCTTCAGCATTTTACCACATATCATTCAAAACATTCTCATTTGGGTGGACTCCAGTTCTTCTATATAGTTTACCTTCATTGGCCAGCACTCTGCTCCATAATTCATAGCATTTCTAATATAGATTTTATATAAAAGCTCCCTCTATTTTATCAACAAACCTTTCTTGTATAAGACACATGCAGCATACTTATTCCTAAGGTCACTGCTTTTTAAACTCTATTTTCTGTACACAAAACATCCACACTCTTTCAATCATATCTCCTGCCATATTTACAACTTTTGGGTAATCGGCAGCAATCTGTTTTATTTTGAACATATGGCACTCAAGGGTGCTTACCTTTGCCAAGCTTCCCTTAATCTCTAAGCACTTCTTATGTAGTCACTTTATGTATTTTCTGCATTGGATAAAATCAACTTCTATGCCCTTTCTAGAAACTGCACATACATACTTGGTATATAATTTTTGTATTGCTCTCTCAAAAGCAAAAGATGCTTTTGTGTTCTTATACACTAACTTTTAACCCTTTTAAATAGATGTTTGGTGGTACAGAATTTGAAGATGGTGTGAAGTAAAAGATTTTTCTTCCCAAAGCTTTTCATCTGACACTCTTCAGGGGAAATAATTAGAAAAAAACAAAAATGAAGCCAAACTGGATTATAAAGAGGAAAGCAGAGTTCCCATTGGCTGAAAGAAGTTAGCCAATGAGAGAAAAGAGTAAGAAATTTTCAAAGAGTAGACAAATTCTTTTTGTTTACACAGAATGAAATTAAGAGATTTAAGGAAAGTTGCTTCAAGAGTAGAAAGGTGAAAAGAAGAGCGACCTCGAGCAAGAATAGAAAATTTTTCATTGTTGTAGTCAAGAGCGCATTGGGCATTGTCAAGAAGATGTTTACCAATGGCAGATTCATGAAATTATTGTGGGTATATGTTGGCCGTACAAGAGTGGAAAAGGCTTCAATGGCAGTTGTGCAAGGCAGGAGGATTGGCGATGGATCTAGGAACATGTTATTTATTTTGCTCATATAAGTGTTGAGATGTGTGACCAATGTACCGACTTTTGCAGTGGCACACAAACTGGTAAATAACATTGCTGTGATGATGGGAAGGTAACACATCTTTCTTAGTTGCTGGTAAGGGTGTTAAAAATAACACGTGGTTCAATGGAGAAAAAGCAGTGTTTCACAGCAGAGGTAATCTGCTTTTCAAACTTCATCCAGACATTTCCAATCCAAGGTATGTGTAGGTAGACAGAGCACTTTTCCAGCAGATTTCCAGCAGAATCTTATATAGTGGTTGGTGTACATCAGAAATCTGTTTTGTCACCTTTGTTGTTTGCAATTGTGGTAATGTTATTAATTTTCATGTAGCAGTTTACCTTAAAACCTTAACATAATCTTGAACGTAGAAACTTCTACTATAGTTTTTTTCTAATTCTAGCAATTCTTATAAAGTAATATTTTGGCTAGTACATTGTTGTATTATGGAATCAAATTCTATATGTCAAAGGACTGCAATTGGTTTTATTGCTTTGCCTTTGTTGTATCCTTGCACTGTTCAGTAATCAAGATTAATTATTGTTAATAGAGTTATTTGAAGTGAATATTTTGTATTATCTTGCAATTTAGTTGTTCTTTATGTAGTGTATGTTTAATGTTTATTTAATTGTGTTTTATTTCTTTTGTTGGCTGAAGTTAATTAGACCATTAAATTCTGCTAATGAGTTTTTCTTAATTAACGGTTTCTACTCATACATTTGGACAAATTCTGATGGCCTTATATCAGGTCTTTCCATAGGTTCTGTCCAAGTTTTGAATAAAGAAACAAGTAATCAAAACCTATTTAATCAAAATTTAATCAGATTGTACATTCTCTGGTTATATCTATGACTTTCTTCTATCTATTTATAAGCTAATTAATTCCATTATTCCATTAGTGTAAAATGTAAAACATTTCCATTACTGTAAATTAATTAATTCCATTACTGTAAAACATTTTTGCTAAAACTCTCCATTCTTAAAGCAAAAAACTCTGCAATGTCAGTTTCAACCTTCTCTTGGATTTTGAAAGTTTATTTCCTGCAAATGATTCTGTAAACTAGAAAAGAAGCAATATTTTGAAGGAGCTAGGTTGGCAGAAAAGGTGGATGAAAAATTTTCTGCCAACCAAGAACTTCAATCTTCTGCTATGTGATTTTTGCAGTGTAAGGTTGTGCATTGTTCTCATGGAACATCACTCCTTTTTGATTCCCTAAAATGAATCTTTTTTTCTTTAAAGCTTTGTTCAAACACTCTAATTGCTGACAGTAGAAATGAGCATTGCCTGTTGCATTAAGTGGTACCAATTCCAAGTAAATTGCTCTTTTGCAAGCCCCCAGATAAAGAGAAGAACCTTTTTATACTTCATACCATTAAATTTGATTCAATTGTAATGAAGTTAAATTCGGACAGAACTTATGGAATGACCTGATATATAAAAGTGAGATTTTACGATTTAGTAATTGATAGTTGAAAAAGGAAAAAAATATCTGGTGTTTTTACAATATTGATTTTAATGTTATTTCAAAAGTCGTTAAATCAAATAAAACTCTGCTTGCTCCAAAAAAATTCATGCAAACTTGAAATCACATTTATGCAAAATTTTTCACCAACTTTATATTCCATTTCTGCAAAATTTTAAATTGAAAATCTTGAAAAAATCTTGAAATGTTTCAAGTTTTTCAATCATTTTGGCAAATGCCTGAAATTTTCCAGTCAAAAAAAATTCAGCCATTTGGTAGTGTGGTAAAAACCTAATAAAAAAGATAATCACTAGTTTGCCTATAACTTTTAAATGAAAAATTGTTGCTTTTATATTATATTATAATATATGTGATAACCGTTTTGTTTGTTCTTTTCTTTTAATTTAAAAATTTATTTTTGGCAATTCAGTTGAGTTGGCAGTTTATTTAAATTGTTTTACTGTAGTTTAGGTTTTTTTTTTCAAGATTTGTTGGTTAGTTCATGTTCTTTTGTTGAGATATTGGTCACTTCGTTTGGATTTGTTTGTTTAGATAATGGCAAGATTCATTCATTTTACAAAAATTACTGTCCATATTAAGCAAGTAGAACTTGATTTGTTATATTATGTTATTTTTATCAAGTTATTTTAATATTTATGTTTGTTTTAGTTACCATTGTCCTCAAAATACATTAAGGCCCATTTCCACTATGAGCGTGGAAAAGAACATTCTTTGTTTCTTTCATTGATCTTCGATTGAAGTGAGCAGTTAAAATTGAAGCGAGCACAAAAGAAAATCAATAAAACAAACAAAGAATGCTCTTTTCCATGTTCGTAGTGGAAACAGGCCTTTACATTTGTTCATTTGTAGTAATGTAAAATGGACATAGTGTTAACAATCTAAACTGCTTAATATCCCATTTTTAAATGCAACCTATGACTGTGTAATTGGCCATCTGGCAGTAAAGCCATTTACATATGGCACAAAAGCCAAGTGTGCCACTACCAAGTTGCAAAAATCAATCACAAGCTTTGTTGTAAAAAAGCATTTAAGTTTTACAGCTTAACATTAAGCTGTTTATCATTACAATCATAATTGTAATTTTTTTGGATAATCTTAAAACTTCGCAGACCACTCCACCACACCCAAAGCATAACCATAATATGGCTTTGCATTAAACTACAATTATATGACAAACAAACTTCTTTAATCAAAACTAGGATACATAATTTTTCAAAAATAAAGAGCAAGTTTTCAAATATAAAGAGCAATTTTAATTAAAGTATCTTGTTAAAAATTTTTATTCAATTTGATTTACTATTTCCATTATTTTCTGCCAAAATGGACAATAATAATTAGTAAACTCCCCTAAAACTTCTATTACCATAGAGATATTGGCTTTAAGTTGCAATGAAGTAAGTGCCCTAGGTCTTATTACATCTAATCTTTGGTTTATACACCCAAATACATTTTCAATAGAGTTCAAATCAGGCAAAAAAGCAGGCAATTTAAAAAACTTCTACTCCAATGAACTCCAAATAGGTTTTGATATCAATACAATGATGAAACCTCACAACATCCAAAACTAGCACTGTGTTGGGTGTAAAAACGTTTTTTTGATTGCATTTAACCAAGAAATCTCCAAACCTCTCCCTATTAAATCCCTCATCAATAAGTTTAAAATGTTTCACACCACATATAGATATTATGCTGCACAATAAAATATTTCTTCCCTTAGAAGCAAGTGGGAACAACACTGCAACCTTAAAAACCGGTGAATATTTTATTTTATTTTATCTCTATATTTATCCTCCTGACTCGCAGGAGAGTGACGGAGGCGCTAATACATAGGGTAGGCAATTATCCCAACCTGCTTACAGAAATACCAAGATATTGCTGTCCGCTTGTAATTAATAGAGATATAACTGTAATTTAGAACTGCTTGCCAGGACCACCAAGCAGGGGAATGTGCCGTAAAGTGTCTTTCCCAAAGACACAACAGAATGGCGTAAGTGGGTTTTGAACTGAGATTGTGTTGATCACAAGCCTGGTGCTTTAACCACTTGACCATGCTGCCAACCATAATAACCATTGCTTGTAGACATACAAGATTAAACACAGATTCATCTAAAAAACAACTCTTTTTGAAAATTTTCCTCAACATTGCACAGCAAAAGGCATGCCTTTGATCAATACTGTGATGGTTTAAAACAACATTTTATATTTTTTTTATTCGTTTCCTTGATAAACCTGCTTTTTTAATTTCTTTCATGAGTTGTGCAAGTAAAATTTCGTTTTCTAATTTTTCTGTGCAACCTCTAAGGGTCAAAAAATTTTCATTTCCCATTATATATTATATTTGTGTGCAAAAAATCTTTGTTTTTCATTTTTCTTCTTGCTTTTTTGAATAAAGCTCCAAAAGTTGGTTCACCTTGGCTAAAATTTTCAATTTTTCTGTTAAGGTTATTTAAAGTTGAAAGACTCCAATTTGTATTTTCAAGCAGCTTTTGTTTAGTTTTTGTTGTTTATAGCCACTTTACTTGATCAAATATTTCAAGGTTTACAGTAACTTTTTTCTTTCTTTGTTGTTCTTAACTCATTATTCTTATTTTTTGAAGCAATATATGTTACAAGTAAAACTTGCTCTTTATTATAGAAAACTTGCACTTTATTTCAAAAAACTTGCTCTTTATTTCAGAATACTCACTCTTTGTTTTTAAACAATGCTGTAAGATCAAAGCCTAGTCTTAAATAATTTCCAAAATAAAAGTATGACTTACCATTTATTAAAAGAAAATTCCAATAAAATAATTTATTTTTGTCCATGGAAATAAAATGATTAGTTACACATAAACCAACTTAACTTTTTATAAGCAAACAAATTAAACTAGGATATCTAGGCCAACACAAACTAATATTAGAATATTTGTGTCTTATAGCTAATTAGACACAAAAATAGCCAGTGCCTAGTTAGTACATAGTGTTGTTGTACAAAACAGAGATTGCCAGGTCCACATAAAGTGAGATCCAAAACTGATCTGGTCTGCAAAAAAAGAACCAGGTCAGAATCAGATTTGCTTTGTTTTGCATCATTAGATTCAAAACTGCTTCTGATCAGGAAAAATCTTGGAAAAAAAGTAAGAAAAAATTTTAAAATACAATTATAATCATCAAATTTTGCAAAGTAGCTGTTGCTTGCATGGCTCAGTAAAGAGATAAAAAAAACTGACTGGTGAGCAACATCAATTGCAATGTCACCAAGAAGTTAGATAAACACCTCAACAAACATAAATTCAACTTAAAGCACAGAAATGCAAGAAACAAAAAATTTATTCAACACATTTACCTATGAATGCCAGCTTATATGAAACAATAACAATCATGACTAGTAATTTTGAATAATACAAGAAAATAGTAAAGCAACCATGATAACCAAAAAAAAATGACAGACAACTACACACTGCCATAGTTTTTATTTTAGCAATAACTACCATATACTATTTAAAACTATTGATAAAGATATCAAAAGGCCAGTATTTTTTTAAATTTAAAAATCACCCTGCTATAGCCATATCCCCAAGACTAAAAAATTGGACAAAATCATATTTTTTCAGGCTCAGACATGCATTATTGAAGCAGGAGGAAGTTATTCAAATCAGATCAATCTAGGTAATTGCACTGAAATTACTAAAATTTAACATAAAGACTTTTTTTGTCTTCAAAAGTTTATTTGGCCATACCCCATTGTTTCTGTTCTATTTACAACCAAAAAATAATTGAAAACAAAAAAAGTCTTCACATTAAATACATAAAATCTGAGCAAAATTTGGGCACCTCTATGAGCAATTGAATGATGCAAATCATTATTTGGGCTGTCATTAAAAAATCTGAGCAAAATTGTTTTCCCCAAAAATTTTTGATCTGGTATGGCTATACATACAACAAGTATTGATAATAAGTTTAAACAACAGTAAAGAAATTATAGCAACAAACTATCTCTTTGAAATTGTGATGTTTGGCATGTGTATATACATAACTGCAAATCCAATTCTAAAGTAAACTATTATAAATGAAATGACTATAAAACAAATTTAGGTAAAAAATATTTACATCATTACCTAAATATATTTTCACATAGACCTATGTCCCATATAAACAAAATTCGCTTGATTCTATGTCTTTTTACTAGGTTGCAATAAAGTGCAACAATTACATGAACAATTTTTTTTACATATACTATCATAAATCTTAATTCAACTTGCACATCAATATGCATTACTTTTTGCTTAACAATAGCATGTCACAAATTTTACCAAATTACATTGTACGTATTACGAAAATTGTAACTTTAAAATGAGTTAAATCAGTCTTTTGCATTAAATAGCTGCAATTTGATATAAAACAAATCAATCTAATAAATCAAAATTTAAAATCATAACTAGCTTCCAAATATGTACCTTAGGCTAAGAAAATAAACTAAAACAATGTTTGTACTTTGTTTGATCAAACATCAACTTTAGCACCTTAACATTAACTTAATTCATAGTTTTCTTTGCTAAGGCCTATATAAATTAATGAAATAATTGAAAAGTCAGAAAAGTGTGCTATAATAAGAAATTATACTACTAACAATAGTGATGTAAAAATGCATCCAAATACAAAGGTTCAGCAAAATTCTTAACAAAAACTATTTACAGATTACTGTAGCCATGTAAATTTTAACAGGAATAGAAACCATATTTGAATTGATAGTTGAGCTGGACCAGGGCTTCTCAAACAGTGTGTCACAAACAAAAATTTTAGAGTCATGAAACAAATCGGGTTTTTGTGTTTTGTGCCATAAAACTTTAAAAATCACAGTAGTGCTGCAAATTTTTTTTAAAAATTAGTCGTTGATGTCCAACCTGTGGCAGTTATTGCAATAATTACAGTAATCAACACATATGACTCACAAAACAAGGTTGCAAACCAAAAACTTCACTGCTTTCTCAATCTTACTTCAGTTTACCCAACCTTAAGCTTCAAATTTTCTAAACACAAAAACAACCTATATGTATTTCAATAAAACAAACAAATGTGTTTGCAAACACATTATGTTTGGAATCTGAATTTCAAAACTTCCCAACTACATCCGATGGAAAGGCTTCAGTTTGATAGTTCTAAAGTTATAAGGAAATCAGTGTTACCCTTTGATTTCCATTACTCCCAGGCTCACTCTGACTCAGAGTGAGAGCAACTGTTAGGGTTCCAACTATAAATTAAATAGATCAACCTGTTGCCTTGCAGGTACTGTCTTTTTAGGTAAAGGCTATATCCACAGCAGACAACTGTGGTTGGTGTCAGCAAGAGCATGCAACCAATAAAAATTTGCTCTGTAGATTGAATGCTAACAGAGGATGTGAAGCCACAGTGACTCCAAAAACAAGATTGGGATGGAAGAAATTCAGAGAATGTGATGAGATAATGCTTGGAAAAAGATTCTCTTTGCAGATAAAATAAAAGGTATATAATAATAGCTATGTGAGATCAGCTATGTTATATGGAAATGAATCATGGTGTTTGAGAAAAATAAAGTAGCTATTTTGAGAAAAGCAGAAAGATCTATGGTGAGAGCAATGTGTGGTGCAAAGTTACTGGACAAGAGGAATACAGTGGAGCTGATGGACATGTTGGGATTGAAAGAAGCAGCAGATAAGCTGGTAAGAACAAATGGTGTGAGGTGGTATGGTCATGTTTTGAGATGGCCTGAAGAAGATGTTTTGAGTAAAGGCAATGAATGGTACATAAAGTGGATGGAAAACGTAAACAGGGGCAACCAAGGATGAAATGAAGGAAACAAGTTGAAGGAAGCATGAGAAGGATGGTTTGAGGAAAGAAGATGTGGCAGATCAGTGTAGATGGAGAGATGGTTTAAGAATTGTGGAAATAGTAGATGCATCTAGCCACCTCCATTTACTGGGGATAGAGTAAAATCAGGGTAAAATTCAATTGTTGATGACAATATGATAATGCTGACAGAGACAGATCATAGCAATTATAACCGCACAAGAAATCTAAAGTTTGCAAAAAACTACAAAAAATGAAAATCATAGAGACACCATTAAAAAATTTTCCTAATAAAATTTTTTTTAAATTTTGTCACATAGTGAAATATTGTGTAAGTTTTTGTTTAGTTTGACTGAGTTTCAGCATGTACCTATAAAATAGAAAAAATTATTAATTAATTCAAGATTAAAGAATCTTTTTACATCTCAGCTAATATTTGCATAAAAATTTTATTTCATTGAAAGATACAATCAATTAGCTTAATTAGAGTAAATAGTAATTCTTTTTTTAATTGACTAAAAATAAACAAATGTAGCACTTTGATAAATTAGATTGTTTTTGGATGACTGAGTTAGCAGACTAAGTTTTCTTTATGATTTTGGCTTCTTGTGCTTTCCTCTCTTACTCTAATAACAAAACCACCTGTGCAAAATACACACGCACAATTGCTAAAAACTCAACCATAATTAAACATAAAAGTAAATTTAACAAGGGCTTAACAAGTTTAAATCAAAGTAGTTCATGAATACTAATTTTTCTTTTATGTTTCTTGAGTTTATTCTTAAGTTCTGTTACACTAAATTATTGCTTATAATAGCAGTTGTTTCCTTGCAGCCTGGGTTGGGTATGTCTGTTTTTGTCATTTTACATGACAGTCTGAAACCAAAACTGCCAAAATGGAAGGGTATCTACCTATCCCAATATTTAAATTTAATTATTTGAGTTAAGCAAGAGGTCTGAAACAAAACATTTTTTAATTTATTGAGTGCCACTTAAAATGCTTAAGCCTTTAAAAAATTTTCACATAAATTTTGCAAACACCACATTTATATTGCTGCAAATTAAATCAATAAAACATACAAAAGATTAAGATTTTTTCAACAAAAAATTCCATTCAAAAATTTACTCATTTCTTTCATAAAATTAATTGATCTTATATTTCAATAACAAAACTAAAACTAAACCTGCATGGTTTTCTGCAAAAGCTACTAATGTGTTATTTTATTGATACATTACAGACAACAGGTTTATAATAACTTGAACAAAATTAGTATGTGATTCTAAAATTTTTGTAACTGTATAATCACATGTTAAGTAATACGTTAATGTGGCGAAAAACAACTTATACACGAAATGTTAAGGAATATGAAAAAAGTTTTTGCGCTTCATGGATACCAGGTTGTCAGACAGATGTTGCCACAAATGTTTCAAAAAAAAGGTGCCAACAGAGAGCCAATTGCGTCAAAAAGCGCTCAATTTATATTATCTAACTGAAATTTTAACTCGATCGTGACATACAGTAACAGATCATATTTTAAAAATTTGTTTGTCACCTTATAAAAAATCAATCTTAAAAAAAAATTACAGCAACTAAACTTCGTTTAACAAAATTCAATTAATTTAAATTTATTTTAATTAAAAATTCTTATTCAAATAGAATGAAAGAAAAATAACGAATTAGAATAAAACATATTTCAAATCGCAATTTTTTAAATTCGACAATTCCTACGTCCGGACTTATACTCTATCGGTTATTAACTTTACTTCAAAGCTTCTATATCTGCCCAAAAGCATTAAAAAACATTTATTTATAAGAAATTTTTTGTAAAGTAACGGATCATTATTTTAACGCCTATGAACGGATTGTTTACAAAAAATCAACAAACGAGCAAGCAAAAAAAATTAATAAGCTTTAAAATAGTGGTTCTCAACCTTTTTAAGTCTGCAGACCGGTAATATATCAAAAAAAATTTGGCGGACTGGTAATCTTTTTAATGTCTGAAAAAATTGTAACAAACGCAATAATTCGATAAAAAAATTTATTAAAACAAAAGTAAGCACTTAGCATCAAAGGAACTTTATTTAATGTAAAATTTGCTGCTGCCTTCTTAATATAATACGTAGTAAACGTGGCTCTATTGAAGTTTTTTAATGGGAAAGTTAGGGAAGCCAGAAGTGGAAGGAAACAGTGGGGTAGGAAATCTACAAGAAGGTAAAAGGTATTTTTGATATATTTTTTGAAATATATCAAAAAATATCTTTTCCTTCTTGTAAATTTTCTTTATTGGTTAGTAGGCACTGATTTCTGATTGTTTTTTTTTGTGACAATGCCTGTACTTTTTATCTTTACTACTCATATTTAAGTTTGAAATTGTAGATTTTTGGTTACAATTCCAAATTTCCAAAAAAGTTACTTCGTGAAATTCTTATCTTTTCCTGCCTAGTCTTTTCGGATGACCGTTTTAATTTAGTTGAAGTATAGTCTGGCACCATTCCTCTCAATAGCCTAACTAGAGACTGATTTCTTAATTCATTTTCATACTTTCTTTTCACCACTTCTTTTCAAACCATTGGTTTTGTTGCACACTGTAAATATATTGATGCAATAACCTTAAAGAGAGGTATTAAGGTCATTCAAGCGGCTGAATACATGTATATTCACTAAATATGCCAGTTTACTTACGCACATTTTAGCGGATAAAAATTCTTTTAATGGGAATGTTTATTTACGCACAAAATGATTTGTTTCATATAATTCAAAAAGACTTGCAAGAATGTGTGTCTTTTCGAAAGACATATCACTTTTGCATGAAAAATGAATGGCAATTTTGCGCAACCATACTCACACATAGTGCCTCAAGAAGCCTTAAATGCAATACTCGATTAGAGTAATTGATAATCTTAACTAGTCGGATCATGATGTTATTTAATTCAGGTGACAGTTTCTGGGAAGCTATCTTCATTCATTCATTCATTTTTTATTCTCGATCATGATTAAACAGTTCAACACAAAAATTATAAATATTAAAAAGATCAAGAAAAGGAGAAGCAGCACAACGTCAGACGTTAAAACATGCATATGATAATCATAAAGTAAAAGTACAAGACAGTATAAAGCATGGCCGCAACACCTTAATCACATAAAGATATAAGAAGTAAAAAAGAAAAAAATACCGGTACATAACAATATTATTATCAAACAAACTGAACGATTAAATAACCAGTGCATGACTAGGCTGCGTAATGATGATGGGTGGCATAGCTAGCCAAGATGGGAATTTAACTCAACTGAACTAGGTGAGTACAGAAAAATCACCCATAAAAAGAATCCCAGACAGCCAAACATACCTGGGCCTGATCTGGTAAAAACTGATATTGAAGTGGCGTGCTCTACTCGGCCCAGATCGGGCGTGCAGGGTTTTACGTCATGCCCCATCTGGCCCTGAACCGATGCAGATCTGGCGTGCTAACATCCCCCCTGTCAGGTTTAGAGATGGCAAGCCAGGTTGGCTGAGAGGGGGCTATGTCGGGCTAAACACTTGCTATTAGCACCTAGTTGAGAAGGCTACTCAATCTGGCTTGAAGGGGGCTACATCGCTACATCTGGATTAAATTATATTATGGCTGTACTGAAATCAGTTTTATGATTCAACATCACAAAATAATTAAACAATTTATTACAAAAGTAACGAAACATTTTAAAAGGTAATACACTGGCATTTAATGGAATCACAGTTTTGCGTAGTTTTTGACCACCTTTCCGATCTTTCGCACCATCCAACCACGAACATACCATGCGCCTAAAATCTGTTTGATTATCATATTGAATGACACCATTACCAATTAACAATATCTTTTTATAAGAGCTTTAGACCAAAAATCAGTTTTGTACTGGAGGCGCGGTCAAAAAAGCAAGGGCAAATAGATAAAAGCAATAAGTATTTATTGAACACAATGCACTGGTTTACAATATTTTCGCTAAGGATACTCTAAGTTTTCTATTAATTTATCCGTTACGTTTCTGTTTGAAATCACGTTTTCTATCCAGTGCTGGGCTCCAGTTACTCAAATTATCAAAGCGTGAAACCTCGCTGATTTTTGTACGAAACTATGAAGATTCTTTTCCGAAATAACGTGGCATTCAAAATTCACTATTTTAAACAACCTTAACTGGCAATTATGAAAAACGTAAAAACAACTCACCAAAAATTATTCTATAGAGACGAAGGTGTTGAAACCCTTTTTTTCCTAAACCTCCCTTTCCAGTTAAATTATATTTCACAGCAGTTTCGTGGGAAAAAGCTTCTTGCATAATTTTTTGCACCGCTTCCTGCTGAGTACGTCCGGCAAAAGCTTTAAGATGCTTCACCTATAAGACGTACGAACGACAATGAGAAATATCAAAGACTTTAGTGACGAATTTACAGGTGCATCATTTTTCCATGGCAAATAGAAGTCAACTGCTTTATTATTTGCTTTTATCTTTTAATCACTCCAGCGAATAAATTCACATACAGTTTTTATTTATTTTATATCTAACTGAAAACATGCATAATACAGTACTTACAGTTTGTTCATAGTACGTTTCATCAATTGACTTTTGCTCCAAACTATGATTGTCTTTTTCAGTTTGAAGAGGAAAAATTTTAAAGAAGTTCTTGTAACTTTTTTCCGGGGTGTTGGCGTTCTTGCTGTGAATCATTTTTTTTATTATAACTTTTTGCCCGCTTTTAAGCTTTTCAAACATTGTAAAGATTTTATCTAAATAAGAGAAATAATAGAAATCAGATTTCCTTAGATATAGTAACTATAAGGTTTCTATACGTACTAAAAGTTGGCTCCAGTGCAGATAAAAAAATTACTACATTCGACGACGAACAATGGGGTGATTTAGAAATTGAATAAAAAACAAAATGAAATTTTTAAATGAGAAAGTTCCTTTTTTTAAAAATTTTACGTAACATTTAAACACTTCAATTTTTTCATTTTTTTCACTTAAATACCAATACTTAAAATTTATTTTTTCAACATAATACCGTTAATTGCAGACTTTGTGGGTTGGAAAGATGCAGCTGTATTCGATGACAAACAGTGGGGTGGTGATTTATGAGCTGAATACAAAAACCAATAAATACATTTAAATTGTTGGAGCATGATGGCTGAAATATTTGAATCAACTATAAAATAAAAAATAGAGCCAGATTTCTGTTACCAATTTATTTTCTACTTTAACATTTCAAATATAATACTTAACTTATGGTCAAAAAAAGAAATGTGTTTTACTACTTTTTGAAGTATTATACTCGAAACCTTAAAACAAAAAAAGATGACACAAATATGGGTTTATTTTAACATTTACATCTATTTTAGAGCACTTTATAACAACTAAAAAACGCAAAGGATTGTTTTTTTCGGTAAATTTTAAATTCCATTACTTATAGACTGTACTTCTGCAGAATATGGTGGAGGTCTGGGCAAATTTTTCTCTAACATTAAATGGTCATCTTTGGAAGAAATGCTTTCACCTGCTTTGTTGTTTCTCGTTGGAGTTGCATTAAAGAAACGTTTACTGGTTGAAGCTTCTAAATAAAACAGTCTCAAATTGGGAACGATGCAATACTCAAAAGACAATGTAACATTACTAGGAACAAGTTTTCTCTTCTCAAAGGGATTTCATCATCTTCAGAATTTCAACCGTATCTTATTTGACACTTGTAAAAACGTAAAAAAAACTATGAAGAATAAAATTTATAATTTATGTTTTAAAGTAATCCATAGAAAATTACATAAGTTGCCAAATTATCTTCCAAATGTGACATTACTATTTAAGCAGTAATTCAATTTATACTGAATTTAATAGGCAAGGTGTAGTTGCAAAATAATAAACTTTACAATTAATAAACCTCAAAAAAATTACATACATATCCTAATATTTTGGTTAAAACTTGAGCTCGCAAAACAAAAAGAAATTATTGCAGTCAGAATAAATTGGAACTTTTTGATATGGTGCAAATAACTAAATACAATATTTTCATCAATTTTCCAAAATCTGCAGAGTAATAAGAATATGCAATAAAATCATGACATTTGTTTACCATAGAAACATTTAACAAATCTCACTTGGATTTTCTTTTACCCACCAAATTGTGATCAGATTCTAAACAAGAACTAAGTTTTGCTTTAAACATTGCAGCTCTAGCAATGTTATAATCATCTAATAAACAAATATAGAATTTAACATTAACCATGTTAGAAAAATACAGTACAAATAAAGAATAGATAACCACAGAAGAAATAACTATATTTTTTGTCAACAGTACTATCATGAAAAGTAACCACTTAAACAATAAGTTCAAAAGTAATTTAGGCTTTAAATAAAAAAAAAAAATTGTGAAAGTACAAACCTGTTTCCTTAAATATTCTCAAGTAACTATATCTTTTCCAGGTGGCTAATGGTTCAGTTTGCTTGGTTACTAAATTGTTTATACCAGAGCTGGTGGCTCCAGTAGTAGGTGGCCACATACATAAATTTTCCTCAGGACATATCCATTTTTTTGGCACAACAGCCAAACCAGTATCATTTTTCTCACTAAATTCAATTACAGCAAACATCTAATTTATGTAGAATTTTATTTTGTCAAGATTGACCTGAAGAATGAACAAAAAACTTTTTCTTAAAAAAAACATTAATATTGTCAATTATAAATAGATATCATTCAACACAGCTCTACTTCTAAAAAGGATGAGAGATTGGGCAGTGATGAAAAGATTAACAAACTTAAAACAAAAAAACGATTAATCACTATACAGCTCATAATGTACAATACATGACCATATGTCCAAATAATGCTTTCATAGCAAGATTGTATTTTGTTCAATTATCCAAAAAAATCAGTTATCCAAACCACCCTTGGTCTTAATCGGCATTCTACTGTATTTTTAGAGAACAAAAAGTTTGTATCCAGTTCTTTTCTAAAATATATCAGACAAATAATAAAATAATTTTAAGAAAATTCTGGACAAATTTGTAATATTGTTGACTTGAAAGAGACAAATGTAGCATTTTCGCATGCTGATGCTTGCAAAAACACTAAAATCAGGCTGGTTCTGCATCACTGACTAATGAAATAGAAATTTTTTTCATACGATTTTAGTTTACTTAAAATTATAAGCTTTCTTTCCTTACTTTTGGCAAACCTTCTGTTTAAAATATATATAACCAATTGTTGAAAACTCATTAGAAGTAAACACAGAATATGGGTTTAAATAAGTTTAGACCAAACCATTTCTTAACACTGTTTTTTAGTTTCTTTGTTACATGGTTAAAGTCTGACACTTCAAAATTTATTAACAACACAAAGCAATAAAAGCAAACAATTTTTGCACTTTGCATTCCTAAAAATCAACCTAGCTAATATTTTGATCTGTCACAAACTCACCCAAAATTTTTTTATATACTGTATTACTTTACCAATATACTTTCAAAAAATAGGAGATAGGACTTTTTGTTTTTTTTAATACATTAAATTTAGTGTGTCAAATTCTCATGACCCAAACCCAGAATTATTTTAATAAAGGAACAACAACAAAACAATCTTTATATGGAAGTCTAACATACTTTTTGGTAACCTCAGTAAGTGACACACAGTTTATAATGCCAGACAACTGTGAAACTTTATGAATATCTAAATTTGATGATGGCAATGGGTAAGAAAAAAATGGTTGCACAGTAGAAAAATATTCAATTAATACTTTTACATTCAATGTTGTTGACACAAGTATATTTCTTATCAAGCATATATTGCATCCAACTTTAGCACAATTATCTTTTTTAGATGTAGATAAAAAAATCATTCCAGATAACATTAGCATATTGACTATAATTCTTATACTTCATTAGTAAGGGTCCGTCATTGTACTTTATTTTAACTGTGGTAACACCTGAAGACTTTTTAATACATTTCTTTGATGATGCACTAATCTCAGACAATCTTCAAATGACTTGAGATAATGGTAAATGGGGTTTTCTCAATAGTCTTTTAATAAACAGTTTTCAAATGGAAAAGCAGAAAAAGTATCCAGTGGTCCAAATCTCTCAACATCTCCAGCAAAGGAACCAAGCAATGTACATTATAAACAAGCATATTTTGTCCATAAAAATTTCCCAAAATGCTTCACAAAAAGCACTAATAAATTATTTGCATAATCACAATGGCTCATGTAAAGAATAGGATTAGACAACAAAATAAACTAAAAAAATACAGCAAAAAATGCTTATAGAGTGATTTTGGAATGTTTTTTTCAGTACCATAATGCCACTGAACAAAGTAAATTGCTGATATTCAATAGCTTTCTATCATTTGATTTCAATAAATGAACAACATTTTTGCACAAATTCTTGAGGAAGAAAATTGTCGAAGCTTAGTAAAGATTGAGAAATTGCATTTATGTAAACACTACTAAGACGACATATTAGCTGATGTAATCCTTTCATCCACAGTCTGATAAGTCGTCTAGTTACACCAAAATAAACAAGGTGCATTGGATCTAATACAAATTGTGTAACTAATCCAATATGCAATTGAAAAAGAGGGGTGGTCATCAGGCCATAATGAGGATCTATCACTTCTGTAAAGTTTTCATCTGTGTGAAGAATAGCATTTGTATCAAGAAAAAATTACTTTATCTTTCCAAACACCTTGTTGAACATATTTATCACACCCATAATAAGCATTGTGTCCTTTTGTTCTTTTGATAAAGGATCAAGCTGGAGCATCACAAATAAAGTAAGAAATTTTTATCTCATATAATTTTTTATCTAATGTTATTTTATTGGTTTGTAATAGTGTCATTTATTCAATAAAATAAATAATCCTCAATACTTTCTGGTTCATTATTACCACAATACATGCCTACAATGAAAGGAGTATTTACATTAAGTTGGTTAATTCTAGCTAAAATAGGCCAAAACTGTTCCTTAGTACTTTTAAAAAGGGGAAGGCCATCTATATTAATTTGTAAATAAATAACATTGCTTTTAGGGCTTTCAGCAGCAGCAGTGAATGCATCATGTATTGTTTAAATAATGCCAAAATGATAACAATATCCAGAGCCAATTGGTTTCAATGAATACTTTCTTTGTGTAGACAACAGTGTTCGTGGATCTGCAGGCAACAATGGAAAAAAATTTTGTAAAATTTGTAATAAAATTTAAAGTACCTTTTGCGGTATATTGCATTGAACAGCCCAATCAGCTAAATCAAGAAAAATTTGCTCCTCATTAATGTTTTCAACATTCAATTGATGTTTTTGTGCTATCAATTACTGAAACAGAGTAAGAATACCAACTGCAATTACTCAATGTATCACTTAAATCTTCATAGGCAATAGCATCATTAATATTATCATCAAATGATTGACTTGTTTCATTACTGGAATGAAATGACACATACTGCATGGTGGCATTAGACATCATTACTGATGCTAGTTCAGTATTTGCATCATTGTTTTCATCAACTAAAATAACATTTTCTTGCACTGCAACTGGCTTTTCTTTTTCTCCTTTATGAAGGTTTTCTTTTTCTGGCAAACCATTAAACCACTCTCAAACTTCTTGCATATGTACAGATGCATTTTCTTTTAATTATTCTATGATTGGTCCAATATGAACCACCTTTTCTTTCAGTCTTACAGCTTATATGTTTATCCATATTACTAAAAACATTAAATAACTCAAGCTAAAGAACAAAATACTAAAATAACAATTGTGGCCTATACAGAAACATGTCTTGAGTTTTGAAACTGACATACAAACTAACATTCATTTGTTTAACTACTCTTTTTTAAAAATGCTTAACATAATTTTACATTAATTTTATTAAAAATATTATTATTTAATAAAAAAATTTAAGCAAGTTTGTTATATTGTTGACTCTAAGAGACAAATGTACTGCAATATTTTTGCATCCTGACATTAATTTGACAAAATTGCTTTTGTATCACCAATTAATAAGACACAAATTTTTTATATAATTCTAGGTTCATATATAATCATGAGCTTTCTTCCTTTACTCTTGCAAAACATTCCATGTGAAATATACAGGGTGTCTACAAATTCTTTAGACAATTTTATAAATTCATTAAAAAATTTTAAGTGTTATCAAAATAATTTTTTTGCATATTAATTAGTTATTATCAAAGTTCTTGCTAATATTACTTTTTTATTTCGGAGATGAATTAGATAAATAAAATAATTGATTTCCAACCCTTTTTAAAAATGTTTACTCCACAAGAAAGCACAATGTGTTTCTTGGTTTATTGGAACGAAATCTGATATTGAAACACAAAGAAATTACACAACTTATAACACAGACATAACACCCTTGGATTTTTTATTGTGGGGTTACATAAAAGATGTTGTGTACCATACAAAAGTAAAGGGCAAAAATGACCTCAAGGAAAGAATAAATGCTGCTGTAGAGACAATTGATGAAGAAATGTTAAAAAGGACATGGACTAAAATTGAATATTATTTAGATGTCCTCCATGCTACAAATGGGGCTCATATAGAAATTTATTAATGCTTTGAATAAAAACTTCACTATTTACTTGATATTATTTAAACATTTCAGAGATTTCCAACTTTAGTTGTAATATTAATAAATTTTTAAAATTATCTAAGGACTTTGTGGAAACGCTGTACATGAACAACTTCTAAAAGCTCATAGGAAATAATCAAAAAGTAATATTACATATAGGCTTAATAAGTTTAAACCAAACCATTTTTTCAATGGTGACTTACTTTTTCTGTTTCTTTGGTACAACCTCAAGCTCTGTCACATTAAACTAGAACATAATTTTTTTTTAATTTCATTAACAATACTAATAGAAGTAAACAATTTTTCTAATACATGCTGTGTAACTAATCCAATCCGCAATTGAGGAAGAGAAATGAGCATCAGCACATAATGAGAATCTATCATCTATGCAAAGATTAAAATTTATATCAGAAAAAAATTCTTAACCTTTCCAAACACTTCCTTAAAAACATTTACTAAACCCATAAGCATTGTGTGCTTTTGTTCTTTTTATATGTAATTGAGCTGAAGCCTCACAAGTAAAAGCAAAAAATCTTGGTTCTTGTTCACTATTCACCGATTTTTGTTGATTACTTCTTAAAATTTTAAAAAATTTCAGAAGCCTGCGAGGTTAGTGGCGGCGAACAGTTAACGAGACCCAAAATTGCTCAACAGCAAATTTAAAATCTATCAAGCCTACTCAAACATAAAATCGCCTAAACAATGATAAAGCGCTAAATCTGGAAACACAAAACGGAACAATTTTAATCATAGTCTAATCAACCACGCTGTCCTTTTACCACCATTTATCTGAAAACATTCACAACTTAACTAAAGTTTCTTCCCGAAAGTAACATTTACTCTACGAAGAACAAACACGTTGTTAAGCGATGCATAAAAATAGTCATATAAAAAAATATTAAGAAATGAAAAGGACTTAAATTTTTATATAAAAATATATGAAAAACGCAGAAAAAAACTTGCAAGCAGTCAAAAAAGGAGTTTTAATAATATTTCTAAATTGATAAAATAAACTTGCAAATTCCATAATCTAGCGAGACAGTTTTAAAATCACTAGAATTATGGCTATTGCAACACTATCAGTTTACATGTAACAGTGCATTTTTTGAGATGAAAACATTGGCTCGCATGTGTTGGAATTGTTTTCTGTAATTTGGTAACGCTATTTAGCAAAAAATTAATCGGATCTTTGTTTATCTCAGCTAAATTTGTTTAAGTTTTTCACTATTTGAGTATTTTCCAAGAAATAAAACTTTCCTTAATTTGTGAAAAACATTTGAATGACGTAGCGAGCATAGATGCTGATAATGTCTGATATTAAATAAATAACCAATTGAACAGGTATTTAGCTGACCTAAAAATATAAACCTATTGTGCCAGATGTTGACCAGATCTGGGGCAGATCTTGAATTTAGCTGGCACAGCAACCTATTATGCCCGATCATTACCATACTTGGCCCAGAAGTTGACTGATCTGGTCCAAGTTCAACCATCTAAAAACCACTACATGCCTAATCTGGCCCAGATTGGAGTGGCTGTCTGGGAAACCTCACCAGGTCCGGAAACCTTTTCTAAATGCAACTGGTGACTATAATAAAATTGTGAATATTGCAGAGAGTATATACGAAAAAATTACAAAATTATACATTTAATAATAAACAAATATTAACAATACAAAAGATAATATAACAACAAAAAAAACTATTATGCTAGTCGAAGTTGATGGAAAAAACATATATGAATAATATAACAATTATAAATAAAAATCAAAAAAAAATAAAAAAATAAATAAATAAAAAACTTTAACAACAAAATTCATGCACTACAAAAAAAAGTATTAGATAAAATTTTTGCAGACCAGTATAATAGTAATATAAAAAAATTTAGTAACTGTCAAACATTAAGTCAATAAAATTTAGTAACTGTTTTTGAAACATTTAGTAACTGTTCAAAGACAAAGTCATTAACATTTAGTAACTGTTTTTCAAACTTATTTTACAATTCTAAAAGTAAAAAATTAATTGCTAAAATAAAGCAGTAGACTATTGCCAAAAAGAAATTTTAATGAAAGAGCGAAGATAAGGGTGAAAAAAAATCAATTTGATTGAGTTTGAAATTATGCAGACAATCAAAATTAAAGAAGAGTTTTTTAAAGCTTTGTGTGCACTGGATATCTTGATCGATTAAGCTTTTCTTCCAGAGATTGAATTCAAAAATTTTGACAAGATTTCCATTTTCTTCTTTCTCGAAACCTGTAATTAAAAATACATAGGGCAGTATCGCGTTTAGGAATGTAAACACTACAATTAAATATTATTCCCATTACTTAAAAGATATTTATAAACCTCAAGAGTAAAAGATCGAACACTTTGTTTTTTATTTTTTAAGCCAAAGGGAATGCAATTCCAATAAGCGGGACCACAGTGTGAAATAGCTTGCTGACATACTGTGCTAAAACATTTCTTTGGAATAAAGATAGACTTGTTTTTGGTATTGTATTTAGATTCGCTTTTAGTAAAAACATCTTTAAATGCAATTGGGTTTTTGCCATTTTTTGTTTAAACATAAACACAATTAGTTCTTTAGCCAAAAGTTGATCTATTGTTAACAATTTATTTTCTTTCATGAGTTTGCAACTTTTTTTATTTTCGCGGTTGCACCCGAATGACAACCAGCCATGCTGGCAGCTTGGTCAGTACACAACCATACATATTTTCCCCAATCTAAGTCTTGATCTTGCATTTATTTATTAAGGAAAATCAATAATTACTGTTAATATTCTTCTGACATTGTTCTACTTCTGAACTTGTAGGGTAGGGATCTTATAAAATTAGTAGTTAGAAGATCCCTATTGTAGGGTTCAGAAAGTTCTGAATTTAAAGAGTAAAATTGAAATAAATTGTTGCGGGCCGGCAGAAAAGCTAATGTGGACCGGTGGTTGAAAACCACTGCTTTAAAATGAAATAGCTACGTAAAATGATGTGGTTTTTGGCTTCCTTACAAACAATTACACGTCTCTACAAACGACTCGCAAGCAATTCATCATCATTACAAAGTGCGTTATGATAGTTTAGGCTCATCGCTGCTTGAAAGATTTAAACAAAACAGGAAATCATTTCACAATCGTTATTTTTTCAAACCAAACCCCCTCCATTGATAGAATCTGGTTCTATCAATTAAAATTTATTCGAAAGAAATAATACGTATCAAACTATTGTCACGGAAATGCGAAAACAAACATACGTATACGAGTTTACGAAAAAAGTAAGACGGCTAATATGAAACAAATTTTACAGTAAAAGCGACAAAAGACATTAAAATTTCACAGTTTCAGTGGACAGTTCTGTGTTATTGTATACCCTCATCTGAAATATGGTATTATAGTCTGGGGCAATTCCAATAAATCTGTACTGCAAAGCCTTCAAGTAATGCAAAACAAAATTATTCGTATCATGAATCTTAAATGTTTAAGGGATCATGTTCAATTAAACTCATTATTCAAATCCTGAAACTTATTAAAAATCAATGAAATATACGAACTAGAAATAGCTAAATTTATGCATTTATATTACAATAAACATCTTCCGGAAAATTTTGACCATTGTTTTAAATCTGCTGGCAATCATCATTCTTATTCAACCAGATCCATATTCAATCAAAACTATTATCAAGAAAGATATAATCTAACATTCAGCCAATCTTCCTGTAGTTATAGTGGAGTAAAGGCATGGAATAAAATTCCACTAGCTATGAAAAAACTAACATTTTCCTCCTTCAACAAAAAGATGAAAACATATCTATTAAATCAGTATTAGGTATATCGTATTTGGAGTCTATATAAAAAAATTTTTTTTTCTTTGTATGAATAATATGTCATATAGCTATGTGCTTTTTGTGTATGTGCCATACTTGCTTTGTGTGTGCTTTTTTGTATGTTTGTATTTTTTGTGTTTGTTTTGCTTAGTTATTGTACTAATATTCTATTTTAATATCAATGGGCAGTTTTGACTAGATGACCACATAGTGGTCTTTCACTGTCCAGTTTAGTCAAATATAAATTCTTTATATCCTGTCTGCAATGTAGTTTTGCTTAAAAGTAATATTGTAATTGAAAATGGATGTGATTATGTTATTTTCTCTGTATTTTATTTGACTAAACAAAATAAACTTCTTCTTCTTCAATATGCTGTTGCCAGTTTGAGTAGTCATGACTCACACACGTCCGTCTCGACCAGGATGCACTCGGAGCACTCTACCTAAAGGCCAATGAGCTCTCGGGGTGTTAGCTGATAAAACAAGAACAACAACATTAGTTTTTAAATCATTACCCTTAGTACGCCATTTTGCTTGAGCATTGATTTCCAGAATTCATTCTTTTAACTATCATACTCAATAATAGCGAATTAATTTTTGCCGGTGTCGCCAACGTTTTGTATGATCATTGTGTGTTTTATCAATTACGTCAGGGGCATACGCACCACCTAAGTGCCCAATTAGAAAGTGATTTGGCGTCAAAGGTACATCGTCAGTGGGATCAACACTTCGGTAAGTCAAAGTTCCTGAATGAATTAAAGCTTCGGCTCCAATGAAAGTCGACTGAAGCTCTTCGTCAGTTATGCCAGCAGATTAAAGAATAGCTCTCAGTGCTTTTTTAGCAGATTTGATCATCGCTTATGCACTGCACTCCACCTGGCGATAATGGAGAAATAAAAGACCAAGTCATTCTATGATTAGTAAAACAACTTTTCAACAAGTTTTTTATGATTAATTTTAGACCACACAAGTCTTTTAGCCCGTTTTCTACCATAGAAAACTTGCCAGCATTGTCTGATACAAGTTCAATTGGGTAGCCGAGTCTATTAATCATACGAAAAAATGCTTTTAAAAATGAATAAGTGTCAAGACCATAAGCCATTTCAAGGTATACTGCTCTACATGCCAAACAAGTAAATAAGTACGAATATCGTTTTTGTCGCTTTTTTACCGCGACCTTGAATTGTTATGAAAGGTCCAGCAATTCAAACAAATATTCTTTAAGGTATTTGCATTCGTCTATCAGGCAGTGGTACCATTAATTGTAATCCAGGTAAAGCTAGTGTTTCTTACTTTAGTACATTGATTTTACCATTCTTTAATTGCTTCTCAAGCGCACCAAACCCAATACTTTGATGAAATAGCAGTTAAAGTGTGGTTGATCCCATAATGCCCTATCTTTTTGTGATAGTGCTTGACTATAAGTACTATTATTCAGGATTTTTTTTCTAAAATTATGGGATATTTTGCCAAAAATGGCAAATGTTCAGAAAAATTTTATCTACCAATGCACCGTATTAAGCCATCAGTCCATAATTTGAGTCTCAGCATCGCCTTCTGCTCTGCCAGACGACTTAAATTCAAAAGTATCGTTTTCTGCTCTCCACCATAGCCCTAACGTTTTTACTGTAGACACATTTTCAGCAAGCAAGTCAAAAACTACTGCTTTATCATCTTTTGGAATTAAATTAGATATTACTTAGGTTAGTGACCGAATTTCTAGGGTGCAAACCAGCAGATTTCCATATAGCGCATAGATCATGTGGTACAGAGACCAAATAATAAATTTAAATTTTGTAGAAAGGAGTACAAATAAATTCAAATTTTTGTTGATGAGAGAAAGAGATTAACTTCTTGTTTATGAAGGAAAGACTCAATCCGCCCCGCCGAAAGGTGCCAGCGTGTCTAACGATAAAAACGGAAATTCAATAACGATAACCGTCCTTAAAAATGCTGAACTTGTCTAAATAAGGTCAGCGAAATCCCTCCAAGTTACAACCACCCTTACTTAAATATGCGTAACTCTATGACGCCCGGTACAGAAAATTATAGTTGCAACTTAAATACGAAAGAGAGGATTAAATTTATTTTTTATCTGCGGTTTCACATACGCCGTTACTTAACACAATACAGCAAAAATTAATACAACGGTCAGCGTTCTCTAAGTTAAATTCTAGTTACTGTGTGATAAGAGCGATCTCTGTCTATTTATAATAAACCCGAATGAGGCCACGTGGCTCAAGACGACAAAATTAACAATAAAATTTGATTTTATGTTTTTACAGAGATTACTACCAAAACCAGGTCACACCGAGATTAACCAATTAGGACAATGCATTTATGTTATTTCAGTTAATTTAAAAATGTATAAATTAATTGATCTGTTCAAGGCGTAAATTATATTACATTTCCTCGCTGTTGGCAGCTGCGACTCATTGCATTTCTAAAAAAATTAATCTAATTTTTTAATAGGTCACAAAAAATTAATCTAATTTTCTAATAGGTCACAAAAATTAATCTAATTTTCTAATAGGTCACAAAAATTCACAAAGAAGCGATTTGCATTACGTAACAATATGGTTAAATTTTTTGATATTCGGTGTCTACAGAGTCCATGCAATCGTTTATCTAAGTGGATTTTTGTATTGTTGTTGCCGCGCGGGGACACACTGAAGCAAACTTTTCTGCATGCGGTTGAGTGACAAATTGTGCCAGGAATAAAGAAGAATTTAGACCAAAAACAACTCTGTTAAATTCAAAAACGTCATGTGGCCGAGATTGATCCAAACCTAGCTAAAAAACCTTAAATATTTTTTGTCTTTTTCTGCTATACCAATTTACAAATACATTTTAGCAATATCACAAACCATAGCGACCGCTCCTTTACGAAAACTCAACAAAACGTCAATTAAATCACGTTTTAATTTTGGTCCGACATTGATGACGTCATTTAGAGAAAATTCTCGCATTTCGCTGAAGCGTCAAAAACAATTCTCACTTTACTTGTTGGTTTATCAGGTCTTAACACAGGAAAATGTAAAGCAACCATTATTTTGAATTTAAGACACATTTCTTTTTCGCTTTTGAAATGCAGCCTTTGTCAATATATGAAGTAATGGAATTGCAATACAACAAACCAAGATTGTGTTCTTTTAGTAAACGCTTTTCAATATTCTTTAATCGCTTCAACGCCATTTTATAATTAGGAGGAAGAATCGCTGGATTCAACTTCCATGGGATAGACACTTTGTACCGTTCCCCAGTCCATTTCAACGACTTCTTAACAGCGCTACTTTGTCTTGAGGTTCAATTGCGATTATTTCATTGTGTTCATAATCTTCAATCTCCCAAAAACTTTAGCAGCGATTGGTCGATTAAGCGCAGCATTACGTCATTGGTATTAATGTTTTTAGCAAAATAAGTCGAATAAGTTGGATTAAACAATTTACCTTGTGGTAGTATTCGCGTACAAGTCTACCCAAGCGCTGTTAGACGGGCTATCGGTTCTCCAGGCGGTCTGCACGCCTCTTGTATATTTCAATGAAACTCTAAGTAGTCTAAACCGATTAACATATTAACCTGATGGCTTTTAATGATCGAAAAATAAAATCTTTGCTAAATAACTCCATTTTTGCTTAATTTGTCCCCATGGTATCGCTTGTAAATCTCCCGTAACATTTTTTGCTGTATAAGCTGTAACATTTTTTGATAAGTTTCTGTCCAAACTTTTTAATAAAAAGCTAACAGGCTGTGTTTCAAATTGTTCACACCCACCGTTAAGCGCACTTACGTTTATTAATTTACTTTTATCTTCTAAACCAAGTTTAACTGCAATATCAGCGTTAATTTAAGTTTTTGTCCTACAGTCGTCTAATAAGGCATTCACTTGGAGTTTTCTCAATGTATGCTCATTGCTCAATTACAACAGGGATTATTCCATTGCAATTCACTCACTTGGTAACGACTTAGCCACCATAGTTCTATTTTTTAGATAGCTTTTTGAGGACCCCTCGTCACCTTTCTTTATATTTTTATCATTTTTAACTAAATAATTTTTTTCTTCAATGTTACTTTCCTGGATTTTTATGTCTGATTTGTGCAATAAATAATTATGTAATTTGGAATAGTTAACAACACCACACTTTTAAACCTTTTTACAATTTTGGAAAACGTGATTTTACCAAGACTGCCATAATATAAATTTAGTCGCTTGATTGATTTCCATCGATCTTGAATGCTCATTCGCTGAAACTCGGGGCATTTCGAAGACATATGATTTTTATAACACAGCAGACAGCGTGGTGATAATGTTTCGTTTTGATTTTGACCATAAAAAGTTCTTTGCCTGTCTACAACTTTTTCGGATCTTTTAGGCGCTATTCCGTGAATCGTTTCAGACGCGTTTTTCTGACCCCGTCTTTCAACAACTCACAAACCTTTTAACATTTTGTTATATTTTGTTTATGTGGCGGAGCAGAAATAAAAGAAATTGAACCGAACTGATCTAAAACTAACTCTGTTTTTCTCTAAAACTAACTCTCACTCCAATCGATCTTGCAATAAATTGTATGAAAATGTGGAACAAGCTGCCAAATAATACAAGAACCAGAAAAAAAATTAAATCATTAAACAGATTATTGTACAATCACCTGCTAGATACTAATGAAATTTAAACAACATTCAAATTTTATCTATATCAATTATAATTTTTTACTATTGATACACAAAACTTACTGTACTGTTAAAGTACTTTAATGTTTTAAGCTTTAACTTTAAGATATATTATTTTTGACATTGTTTTCGTGCACCTTTTAATCCTTAATCGCTTGCTGAAATCTGTTGTGTTGTTTGTTTTGTGCTACAGACAAAATTGGTTAATCGCATATATCGTTTTATTGCATACAAATCTGAAATCCCGAACGAAATCTCATCTCTCATTAAGTAAAAACATCGGTTAATCGCTTACCGTTTAATACTTGAAACCAAACTGCTTAAAAATAAGAAGCACCAGACTCGAGTTTCGCTCTTATTAGAGCTCGTCAGTGATGCATATCTCACTGCGAATCGAACTCGCTACATGTGGTCTTCCACGCAGGAGACTACACCACTAGACCACGCGAGCCCGAAAACAACTCGATTACAAGCAGCTGGAAATAATTCCCGGCTTTGCCGCGCTAAGGAATACACAGAATCCACTGTGTGGTAAGACCAAGGCCGCACCTCATGACCAGGACTTACCCGACAAGCGTTAAGCATCGCGTTTACACTCCTAGAGCTTGGCGAGCGAAGAAAGAATTTTATGATTTTATAAATCACTGACGAGCTCTAATAAGAGCGAAACTCGAGTCTGGTGCTTCTCATTTTTAAGCAGTTTGGTTTCAAGTATTATCCAAAATACCTCATGCTATTTATAAAATCATAAAATTCTTACCGTTTAAAAGAATAAATCGGATTATCGCATAAGATTTTCGTCACAGTCGCTATCTTCATTCACTTCATCGCATTATTTCCTGGGAGGAAAACATTTGCGAAACAACAATGCGATCTACTGTATAATGGGATCAAGAAAGTAAACAACAGTAACTTAATCTGTCACGGTGGCTGCTACTTGCTGTGAAATACGAAACAAAAGAACCGCAATTGCGGCAAAATACAAAACAAAAGAAGCGCGATTGCAGCGAAATGCTGATTTAATCAATTATATTAACCAAAGCAAAGAATGATTAAGAATATAGTTAATAAAATAAAAGAAAGAATTAAAATCAATTTAGCGTTATTTAAACATTGAAAAAAGTTAAAATCGTAACAAATGTAAATTGCAAACTTCATACTGTAAAACAACTAAACCTTTATCTCCTTAAAAGAAAACTTTAGAAGCACATGTGCGCGAAACAAACTCCCAAGAGATTTTAACCTACGAGACGGAACGTTTATGACGAAACACAAAGGCAATAAAAAGGATTGAGTCAGCCAAATCTTCATTGTACAATTCTTATAGATAAATTTATAACGTAACATTCAAGCGAACAAAAAAATTCAAGTTATCCAATTCTCACTGCTACAGTTATCGTGAACGTGAGTGCAAGAGTGTGACTACACTGTTAAAAAATCGTGCAGCAAAATCAAAGATTTTTTATCTTTTTATCTCTATATTTATCCTCCTGACTCGCAGGAAAGCGACGGAGGCGCTATACATAGGGTAATCAATTACCCCGACCTGCTTCCGGAGATGCCAAGATATTGCTGTTTGTTAATTCCAAAAATTTACTGTAGACCGCACAGCGAATCCCTCTCTTCTTTAGCTCCAAATTCTTCAAACTATAGGGAAGCTATCCGAGCCTTCCCCAATCACACCGCTGGCTTTCCCACACGTCTTTTGGCTTTATAATATTTATTAAAGTTGAGATTTCGATATGAAAGTATAACAGGCTTCCACAAGCCAACGACCACAATTACTTTCTCGACAATACTGCTTAAACGATGCAGTTACGTACTATGGTATACAACCAACGTGCCGCCAACGTGCTCCCAACGATGCAATCGCAAAACGAAAGTTACCCAAGTTTCGCTTGCGATCTACAAACTCACTTTACAAGATTAAAGCACCGAACCACTTGATCACAACGACTGAAAGAGGAATTAAATTTACCAACATCTCAATTTATAGTGTGCTCGCCACGTGTAAGTGAGCCAATCAGATTTCATTAAGATCGCTGCACGTGATCTACCTATAAAGCAGTGAACGCAAACAATAGAATTAATTAACAGGTTTCAAAAAAGACTTCTATGCAATTAATTAACTTTTTCAATTTCAGTGCGAGTTCTATTCTTATGATTTTAACACTGTTCGCTAGTAATTTAGTAGAGATATTACTGTAATTTGAGAACTGCTTGTCAAGACCACCAAGCAGGGGAAAGTGCCGTAAAGTGTCTTTTCTAAGGACACAACAGAATGGCGCGAGTGGGTTTTGAATCGAAACCATGTTGATAATGAGCACGGCGTTTTAACCATTCGACCACGCTGCCGACTAAAATAAGATTGGAGTAATAATTAAATGACTTTTTGTCCCTTTGTACCCCTGCATCATATCTTTATGGTGCATTTTGGTTTAATATAAATTGCTTATTATCATTAATCAATTTTTCTAATTCCACTATGTAAAAACCATTATGTTTTGTTTTAACTGGTATATATCTTTAAAAGATTTGATACAAATAAAAGATCTCTCTCTCTCTCTCTCTCATTTGGGACAGTCTGCTTACCCAGGTTTTTGTCGCAGAGCTGGTCATATATAAAGATTTATGGGCTTCTACCTGATGCACTGCTGCACTGATAGAAGCGGCATTATGCATCACGCACGCCGATGATCAGATGCTAGAAATATATCGAGTTATAAGACAAATAACATTAAAGATCTGTGCCATTATGCATCACGCACGCCAAGCCGAACCTGAGCTCACTGCCAGACCATGGTTTTGTGTTTTTAAACCCTCATCAGGGACAGTCTGCTTAAACAAAAGCCCAGGTTTTGCCTAAACAGCTTAAACCCAGGTTTTGCCTAAACAAACATGTTGGAAGCTATTTGTTCCCGAAAAAACTTGTTTTTGCTCAAAAGCATTTTGCGTCCTGGGGGCAATTGCTGCCCTGCTTGTATGGCTGTGACGACTGATAACTTGACTGCCGCTTTATGGCGGGATAGGCCAGAGGTGGGAAACCTTTTTGTTATTAAAGGCTAGATTTTTAAATTTTTGACAAAGACTGCATAAGTTGAAACCCAAGAAAATATTTTATATCTGTCTCGTATTTCTTGGTTGTTTTGTGATCTCTCGTTGTAATCTAGAGTTCTCTTGTGTTCGCTAAAAAAAGGTCTTCACTTTAAATCTGAGTCTAATTACTTAATTTTCGTCCCTAAATGTAATGTTCTCCAGTTATCAGCAGTAATCATTGACGCATTATTCTATTGTCATGGAAACTGCAGGTTTCCCACCTCTGGCATAGGCCATTATAATATCATGATAAAAAATGAATTTGATTTTTTCAGTTTGGGGTTTTTATATTTCAGAGACTAATATTGATTTGAATGTGAAACTTTGAACAAACATGGCATGGTATGAAAGACAAATAAATAAAAAACACTAAAATTTATTGATTTCAAAACAACATCAATTAAAAAGGTAAATGCTGCATTTGATCATAAACACCAGTTACTTATTAGTAAATCAATGTCAGGGTTGAACCAAAATAAAGCATGGCTTATTAACAAAAACAAATTTTGTAAAGGATAAATTAAGAAACGGTCGAGTTTTGACGTAATTTATGCTAAACATAAAAACGGTGTTTGAAAACGGAAAGTTTATGGAAAATTTTGGCAATTATTCTAACTTTAATTCTAGTTTAAAGTTTAATAGGACTTTTTAAAAAGTTGGTTTGCACCAAGTTCTTGTTATATTTCTTAAGGCATAGGTGTTATATAGGATTGAAGTTGTTCACACAATATAAAATTTGTCGTTTCATCATTGTTTCCAACTTTGCAATATCTGTTTGAGAGAATTATAGTGACTCTAAATACACTAAAATAAGAATAATAATTCAACAATCTGCTAAAAGTTTAACTTCACCCAAATCGAAATTAAAAAATTTTTTATAAGCGTTAGTTCAGTTAACTTAAAAAACACAAATCATAAATGAAAATCTCAATCATATCATTAGATAATTTAATGTCTGATTTAATGACTTATTTAATGACTTATAACTATCAAATAGTAATGCTTTTTTAGTGGACCGTCAATAGATTTACAAAAACAAGAAAAAAGCATTTACAGGACCATTTATCTCGACTGATTGCCTCCAAAAACTTTTTGCAGTTTGTCACAAAGATTGAAACACAAAAATTTTAACATGTTGATGTTAAATTTTTATTGTGAATAATTTCCAATGGTGAAATGGCCAAAAACTGGTGGAAAACTGGCAGTGCTTAATTGTCAGAGGCAAATTGTCACCAACCCAAAGAAAAGATATTCTTTCATTGGGCGAAATATTATTATACAGTTATCCATATTCATAAAACAAGCTAAAAGTGTAGACTATGTGACTATTAAATGTTGTGATTAACAATGGCACTGCGCAATAGCTAGGTACCAAATGTAGATGTATTGAAATGTGTTGTTCGAAAAAAACCCACCAAATTGCAGTGCAATTAATAATATGAGGTCACCTTTGCTCATAAACCAGTACAATGCACTCTGAACCTACAGTTAAAAATCTCAACTTTACACAAAAAGTAAAGAAAAATTGTAAAAAAAATTAAAATAGTAGATCCAATAATCAAAACAGCAAATAACTGATACTTTTGATAACAGTTGATATATTCACTTGACAAATAATACAAATTAACTTTTTTTCCTGGAGAATTATATGAATACAATTTAGGCAGTATACTTACTATTTTCAACCATATTACAATTACATACAGTAATACATATATATTCATCTTAAAATGTATAAAAGAAACCATAAACGTTTTCAGCTTACATTACCCCTCTTTAAATGAATAAAAATAAAATTTTTGAAGTTTTGTTATGTACTGGTAATTTAAAGATAGATGTCAACAACCTGATTACATAATTGTTTAACAAATTTGTTGCACAAGGTTTTTATGAAAGGAATTGTTGAAAATTGATTTAAAAATGCAAACGCAAAATAACACCCATAAAGCCAATGCACCAAGTAAAATCCAAATAATAATTTAATATATATTTACCAAAAACAATGATCCATTTCCAAATAATTGTCAGTTAAGTCCAGGGTTATGTTTTTTGATTAATAAAGCTTTGTAAATTTTAGTTTCAAAATTAGAATTACATTTTTTAATTATCTTAAACGAATTTACGTTGATTTTAAAGTTAACACAAATATTGCAAAACATAACATGATCTTTAATGGAGCTTTAATTTTTCAAATGAAAACTCAAGTGTTCATCCATTTAATGCTTAAATGATGTCTTGACTACCTATGTAAGTCAAGCTCAAATCACAAAAACACAAAAATTGATAAACAATATTCGAGCAGAGTGCAGGCAGAACATGAGTCTTTAATTGAAAATGCTGTGATACTTAGATAGGATTTATTTTCAAAGTTAGTTGAAGTTTAGAGTTAATAATGTTTTATAGTTTATTGATAAACCATCTGGAGTCATGGCCAAAATATGAATATTAAGATTATAAGCATGATCACAACATACAGAATGGGAATATAAACATTTTTTATTAAACTTTTTGAAACATTTTTCAAAAAACCAAAATGGATAACCATTAGACACAAACATATTTCTTGGCACATCAACTTCATTAAAACAAATCATTTTCCTTAAACCATCAATCGATAAACATATTTTTGTAAAATTATTACATTTAGCTAGTGAAGGATTGTTTCTTTATACAGATTGTTTGTATAAGCAAATTGATGGCGTTGCAATGGGGTCCTCTCTAGGATCAACAGTAGCTAATTTCTTTTTAGCACATACGAAAACAAAAATATTAGCTCTAATTGTGTATGTTGACCCAAATTGTTGCACGGTTTGTGGATGATTTTTTTGTTGTTTTTAATAATGACAGTTCTTCTAAAATAGATTTTTTGAGTTTGTGCAATTCTCAGCATAAAAATATAAAATTTACTATGGAGTCTGCATTACAATGTATTTTGTTTGTAAATGTTTGCATTAAGATTAATAATGATAATATTAACACAAGGATATGGTGCAAACCTACACATACTGGTTTACTTTTAAATTTCAATGCAAATTACCCTACAAAATGAAAATCTAAATTAATACTTTGCTTATTGCATAGAGCTAAATTAATATGTTCCAACAATTTTTTATTTTCTAATGAAGTTGGTGTGCTAAGAAATATGTTTTGTGTCTAATGGTCACCCATTTTAGTTTTTTGAAAAATGTTAGAAAAGTTAAATGAAAAATGTTTACATTCCCATTCTGTATGTTGTGATCATGTTTATAATCTTAATATTCCATATTTTGGCCGTGACTCCAGACGGTTTATCAATAAACTACAAAGCATTATTAACTCTAAACTTCAACTAACTTTGAAAATAAATCCTGTCTATAAAACTTTTAAAGTATCACAGTATTTTTAATTGAAGACTCATGTTCTGCCTGCCCTCTGCTTGAATATTGTTTATCAATTTTTGTGTTTTTGTGATTTGAGCTTGACTTACATGGATAGTCAAGTCATCATTTCAGCATTAAAATGGATGAACACTTGAGTTTTCATTTGAAAACTGAAAGCTCCATTAATCTGTTAACTGTGGCAGCAATGGATGAACATGCTACCTCAAAAAAATGTCTATATACGAGGTCTGTTCAAAAAGTATCCGACCTTTTTCCCTCTCGCCAATAAGGTATGAGCAAACTGCCCGTGCAAAGCGTGGCTGCACACACACACATTGTAATCGTGAAGCGTTTCAGGCCGATTCGTCATTCGTATCTCTCTGTGTAAAGCATTTAGTGCAGGCGTGTAGTACGTGTTCATCGGTTTTTTGATTTTCAGAAAATTTTATTTCAATGACAGAACGCATCGAACAGAGGTATTGCATCAAGTTTTGTCAAAAACTTGGTGATACTCAAGTTGAAACAATTCGAAAGATTCAACAAGCTTTTGAAAATGAGGCCTTAAGCCCAACTCAGATAAAGCAATGGTTTAAACGCTTTAAAGATGGCCTTGCATCAGTGGAAAGTGATCCTCGCTCAGGAAGGCCATCCACAAGCCGAAACGAGGAGGCGATGGATCAGGTTCGTGAAAAAGTGTTGGAGGATCGTCGTTTAACAGTACGAGAGATTGCTGCAGAAATGGGAATAAGCACAGGCTCAGTTCATTCAATCCTAACTGAGGATTTGAACCTGCGGAGAGTGTCGGCTAAATTTGTCCCCAAGCTGCTGACGGAGCAACAGAAGGAACTCCGGAAGGAAATTTCGGAGGACATGCTGGATGTTGCAAATCATGACCCAGAATTTATCAAGACAATCATCACTGGTGATGAGACCTGGGTTTATGGTTATGACCCAGAAACCAAGTTTCAATCATCACAATGGAAGCATCCGGAATCACCACGCCCAAAAAAAGCTCGGCAAGTCCGCAGCAATGTGAAAGTTATGCTGACCTGTTTTTTTGATTCCCGTGGCATCGTGCATCATGAATACGCACCAGAAGGTCAAACAATCAACAAAGAGTACTACCTGGAGATTCTACGTCGCCTTCGTGATGCTGTGCGAAGAAAGCGGCCAAACATGTGGGCAGCAAAGAATTTTCAGCTTCACCACGACAATGCTCCCGCTCATTCTGCACATGTGGTCCAAGCTTTTCTAGCCAAAAACAGCATGCCACTTATTAGACAGGCTCCTTACTCTCCCGACTTAGCACCGTGTGATTTCTGGCTGTTTCCTAAGCTAAAAACAACTCTGAAAGGGAGGCGATTTCAGTCAAGAGAAGACATTATGAAAAAAGCGACGGAGGAGCTTCAGAGCATTCCAGGGGAGGAGTTTATGAAGTGTTTTGAGAAGTGGCAGAAGCGCTGGGATAAGTGTGTGAACCACCAAGGGGAATATTTTGAAGGAGATTGAATAAAACTTGCAAAATTTATTGTGTTGTGTGCTTTATACAAAAAAGTCGGATACTTTTTGAACAGACCTCGTATAGACAGCGCTACATTATACTACCATAGCATTGTGTTACTTCATATTGACTTGCCGCAAAGCAAAATTGTCAATTTTGATCTATATATAGATGCTGTTGCAAAATCGTGCTTTTTATGCAATCTATAAAGAGAGCCTGCAGCAAACCAACATGTAGCAATTTTTAAAAAGCATCTATATATAGATGTGCTGCAAATTTCGCATTATTTTGGGAATGTCTATATATAGTTCTGCCACAGTTAAGGGGTTAAAGATCATATTATGTTTTGCAATATTTGTGTTAATTCCAAAATTAACGTAAATTCGTTTAAGATAATTAAAAAATGTAATTCTAATTTTGAAACTAAAATCCACAAAACTTTATTAATTAAAAAACATAACCCTGGACTTAACTGACAATTATTTGGAAATGGATCATTGTTTTTGGTAAATGTATATTAAATTATTATTTGGATTTTACTTGGTGCATTGGCTTTATGGCTGTTGTTTTGCGTTTGCATTTTTAAATCAATTTTCAACAATTCCTTTCATAAAAACCTTGTGCAACAAATTTGTTAAACAATTATGTAATCAGGTTGTTGACACCTATCTTTAGATTACCAGTACATAACAAAACTTCAAAAATTTTATTTTTATTCACTTAAAGAGGGCTAATGTAAGCTGAAAACGTTTATGGTTTCTTTTTCTTATATTTTAAGATGAATATATGTAATTGTAATAAAGTTATATGAAGAAGAAAGCTGAGTCAAAATATTAAATAAAACCATCTTATACAACTTATGGATGCATGTTTTGGAAGCTTTTCAAAAATATTCAACTATTTTCAATCATTACAAATGCAAAGATTTTTTAACAGTCGTTTTGAAAACTTTTGATTTCAATTAAAAATTTTAAATTATGCTATAAATAAACTAAATTATATGCAGAAGGCCAGTTTCAGTCTTATGGACCTCATCAGGCATAAGTTATCATAACCTCTAAGATGAAATGATAGTGCAAGAAAATAAAGTGAGAATTCCATAAAGTGACTCTTTTGGAAATGGAAATTCTAATTAATAATCTCTGATTCCAAGATTAAATATCAACAGTCAACATCAAAAAAGCAGCAATCAAAAACAGAATTAAAAAATTGAATTTCAAATGGCAGCAAACCTTTGGGAATACATTTTATCAAAAAGAACCTTGAAGCAGTCAAAAAGGTTTAATGAAATTTGAATTTCAGATTTCGTCAAATTAAATGGAATAAGTTGCATCAGAAAAATTTACATTAGCCAACATTGAAAAGCACATCAAAACTAATCAGAGAGTAACAGAAAGAAAATAATTTTTGGATAAGAAAAGACAAATTCAAAAAACTTTTAAAATTCATTACTTTAAAATTTGTACACCATAAATTTTCGATTTTTTCTTCTGGATTACTCTCCTTTTTTTCAATTTTTTTTCTGATTGATGCTTTTTTGATGTTGACTGTTGATTAGGGTAACAACTTTTTTACTTTTTTTCCAAAACTGATTTCTTGTGGGACAAATCAATGAACTTTTGCTTATACCTGCCTGAAATAATGTTTATTCTGTTGAGCTAACAAAAAAAGTCATGCTCAAAAAATTCGTTATTAGACCCTACCATATATAAGAGCTAATTGGATAATTTAATGATACTAGCTTATGATGTCACTATTACCTTTGAAGAAGGTATCATATATCAGTATCATTAACTTGAGACAAGCACACAAGTTTTCTTTAAAATATGATCCTTCATCTCACTAATATTAAAAACCTCATTTATAAAAAACTTGCAATAATGGCTGATGTTTGTTCCTGTACCTTAATTTATAGATTTTGAAAATTAAGAGTTTTTGGTATTCAATTTTAAAAGTATAGAATGGTGAATTTCTTGTGGGATTGTTTTATCCTAAATGTTGAAACATTCAATTTAATTCAACATGTTCAATTAAGTTCATCTACCACAAAGAAGAACAAGGAAAGCTGGAGAAAGAACTTGGTCCAGTTTCAAGAACCACTAAAAAGAGGCAATGTGGCAATCTATGCAGAACCCCTGAGTGACCAGAACTGCATGCTCCTGAAAAGCCACATGATGGGACGTTTCAGATTCTTTTAATCTACTGCTAAAGAACAGAAGGAAAAGGTCAGTGTGATTGCTATGGAGCTGAAAGCATTATGGAGCATAAAATTGAACTTCTCTCATGTATCAAATCAAGCCATTCGTGTAAAACTTGAAAAGATCTTGCTAGAGTATGACTATTGTAGAAAGAAGCATGGTTTTGAGTCATTGAATGAACTGTTTGATGTGACCAAGGTGAAAGACAAATGGCTTTGCAAAGAGGATAAGAATTTATACAAACAGCAAATCCAGAGCAAAGGCCAAGTTGGTTATTCTACTGGCAAGCATGCTAGTGGTCAAACTATCCACCCATCCAAGTGAAAAAAGACACTGAAAGCAAATGTATTGAATTTGGCAACTGCAAGCAGCTCAGCAGATCAGATTCTTCTAAAAGCAGCACAAACTCATGTGATACTAGTGGAAACAGTTCTTGAGAAGACAAAGCTGCACCAACAACAAGCACAAGAAAGCACAACCCCATTGGTGTCGCAAGGTGGCTTGTTACAAGCTCAAAGCTATTAACTTATAAAACAGCAAGGTTGTGCCATCAGCTTTCTGGTGAAGGCATTGAAATACTAACCCCAAGTCAGCAAGGAATACCCAAAAGGTCTCAAATGCTTAAAACCACTGGAAAAGAAATGAATCACTCATCAATATTGCCAGAAAAAACTAATGCTGCAAGCATGCAATAAAAGTAATGCAGGAATTATAGGTGTCCTGCAGAAACAAGGACAATCTCTCCCTGAGATTTATCCTATCCAATGACATTGATTTAACCAATTGACTTCTTTGCTTGTCTTCTGAACCTTAATAATGCTATAAATGTGATTCTTGGTAGCTTTTATTCAAAACCGGAAATGACTTTGTGCGACTTCTAGAACTGGTCAAAAAACTGATAATTAAATTATTTAAAATCATTTTGTGTGTGAGGTTTTTACATCAAATAAAGTTAAAAATTGGATTTTATTTACTCTTTCATAAAAGTTTATCGAATTATGATACAGGGATATGATGTTCTAAAAAAATTGTACTCTTAGTGTTGATATTTAAGCGCAGAATTGCAGATTATTAATTAGAATTCCCATTTCCAAAAGAGTCACTTCATGGAATTCTCACCTTAACTTTCTTGCTACCATTTTGCCTTAGAGGTTACGATAACTTATGGCTGATGAGGGCTGTCACATAATAATCATTCTTTTTGTTATTTGTTTTAGTCACTTTTTTGCTGTTCCTATTTAACTTGTTAAAATTACATTTGATCGGTTACATTGTGATTTTTTAGAAAATACATTGTACTTGTTGAAAATTGATTTTTCACATGTTACATCTGCTTCAGCCTAGATCCCTTTTAATGATTCTCAGGATTAAACATTAATTTTGAAGAGATCTTCTTTTTACAAAATACTAGTCAAGTTTGAGTTGCCAAGATCAATTTAAATTGAAGTATTAAATAATACATTTCCAATTTAACAACAAACTTTAAGTGTTTGTTTCTTGAAGTGACTTGGCTTCTTCATTGTCAATGGTAGATTTTTGACTTTTATCTATATACAAAAATAAACATACACAGTAAATGTAAATAATCAATACATAGTAAAGGTTAATTATCAATTCTTGCACATATGCAATGAAACTGACAAGTGCAAAAAAATGGTAAAAGTGCAAGCAACAAAATGGTTACATTGAAGATACTTACAAATTAGCTTTGATTATGAGATTCAGTCTAAAATACATATAACTGTTGATTTGAAATTCTAAAGATTACTACAAGACCTTTCCTTTACATGTCTCTTGTCTACATCAAGCTTTCCAAACCATGGCCCATAGACTATTTAGGGGCTTTTCACTTATTAATCTGGCCTGCCAAGCAATTTATATTAATTATTATGTCATTTGATAACATTGCTATGAACTGGAATTTAAAGAAGTTATTAGAATTAAATGCATTGCTTGTGCCTTTGGCCATGTGCCAAAATTTAAAAAATTTTTGTAAACTTTAATTTGAACGAAAATCTATTAGAGTTTGCAATTTTGATAAAAATGCTTTTGTTAAAAAAGTAAAAGTTATTACCAAAAAAAATACTCATAGAATTCAAATCAAAAAAAGTGTCTGTCACCTTTTATTCATGATTCTAATATTAACCTTGTAACCCTGTAGATTTTCAGTCTTTTTACAGTATTTGGATTATAATGTCATGTTTTTTATTATTACATAATGATTATGTAATCGGTTTACCATACTCCCTACTCAATTTTTATTTTGTCTGCAAGTTGTTTTTACAAATGTTCATATAAAGTTGCTTTATTGTGTTATTCAAAGCACATTGCTTGACTTAACTTTTAAACTGTGACAATGATGTAATTTTGTCTAGTACAAATGATAGAGAGTTTGAAAGTAAAGGCTTGCATAGAAAGTTTTAAAATGTTTATTTAAAGAGAAAGTAATTTTTTAAAGTGAGTGAAATTGAACTTGTTAGAGAAACAAGGAAGAAGAGCGAGCAATGCTGCAAGCTGAGTGGGAGAAATTGAAGTGAAAGGCAAAATTGAAACATAAAAAATGGAATTGAACAAAAAAACAGAAAGATTGGCAAGCAATGCTAGACTTGGAACAAAAAATCGAATTTGAGGAAAAATGCAGCTTGAACTGGAGAGGTTGAGACTTAAGTGGGGAAAAGATTGCTCTGATGTTGGAGGTGGGGAAGTGAATCAGGAAAGGGGTGCACATGTTGTTTTTGGGGAGCAAGGTCATCTGACTCCCTTATTTGATTGAAGAAAAAGACAACTTAGATAGTTATTTGCTACAATTTGAAAGGTATGCTACAGTTGCAAACTGGCCTCAAGCTAATTGGGCAACTCAGTTGACTGCACTACTTGGTGGAAAGGCTAGGGATGTGTATTTCAGGCTCTCACAACAGGACGCTCTAAACTATAACATCTAAAGGAGGCACTACTCCAGCAGTATAATTATACAAAACAGGGGTACCACCAGCATTTTAGAGAGGCTAAGCCAGAGGATTCTAAAAATCCTGATCAGTTTATTGTGTTCCTCAAAAATTATTTTACCAAGTTGATGAACTTATCTGAAGTGGAAAGCAGTTTTGAAGGTGAAAGTGCAATTCATCAACTTTTTATCTAAGGAGCTGCCTGTTCATCTCATGGAGAAGAAACTTCAAGAGTTTCAGGGAATAAGTGACAATTGCAGAACAGTGCTTGTGCACCAAGACTTGAAGTGAAGAATATAGATCCTTCTTTTGTAACAAAAGGTATAAAGTGCTTTTGCTATGAGAAATTAGGACACAGAGCAAGTGAGTGCTTTTTGTGTGTGCAAGATAAGAGAAGAAAATATTGCTAATGGTGGGGAGGGACTGGTCATAGTTTTAAGCAGTGAGGAAAGACATTGATGATCGTATAGTACAGCTAGTTAAAGGCTTATGAAATCAGATGCATGATGCCCATTGAAAGATTAGATGGGGTGGAAGCAGATAAACTGAAAAAAGAAAAACGTGAAGAAATAAGTGAGAACAAGAAAAGCACTAGTCAAAACTTGGAAAATTATTTGGAGTTGAAAGATGGCAATAAAATTCAAGTTTTGAATGGTGCATGTTTGGAAGACAGTTTAGATAATAAGATGCTACTCCAAATGGATTATTTGGAAATGAGCCAGTTGTAGTTTTAAGAGACACTGGTTGTTCAAAAGTAATAATAAAAAGGATTTAGTAAAAGAAGAGCAGTTAATAGGCAAGGTTGGATATGTGATGATATTCATATGCATTTTGTCAAAGGCACCTTTTGCAAATGTTAAAATGAGCACACCTTATTTCAGTGGAACATTGCATGGCTTGTGTCTAAAAGATCCATTGTATGAACTAGTATTTCTGAATTTATGATCTAACAATTCTGAGAAGCTAATAATCATTGAAAATATTTCTGGAGCAAGAGCACTCGATGATCCAGATGAAACTCAGTACATGAAGGTGGCAGCAATGACCCAAGCACAAGCTAGGTTGAGGATGAAACTAAACTTTTGAAAGTTAAGGAAGTTACAGATCAGTTGGCTATAACAAGAGAAAAACTTATCCATCTTCAGGAAGAGAACTTATCCCTATCTATAGTCATTTGCAAAAATATAGGACCACCCCAAAATTTTCTGAGTTTTTTAAACTACAACAAGGTAAATCAGTTCTACATCAAAAAAGAGAGTTTTATTGGCAATCAAACACAATTATATCAAATGATAAATATTTAAAGCACTTCAGTATTGCTCTTTATCTAAAAAGGCTGTTTTTAGTATTTTGTGTGTCCACCTTTCTCTTGCACTACTGCACTAAGACAATTGGGATGCACTAGGGATGCACAGTATTTTTACTAGGGATGCACAGTAAGTGCTGATTTCTTTCACCCAAACTTCTCTTATTGCAGTTAAAAGTTCTTTAGCACTGGATGGTTGTTTTTCTGCCATTTTATTCTTCATGTAACTCCACAAGTTTTCAATGGGGTTCAAGTCTGGGTTGTTTTCCAGGCAAGTTAAAAACTTTCACAATGCTTTTTTGAAAATATTCCAAAACCACTTTTAACCTATGACATGGTGCTCCATCGTGCATGAATATAGAGGTTTTATGCCCAACCATGTTTATACTCAGCTTTTTTTGAAGCAGATAAACATTTTTCAGGCCCTTTGTTGTGGCGCCAGGGCAAGAAGATACAACCCAGCAGTCCATGTTTGCTCATGGCCCTCCAAACCATCTGACTTATGTCTTTGACTGACAGAATACTTCACATTGAATCTTTTGCATTTGGTCTTTGAATGTGCTTCTTCCACACTGCAAACTGCTGAATTGTAGATTCATCAGAGAAAAAACTGTTCTCATTTTTCCACGGTCCAATAAAAATGTTTATTGGCAAAAGATAATCTCTTCTTTTTTATAGCAAATGTGAGACAAGGTTTTGCAATTGGCTTATAAGATTTTAAACCAAACTCCTTGCTTAAATGATGTGAAACTGTGCTAATATTAATGTCTGTACCATTTTTTAGCAAATTGGCATGTATTTTATGACAAAAACTGGTGGGGGATCACATGACAGTTTGTTGGATGGTATAATCATTTCTTTGTGAAGTTTTACAGAGTCTACCAGTTTTTCTCATGTCATCATAAATTTCATGCTTCTTAAACTTTTCTATGGGACAGTGGACTGAACTTTAGCTACATTGTAGTCTTTTGATATCTGCCTCTGTGAGAGTCTTTCCATATGCAAAGCCACTATCTGAGCATGCTCAACAGCCAATAAAGAAGGTTATTTCCCATTTTTCTCTGCTTTCAAAAAGATAAAAAATACCCTTCAAACATACATTAACACTAGCTTTACAGGAAATTTTCTACACTTAGTTTTATGGAGGGGTCATTTTTGACCCCAATCTTGTTTTGCTTATTGTGTTTTTCTTGCACTAGTTTCTGAACAACTAGACTGCTGTACTGCAATGATTACACATAATGAAATGATTTTACTTTTAAAAATTACATTTTGTACAAAATATAAAAGCATTTAACTAGTCATTTTTACACAAGCTAAGCACTTTACATAAGTCACACTAAAATTGTCTTGTGAACATTTTCCACAAGTAGGTTTTTGGCATAAAATACAAGTTGAGACTGTCTTGTTGTCACAGCATACACCATGACACTTTCTCTGCTTTTGCACTATTTCATCGTCTCCTCTGAGCTGCCTATTGCTATTGCTTGGACAAGGTTCTGGTTTGCCCAGTAAGTTTTCTACAAGCATTAGTATAAACTGCCGATGTGTTATGTGATTGCTTGTTATTTTTTTATACAATACATAGGAGTTGATAGCAGCAATGTCCAAGATGTTGCCCCAGACAGCTACCGGCGATCATTGACTCACTGATGTTGTAGTGTATAAGCAGGTCATTTGATCAAAGCAATCAACATCTACTTTGTTTGTGTTATAAAATAAAATCATTTCTGGCTTTTTCTTTTCATTACTTGTATCAACATCTGCCAAGTCGTGCATGGTAGAAAGCAAGCATACTGAATTTTTCTCTTTTGCTTGATATTTCACAAATACGAAGTTTGTGGGATCATGCTAATAAAAGTAGTTGAGTATGTAGCTTTATTCTCTAATTCAGTCATTTTTTTGCACAACTCGCATTGATTTTTTGCATTGTTTCTACAAAAGATAGTTTGTCTCTAGCAAGTGTTTTGGTAATGGGTAATGAGGTAAAAAAGTTGTCACATGTTATGTTGTAACCCTTTTCTTTGATACATTTGCAAAGATTGACAACCACAAATTGAGCAAGAGGAGCACCAACATGCTATTTTTTTTTCTTGAGCTTCAAGATAAACATCAATGTTTGAGACATACTTTGCTTCCATGTCAGCCAGGACTAAAACTTCACACCATACTAATTGGGCTTATTTGGCATAAAAGTCAAAAAAGAACAGCACAACTTCAAAGGCATCAGTTGTTCATTCACTGACAGCAAAAATTTACACATGTTCTTCTTTTGATATTGATTAACAAAATTTTCAAATACTGTACATGTCTAATCGGTGCAAACTTGTCAGCACCGAGTACTTCTGACTCTGTTTGGTTTATTATCAAACCTCAGGTATTTCAAGATTTAGAAATGCCATATCTTTTGCTCCACAAGAAAGCTATGGGATGACCTTTAACATAGATCCCTCTTGCATACTGGAATCCAATAAACATTTCTAATTCAGCTAGTCTCAGAGCAAATTGTTTATTGCTTCTTCATTTATGTATTTGCAGATCATATGCAAAATATGTTCATAAATGAAATGTTTCCACACATTGTACAGGCTTCTTGATGAAGCTACATTACGAGGAACCTCTGGTTTTGCTGCAAACACATTATGGGCTCCAGCATGGCCACTGCTTACTGGATTGGAGCATTTCCATGGAGTGTCATCTCTGCCAACAAGTACTCAGAAGATGCCTGTACAGAAGACGTAAGCTAGGCATTTAAATCATCATCACCTTCAGCATTACAGGGTGTTTCATAATTAAGGCAACCGATTTTTTTTAATATAATGGGAATTTGAAAAGTGCAAAATCAATTTTGAATGTAGTAATACAAAGGTAAATAACATACAAATTGAACATTATCCCATTTATTCGATGTAACCACCCTTGTTACGAACTACAGCCTTAAGTCTACCCACAAATGCATCACAGGCGGCACGGATCTGCTCTTGAGGGATTGCGTCCCATTCCTTCTTCAGTTTTGCCTTCAGAGCATCAAGAGAAGAGTGAGGACACCTTCAGAGCATCAAGAGAAGAGTGAGGACAAGCTGAAACCTTTGCCTCCAAAATAGACCAAATAGAGAAGTCCAAAGGATTAAGGTCCGGGCTCCTAGCAGGCCACAATTCTTTGCTAATGAAGGATGGAATTTTCCTTTGAATCCATGTCTGTGTCATTTTGGAGCCATGTGATGGTGCTGAATCTTGTTGGAGACTCCATGGCAAACCTTGGAAGTGTTTATCAGCCCAGGGTAGCAAGTGGGATTCCAAAATGTCGGAAACGTATTGTTCCGAGTTGAATTTCACCCCCGAAGGCACAAAAACCAGCGGAGATCTTCCAGACGGAGTTACCGCTGCCCAAATCATTACCGATTGCGGATTCTGACGTCTTGTTACGATCCTACCTTCAACTGAAGTAGAAGAACCCCAAACCCGGTCGTTCTGCTGGTTAACAACCTGCTGTATGTCAAATTTTTTCTCATCCATGAACACCAAGTTGGGGAGCGTGCCTTGATCGATCTCATCCAGAATTTGACGACTTTTTTCCATTCTCATCCTCTTATGGTGTTCTGTAAGTTCATGACGATGAAGCATTTTGTAGGGTTTCTTACCAAGATCATCTTTCATCACTCGATACATCGTCAAATTGCTCACATTTGCTTCAGCAGCCAGTTTTCGATGAGATCGATGCGGATTACGACATAGCTTCTCTCGCGTGTTTTTAACCAGTTTCGGGGTACGAACAGTTCGTTTACGACCACGTTCTGGTTTATCCAATGTTGTCCCAGTCTCATTAAATTTTTTAACGATTTTCCAAACAGTTGTTCAGTTCATTTTTAACCTTTTTGCGATCGATGAATTACTTTCGCCTTGCTTGTGGAACTTGATAACAATGTTTCTATCTACTGTCATTATCTAAATTCTAATGTTTAGCTTTTAAGACCTGAATTGCAAAGACAAGGTTATAAGCTTCAAAATTATATCAAATTTGATGGCTATACATGTTTTTACAGGGTTTTAAATAATGGTCAAAATACCGTTGCCTTAATTATGAAACACCCTGCACTTGAATCTGAATCAATGTCTATGTTTGCAGGTGATACCTCTTCTTTGTCTCTAATAGCACCAGAAAAAATCTCTTCATCTGACAGCTCATCATTAGTATCCCATGATAAGATTGTGTCTGCAAGTTTGTTAGCATTCATATCTATTATAAGGTTTGCTTTTAGACTATAGGATAAACAAATTCTGCTAAAAAATGGAACATTTTCATTGGCTCTAAAGTTATACAAATGACCTAACAAATAATCATAAACAGTTTTTGTTTGCTCTAGTACGCTGTGGGCTATTTGTATGCTGTGTTTCATAAATGAAACTATCCTGGCTAAAACAAAAACTTTGTTATTATTGGCTAAAGCAAATTCCTTCTTGCTCACCTCACACCAACTACTGTAATAAATTGGAATCTAATATATAAAATATATATATGAATCCTATAAACCAGCTGTATTTACACATTTGTTTTGATTGTTGTCTCCTGTTTGCTTATCTACAAAATAACCAATATTTTAATTGCAGCTGATATGATGCACTACAAACAGAGCAGTGTCTCTAAAAAAATCTTTCTAAATGGACTTGCAGGTTAGAATACCAGTACCTGCTTTTCATTGTCATAAGTATTTACTTAGAAAGTTCTTTCAACATTTATTGTCACATTTTGTTATTGTCACACATTACAGTGTTGTTGTCACAGACCAGCTATTGTTTGCCACTGCTAACAAAATGTTTTACAATACAGCTCTGTCTCCAATAATGCCTGATCCTTGCTAAAACAACTTATATATACAAAAACAGTTGAAAATGACCCCTCTGTAAAACTAGAGATAGCTTTTTTCCAGACACAAAAATTCAACTACTAAGCAATTTTTAAAAGTTCAAAACCTGGAATGTAATCCAGAGTAAATTTTAGGAAAAGTCAAAGCAGTTCATTGATATTCAGTCATGCATTTAGAAGATTTAAAGCAAATAAACAACAACCAGGGTCGAAAACGACCCTCTGTAAAGCTAGTGTTAATCTGTACCATAATTTGTTGAAAATATATATTTGAAAATTTTGAAAGATTTAATAACTGACTATGAGGCAATAATGTGTTTGTTTGATAAAATAATGTAATTTAGACAATTAAATGATGAGTTAGTTCAAGCTTTGCCACAAAATGTCATTGCAACTGGGTGTATCTATACTTTTGCAAATGAATGTAAATATTTAAAGAAAGACCACTAGTCAGGAATGGAATGAAAACCAGTCATGTAAAATGGAAGGGGATTATGCACTGCTTACTAAGAAGGTTGGTTTTGAAAAAGAGGAGCTTTAGCAAATTCTACTACCTAATGTCTTGAAGACAAAAATGATGAAGGTTGCACATGATAGAATGCCAGCTGGACAAATGGAAGTTAAAAAAAACAGAAGATTGGATATTTACTAATTTTTATTTACAGGGGATTTACCAGGATGTAGTGAGATTTTGCAGGTCATGTGATGTGTCTCAGAAGACAGTATCAAAAGGTAGTGTGGAAAAAGTTCCGTTGAGCAAAATGCCATTGACAGATTTGTTTTTTAAGCATGTGCCAGTTGATTTGATTGGTTTGATCACACCAGCAAGAAACAAAGGGCACCATTATATACTTGCTCTAGTGTAGGCATTATGTGATATGTTACCCAGAAGTCATTCCTTTTACCCAGAAACCCAATGTTGCAAACTCTTTTGTGTGTTTGTGGTCTATAGTTTGGGTGCATGTTGCATCTGAGAAGCAGCAATCTCATCATCCAGTTTGTGAGTAAACTGAAAAATTGACTTTCCATGAGAAGCCAGAGATGAGTCTTTTCTCACCAAATAAAGATCTTCACTCAATAGAAATTAGCTTGGAAGCAGAAACAAACCAATTTGTAGTGGTTGAAAATCAACCACCAGTATTCTAACCTTGACAAGGCTGACTTATTTAGGAAAGTACTTTTTAAACAGATACTTCTGTCAAGTAACTGAAAATGCATTTTTTTAATCTGCAAAAGTCCTGAGGCAGCATGAAAAAACGTTCTCAGTGTAACCTTACTTTGAAGGAGTTTTTATACAAGAGATTTTTTCTTTTCAACTGCTTGCTTGCCACAGCTTTTGAGCACATTCTGCCCAGGTTTGAAGTTGCCATTTTGTGAACTACATTTTGTCTTTTCTCTTTGTTCTCTATCTGCAAACCTCTTTGGCATGGATATTCCTAACAGAAGAAACAAAATCTCTGGCCAACATACGAGTAGTTTTACAGGTCACTAAGACATGCAAACTTTCTCACCATTGTAAGGTAGTAGTTTATAGAAAAGCATTAATTAAATAATTCAACAGTACATTAGCACAATAAACAAAAAAGTATCACTAACCATTTGATTTACACCACTTCACTATTAAAACAATTCCAATAATTAAAGCAATAATCGCAATAACTATTAAAAGAGCAGCCCACCAAGAATAACCTTGCTGTGGTAGTGATTCTAAAAAAAATTATTTATATTTGAAGAATTATAAGGATTTAGAATTAATTTTAAACAAGCTGCTTAAAGATGAGAAGCACCAGACTCAAGTTTCGTTCTTGTTAGAGCTCATCAGTGATGTTTATCTCACTGCAAATTGAACCAGGGACCTGTAGTCTTCCACACAGGTTACTATACCACTAGACCACAGATCCCGGACAACAGATGGACTCAAAGCAGCTATAAGTTTTAAGTTATTTCCGGATTTACTGAACAAGGAATACATAGAATCCACTATGTTGTAATTCCAAGGCCGTACCTCATGACCAGGACTTACCCGACAAGTGTTAAGTATCGTGCTTACTCTCCTAGAGCTTGACAAGCGAAGGAAGAAATTTATACTTGAAGAATTATGAGCATTTAGAATTAATTTTAAACAAGCTGCTTGAAGATGAGAAACACCAGACTCGAGTAGTCTAGTGGTATAGTAACCTGTGTGGAAGACTACAGGTCCCCAGTTTGATTTGCAGTGAAATAAGCATTACTGACGAGCTCTAACAAGAGCAAAACTCAAGTCTGGTGCTTCTCATCTTTAAGCAGCTTGTTTAAAAATTAATTCCAAATTCCTCATAATTCTTCAAGTATAAATTTCTTCTTTGCTCGTCAAGCTCTAGGAGAGTAAGCGCAATGCTTAACACTTGTTGGTAAGTCCCAGTCATGAGGTACGGCCTTGGAATTACAACATAGTGGATTCTATGTATTCCTTGTTCAGTAAATCCAGGAATAACTTAAAACTTATAGCTGCTTTGAGTCCATCTGTCATCTGGGATCTGTGGTCTAGTGGAATAGTAACCTGCATGGAAGACTACAGGTCCCTGGTTTGATTCGCAGTGAGATAAGCATCACCAACAAGCTCTAACAAGAGCGAAACTTGAGTCTGGTGCTTCTCATCTTTAAGCAGCTTGTTTAAAAAAAAATTATTTATTGTGCTAAAAAAAGTTAAAATCAAAATACAAAAAGCCAAAACAATTTTGGCATGAAATGAATCTGAATCTGATTTTAAGTGTTCTTTATGACATCATTTACATTGAAAATGCCAATGATATCAGTCTATTTTAATGGTTTACACAAAATTTGCTCATTCAATCTTAAAGCTGTTGCCACAATTAATGCACAAAAATAATTACTTTCTGTGATTGGTTTAAAGAAGTAATAGGATTAAGAAATGTTTTTATTTTTTAACATGTTTGATTAGAGATACACAAACAAACATCTCTAGTTTCTCACCATACTACATTTTGTACAATGCTTTGACGTTTATAAAAATTTTTTATTTTCTTGGGACCTTTATATATTTCTGAGAGAAAAAGGAAAAAGCACATGAGACATGAAAGACTGGTCTAGTTTTTCTGTATAATCAGTCAGAGTTGATTAGTTCGATTTAAAAATCAAAATGAACAGTGATAGCCAGACTAGCAAAAAAAAGCTTTTTTAAAATGATACAAATACATAGACGCTGCTTAATATGACCACCTTGGGACCACACCATTTGGGTCATAACATCTGAATGGTCATAAAAACCAAAGCTGCCATAATTGCATCTGAATTGACACCATAAGCCACAAGAAGTCCAAATACTGTCAAATTCATCGTTTAATCGAAGTAACAGTGTGATGTTGGTAGTAAAACAAAGTACAGTACTTTAACAGTACAAGTGACGGTAAAACTAAGTACAGTATGTAACAATATGTACGCTTTTCCGTGTAAATGTATGTTATAGTGATTTGCTGTTTCATCATCAAGACCCAGTAAGAGTACACACACTACAGCACACATGCGGCATGTGTACAGAAAACATGCATGTTGAAAAGATGAAGTTATAAGTGCATGGCGGGAAAAAATACTGTACTGTAGTAAGAGAGATGGAGAAAATGTTGGTCATATTATCTGAAATTTGTCATATTAAATGGAGAGTTTTAAATGGGAAAATTCCGGACCATACCAAATTGGTCATAATAAGCAGCTGGTCATATTATATGTGGTCATAATAAAAAGCACTTACTGTACCGCATTTTATCAAAGCAAAGATAAATATAAATTCAATGAAAAATTACATGCACAATGATGGTCAATATGTTTAACTGTTAGCAGATTTTGAAAAAATTTTTTAAACACTCCCAGGATTCCATAGCAATCTAAATAGGGGTTGATAAAGCTTTTTTTATATAAAAAAAAAATAGCCATCTACATACCAGTTTTTTCAAAAAATTTTCAAAGAACTCAAAATCATTTGTTTGGCTAAGTTTTTCCTTTCAACAGCAAGGTGAAGAATTTTTTTGGTCTTCACTTAGAAATATCTTACTTCTACTATGGACACCAAGTGTAATTTTCACAATGAAGAGTAAAAAAGTCTTCAGCACACTCTGAAAATAAAAACTAATAGAACTTTGGTTAATGAGAGTTTTTTGTTGTCACTGAACTTTCATAAAATATTTAGACTATAAGTCCATGAAATAATTAGCCTAGGGGTCCACATTTTTAAACAAGTTTTAAAACCTTGTGTTAGAGGACTACTTTTTAAAATAACAGTGTTACCAGGGATATTATTTAGTTTAAGATTCATTAGTTCTCCTAATACAATCAGAGGTAAGTCAAACTTTAACAAATACAACAAAAGGCATACTATATTTTTTTAAAAGAAAAACTTGTAAGACTTTTGTCTGTTGTGCATTGTGTGTTGTTTTTACCTGAAAAAGTCTGCCCAATGCAATGGACAAAACATCCTGTTACAATTTTTTCTTTAAAAAAATATAATATGCCTTTTGTTGTATTTGTTAAAGTTTTACTTGCCTCTGATTGTACCAAAAGAACTAATGAATTTTAAACTAAGCACTAATTTTTGCTATGAGTTGCCAGCATATCAGTGTAAAACGCTTTTTCATTATATTTTAATCACTAAAGTGATTTTACACAGTCACTAATAAAGCTATAAAAAGAATGAAGATCAAATTACCATTGAAAAATTATCTTAAAAAGTAACTATATTAAGCACCTTGGTTGAGTAGTTAGGAATGGCATATTGATGGCAAACATGATTGACACAGATGGCATATTGATGGCAAACATGATTGACACAAATGGCATATTGATGGAAAATATGATTGACACAGATGGCATATTGATGGCAAACATGATTGACACAGATGGTATATTGATGGAAAATATGATTGACACAGATGGCATATTGATGGCAAACATAAATGACACAGATGGCATATTGATGGCAAACATGATTGACACAGATGGCATATTGATGGCAAACATGATTGACACAGTCACAATTCAAAACTTACTCTTACTATTTCATTGTGTCCTTAAAAAATATACTTTTCCATACTGATAAGTCTTAATAAAACAAAAAATCTTAAAAATAGGTGTATAAAATATTTCAATCAAACAGCAATTTCTTCACATCTCCAAAAGTAGATCAGGATAATTTCTTGTTGTTTACCCTAACTGAAGTTGCCCTGCAAGTAAGGGGGATAAATAAAAATGATGAATGAATGAATGATTGACTTCCACAGCAAATAATTATTACATACACAAGTGCTTAAACAGAATTTAAGTTTCTTTGACTTTAAAATGAAACTGTCATTAAAAAGTTGGATTCATTTTTAAAAATAGAATTACAATAAAAATCTAATTTTATATATTCAGATTCTGCAGCCCCAAATTATCACAAATGAGTTATCAAAACTTCATGCAAAAATGTTTTGTGTGATAACTAGTTCTAACAAAGTTCTAACATTATTGATTAAAACACATAGTTAGTTATTAATATAATTTAAGAAGAGATTTAATTTTTAAAATCCATTTGTAAATATTAGCAAGCAAAATCCAACATTTCATTTAGTTTGCAAAGTTTATTAAAAAACCTGAATGTTTTTGACTATCATCAGTTCTTATCAAAGCATCTAAAAATTTTTAGCACAATTTAACAATTAACCATAAATGACAAATACATTCAATAGCAATTGACTTTTATTTCAGATAAAATTTATGACAAGAACTCAAATGCTAATCAACTACCAATAAAAAAGAAAATCTTTAAAAAATTACTAATTTAGCAACCAAAGGAATATTTTTATACAAAAACAAATTATTTCAGGAAATTGATGGTGTTTCTATGGGTTCATCAATAGGTCCTACTATAGCTAACTTCTTTCTGGCTTAAACAGAAACCCACCTTTTACAACAGTAACTCAATTCTGCCCCAAAAGTCTACTGTAGATATGTAGATGACATTTTTGCAATATTTAACAACAAAGCAGACAATATGGAATTTTCAGATAGATTAATTCCAAACATAAAAACTTGCAATTTACAATGAAAAAGTCTACTAATACTCTCCCCTGTTTAGACATGGAACTTAAGATACACAACAATAATTTACAATCATGGATTTGAAAAAAGCTGACTCATACTGATGTTTTTCTTAATTTCAAAGCAGTTGCCCATTAAAGTGGAAATTTAACTTAATTAATTGTATGCTAAATCATGCCAAAAATATTTGTTCCAATTGCCAGCTATTTAAAAATGAAGTAGAGAAATTAAGATCAATGTTCTGTAATAATGGATACCCAAACTATTTTTTTGATAAAGTTCTTTACCAGTTTATGAATAGTAGACAAACAAATTTAAATCAGATGCAACCTACAAATAAAAAAGTAAAGAAACCATTACACTTGAAATTCCAAATGTAGAAAAACAGTCTCACATATTGGCAAAGAACATTTTGAAACTTATTTGAAAATTTTCTGCCATGCATTATAGAACCTATATAACACCTATATAGCACCTATATAACCTATATAACAACACCTATATAGAACTTGCAAAGTTGGTCTGCATCTTCAAGGACATCTGCCATGATGATTGTGTTTAAAAGATTTGTTATGGTTGTAACATGCTGGATAAAATTGAGTCTTCTTCTATTTGGGATAGTTGGGTGGAATGTTTGAGAGAATGTACATGTTTGCAATATGTAATTGCTGCGATGTAGAAACATGAATTTTGATGGTGGGTAGTTTAATAAGAAAGGTGTTTGATGTATTAAGTTTTAAAAAATTAATGCTGTTTTTCAGGGGTGGGATTCAAATTTTTTAAGAACAGGTTCTAAGGAACTGCAAAATTCAGATCGTATATATATATAGAATAAAATTAAACAATTAAGTTGTTACCTAATGAAGTACCACAATAGAAAAACTTTCTATTATGCTTTTTTAATTCATTTGTGCAAAGTGAATACACTAACAGTCTGTACATAATAAACTGTTTTTAAATAAATAAAATAAGCATTTTGTAATAATAATGAATTACTTGCTGCAAACATTTAAAAAATTAGAAATATAACAAGAATATTGGTACTTTTCTTTTTAATCATTTAATTGAAAAAATATAAACAGTCTTTCATTTTGTCACTTCAAAAAATTTCCAAATTCCCACCTGGTTTGCATCATAATCATAGTCATTAGATTGTTTTTTACCCTGTTGTCATCAGCACTGTGATTTTTTCTGAGCCATATTTTTATTAAAGGAGTTGGATTCCATAAATCTAATGAAAGACCAATGAGATTTATTGTCATTAAATTTGATACTTTTTTCACCAAGAGACTACATCTCTTGTCTGTGTAAATAAGATTCATTAATAAAAACTCTCCTTCTGCTTTTGCCAAGCTGATTGCAATTGTATTGATAATGTTTTTGGCTCTCTGTACACTCTGTGGAATTAAAACATGTAAACTGCTATTAAGCACATTTTCAACAAAATCTCTGAATCATTAATACTCTCTTCATGATGTAGAAATTCATTAAGTTTGCTAATTTTATGTTCTGCTGCAACCCATGGTACAGGCTTCTTCCAAATTCCAGGTGTTTGATTCAACAAGTTAAATAACTGAAGCACGTCGGCAACCAGTCTTTTTTTTATATTTTTTATTATTGCATCTAGTAACATTTGACAAGGTAGGCTAGCAAATCTGTGATTTTCAATAAATTGGATCTTTTTTAATGCATCAAAAGCAACCCTTTCATCAATTTCTTTTTCATATCTTTCCATGTTGTCCTTAAGTAATTCAAATACTTTAATAGACCTCTTCATGAGGTCTTCTGCTCTGAAAAAACCTGTGCCTCTTGCTTGGAGGGCATTACTGAGCAATGACATTTCATGTAAAATATCAATCATTAAAGCTAAGTCCCTCAGAAAATTTTTGTTGCAAAGACGGACAGCTATTCCTGAAAATTTTGTGTTAGATGTGAAATATCTGTATAGGGCTGGATATGTATGCCACACAGCTAGAGCCGACCTTAAGCTGCATGATGCCCATCTCGGGCTCAATACTCTACCAACTTTTCACATTTATTGCCGTAGTTACTGAGAAATATTGAAAAGTTTTGCTTAATTTTTATTTGACTTGTGAAAAATTGTGTACATTTTGTCCATAAATATTTTAAAGTGGTTCACCTGCTTGATGTTATTCACAGAATCATCCAACACCAGCTGTAATCGATGATTAAGGCAATGCCAGATAACTATTTTAGGGAAATTTTCTTGAAGCCTTGTGCTTACTTCAGAATTCCTGCCAAGCATGACACTTGCTCCATCGGAACAGAAACCAATTAAATTTTGTTTTAGATATTCATTACTAAATCCATCAGAATTTAAGCTATCTAACATGGTATTATAAATTTGTTCAGCTCCCTGACTTTCTAACTCCACCAAGTCCAAAAAAATTGTTGGTGAAAAATCTTCATTTTCAATCTTTACAAAAATTATAAGTACAGACTTGCTAGAGATGGCTGATGCTTTATCTATAATAATACATACTCGTATTTTTTTATTTTGTTGAGTGAATTTTGCAAATACTTCACTTTTTATTTCTTTGGCGATGTGATCAACTATTTTGACAGCAGTTTTACGAGAATGAAGTCCATGACCCATGTCCACCCCATTTTTCATTTGTAGATCAACCTCATCCTCAATATCGAAAAATGGCCGGTTTCGCTTTACCAAACTATACACTGTATTGAAAACCCTGCATGTGGATTGAATACGTTTCTGATTTAATGCATCCATGCATTTTGTAATCTGATCATTTGCACGATGTTGCAGTTGCTCTAAGCAAATACGATGTGTTTTTGAAGAAAAATATTCTTTCATTTTTTTTCGAAGAGATGCCTGCTGGACTGTTGTATCATTTCTCAAAGCTGAAATGCTGCAGTTTATCCATTCTTGTGACACATGATATCCCTTTTGTGTAAAAAGTCTAGTTTTGCGCAGTGATTACAGCCGAGCTTTTTATTACGAATTAATCTATCATATTTTTTTCTGAAATAGTCATATTGTTCATTGCTCCAGCAGTCTGGAATAGCATCTGCCATATCACAACATTGCAGGTCATTTGTTGCACCCAGCATTTTCCGCATCTATTACGGCATTGGATATGGACATTCTATCTTTAATTGACTGTTGTTTTGAAATTTCGATTCAAGAGATTTTTTTTGCAAATCCAAGCCCAAGTAAACTTTGCTGCCTCTTCATTTTAGACCTGAATCCTGGAATAAAAAAAAATTCAATAATATTCAATCTAAAACCAACCCAAAAACACAGTAGATTCTCATTCAGTTTTTCATGTGTTATATAATGTATGAATAATTAACTAAACTACATCTAGATTCTTGATCTAAATCAGTAGATTTTTTTAAATTTTTGACATATTTTTAAGCCTTCTGCCCAGTTGACCGAAACTAGATCTACATATCAAACATTATCAATAACTCAAGGATGTATCTAATATAATTTTATAACCAGGGCTGGGGAGCCACTGCAGAAGAGCACTAGCTCTGGCTCCAGCTCCAGAGCTATCAAGCGCTTATCCACTAACTCTGGTTACGGCTCCCCAGCTCCAGCTCTCCACCTCTTTAATAAACAAGTAGTTTATCATTTAGTGTTTAAATCTTTTTTTGCAATAAACTATTCTATTCGAACAAGAATCACGACTTCTGATCTTTACAATTATATTAATAATATTATATATTAAAGCAAGTACCAAAAAATATAACTAAATAAAAATCAATTGTGGCGTTATCTAAACAATGAAAAGGTTAAATTGTAACTATTATGAATTGCAAAATCCGCACTGACAAACAGCTACACTTTATCTCTTTAGTAAAAAAACTTTAGAAGCACATGTGCACGAAATAAAAAACTCCCAAGAGATTTAAATTACAAGGTAATAAGCGAGAACATTTGTGACGAAACATTAAGGCAATAAAAAAGATTAAGTCAGCCAAATCTTCACTCTACAATTTTAAAAGTTAAATTTATGACGTAACAATAATGCGAAAATTGAATCAAATAAAAAATTTAAGTTATCCAATTCTCACGGCTACATTATGTTTTAGTCATATAAAATTTTAATATTTATTTACTCTTAATTATTGAGTGTTTAAATTAGTGATGAGATGATGCCAATTTTTTTTCGACTCCGATGCCGATTTCAACAACATTTTTCGATTCCGATTCTTCTTTGTTGGAATTCACCTTGTTTCTTATATGAGGCTCACAATTTTTTAACGGTAATAAACTAATTAGATCAATACAAAACATAAAAAGAAAACAAAAAACACACTTAAAACTTGAAAAACCCTATAAAACATAAACGTTCACAGAATCAATAAATTGTTTGTTTACAATTTTTTACCACTATTTTACCAAAATTTTGAATGAACAAACAACACTTATAAAACATAATACCATTAAATAAGTAATAACTAAAATTTTAAATAAAAAAAATAAACATTTCTATTTGCTTTTTCAATATTTAACATATTATTTTTGCTACTTTTAAAAATATTAAACCCCATGGGCTTCCGACATTATACTGATACATTAAAAATTATAATTAAAATAGATTTGAATGGGGGTTTACATAATTTTAACAACCGGTTTGGCAAACTCATAAAATTTTAAGCAACGGTTTGTGCGAACCGGTCGAATCCCATCACTGCTGTTTTTAATGTAAGTTAGGAGGTTTCCTCCTTGTTTAGAAGTGCGATTTGTTCGAATAAGCATAAACTGAGAAATGTTTGGTATTTTGTGGAATTGATTCAGTTTTTTCTCTTGTATTGTTATGAAATCTTATCTGTTTTGTTGCAGATGCCATTTGCATTAAGTTTCAGAACTTTGAGATAGTTCTTTGGTGATGTTGTGTTTGTTTGTGCTCTGTATTTAAAAGTACTGTGAAGTGTGCAGCACCACCAGTTGTTATACGTGGTCTTTTGTTGTAATTTTGGAGCATTTTAAATGCACCCAGTGTTTTGTGTATTTACATAAAATAAATATTTGATGCTTAGTGATAGGTTTGTGACAAGTGTCACAAACCCATTTGTGTGTTTATGGTCCAGAGTTTGGGTGTATGTCGCCTCTGAGAAGAAGCAATCTGATTATTTAGTTTGTGAGTGAACTGAAAAGTTGACTTTTCTGAAAAGCCAGAGATAGTCTTTTCTCATCAGATAAAGCAAGAGCTTCAACCAATAGAGATCAGACAGGAAGCAGAAATAAGTCAATTTATAATGGTTGAAAATCAACCAAAAGTAAATTTTTATATCTTTATTTTATTGTAAATTTAAAGAAGCTTTATAAACAATAGAATTAATACATTTACCTTATACTTTATAAAGTATAGAAGTAATATTTCTGCTTTACCTACAATCACATAATTCAGCATCAGATTTTTGATTACTGTTAAAAAATTTTTGCTGAAGTCAATTACAGGGTGGGAATGTTTGTTTAAAAGTTGAAAAAATTATTTGCCAAAATTTTTATAATAACTGCTTTATTGTATGATACTACAAATTTTGCCAAAACAATTTTTGTAATCATTATGTGATAATATTCTTTTAGTTAAAGTTTGTCATGTTTACTACAGGAGAAGCAAACTAGGTTATAGTGATTTATTTATTCCAGGAAGATGGCCTTATATATTTTTTTAATGAACTAAGAATAAAAAGTACTTTTAATCATTATATTATAATTTATAGTCATTAAAATTTAAAAAGTTGTTGTTATTTGTTTTTTTATCATACTCAAATACCATAAAGAGTAAAGCATTTTGCCTAACAACCAGCAAATCCAAAATTAGCAAACTGGCACTTTGGCAATATAAGTGATACCTCAGCTTAGTTTTTGTTTACAAGGCCTTATTAAATAAAACAAATAATGTTCCTTTAAATGATCTTAAACTATAAACTTTAAAAGTAAAGTAGTTAAAAACTTACCTTCATACAGCAAACTCTTGTACTTATACACAACTATACCCTTGCCCACTACACTTGACCAATGCACATGACACTAATCACACTTTAACTGCAGCTAAATACCAACACAACCCTATACTATTAGTCTGTGAAGAAGCCTTTACAAGCAGTAAAGGTAATCCAAGAGTAGAAATATAGATTGGCTCCTTTAAAGAGTTAAGGAATGTTCTTGGAAAGGGGTGACAACAATAACAACAAACTTTTAAGTATTATATAATAAAACTACAGATTATATTCAAACCTTCAGGACATTTTCCATTTAAAGTTGCATTAGATGATTCCAAATCTTTTGAAGAATACAAGCACTGGTGAGTTACATTTACATCATTGCGACAAATTTCAGTCACATTGGTATCACAAAAGCATGACTGATCTTTACAAAAGAGTTTTCGACCATTACCTTGACATTCTAAACATAAAAAAATAGCAATAATAAATACTCAAAAATTACTTTTCTTCTGCATTTGCATAATACCATGAGTTCTTTGGGGTTAAGTATGCAAATACAACAATTTTAATTGTAATGGAAACAAAAGAATCAATGACTGTTTTGCAATATTTACAATATTATAGCAGCAATAAAACAAAATTTTTTTATTGTTGCTTGCACATAGCTTATATTTTTGTACAGGATTGCCAAATTCATAATCAAAATATGTATATTTTATACATGACTAATTAAATTGCTACACTACATTTGGTGCAACAGTTTGTTCTGCCTACTTGGCCTGCTAGAAAGCTTTGCAAATCTAAAAGGCATGATTTAAACAAAAGGATTACAAATTGACAAAAAAAACATAAACAACAAAAAAATATAAAATAATATTAAATCAGTTGCAAATATTTGATTAATAAATTTTATTGTTTACTTGTGATGACTGTGCTATTGTTTGTAAATAATAGATAAATTTACTAAACTAAACAGAAACTACTAAAAATACAATAAAAACTAAAAAAATTTTATGCATTTTGATAACTCTAATTAATTCATTGATTATTTTCAAACAATAACACAAGCAATTATCTTGAACAATCAAAACTTTATACTCAAACAAAGATATACGACTTGTTTTAAAAATCTTATCACAGCCAAATTTTGTTGTAAGTAAAGCTGCATTATTTTTGCTGGCTCTAGAAATAGTTTACTGTAAGACTGAAGTTTTTACTACCGCTAGTTCTGGCTAAGAAACAGTGAACTTTTTAGAAAACTTTTCTCAACAAATAGAAAAAAACAGTTTCTAATTACAAAGAATAAATAATTCACAAAACCAATGAACTTGATCAACTCTTGTAAAACTTGACTCTCAAGCTTCACAAACTTTAAAGCAATTCACACTGCCAACAATTAATGCAAATAATCACGTAACAACTTTGTACTGACTAACTTAAAGAGTAAATTAGCACCCTAATGGCTTATAACAAACTTAAGAGTTTGTCTAAGCAATTCCATCTCATTACAGAATTAACTTTAAGACGTTATAATAGAATTAACTTCAATATAGAATTTACAAGTAATTATTAAGACTTTAAAAGCATCAACCTGATGATCCTTAACAACTTAACAAAAGCACAGTAACATCGCTTTAACTTGAATCAGTTATTCAGCTAGAAACACTTATCTAAAATGAATGAATAATAAACTGTGAGCTAATATAGATAAAATCAGGCAAAGCTCCCAGATAAAAACCAAAGACACTAGAACAAACAATAACTCTTAAACAAATTATTATATTGATTTAGTAATTGGACAAAGCACTTCACTTTATGACATTGCAAATACAATCATAAAATAAGGTGAAAAAACTGGTTATGTGACTTATAAAATAGAATTTGCTTTACGCTAGTAGATTATAATAGAAATTATGTACTTGCTGCCACATTGTTCTTTGCAATAGCTTAAAATTTTGAACAATCAATTGAATAAAACAGTAAAATAATTCCATATAAAATACACTGATAAGAAGAACTAGTAAACAAAATAAATTAAGCAGAAAAGTGGTGTACAATGACATCATAATCAAAAGCTTAAAAATTACTAAAGATTGAAAATCACTTATACGTTAAAGTTAAAGTTAGAACTAAAAATGAAGTATGGCATCAATAGTCAGTTAAAAATTTTTGGACATTTCAAGCTAATGGTTTTCTAGATTATAATAACAAATTACCAATCACTGGTGACACAAAACAAATGAAAATCGCAAATGAATAAGTTGAAAATTTTTGTGTTATACTGTATATTGCCATCTCAATGCACTCAATCAACTATATAGATTGTAGTTGTAGACCATTATATCATTAAAAAAACACTAAAAACATAAGTTCAAAAATCTATAGCTAGGTAGAAAAACGTTGCTCTGTCACCATCAATGATTTGTGATCATGAAATTCCATTGTTATTTATTTTTCATAATTTTTAAATGTATCATAAAAGTGGTCTATACTTTGTTGTTGTTGTTGTTGTCTCTCTTCCAAGGATATCTTGGAGCAGCCACATCTCACTATCATTGAGCATGTACATATATAAAAAAAGACATTTTCTTTTTTTTTTAACAATACTGGTATTAATATATATATATATATATATTTATAATAATAATGACCATGGATTGGTGGGAAATTATCCATGGCAAATTGTTACCAACCATCACTAACTAGAAAGACTTATTTCAACTACAAATGTAGAATGGAACATTCTTTTTTTTGTTTTACTGATGTTTTTACTTCTTTCTGTGCTTTAGCACAAGGCAAGCATAAATAATTAATGAAACAAACAAAGGATACTTTATTCCATGCTTGTAGTGGAATCAATCCCTAACAACAATATCATTACTAACTCTAACCCTAATTGGGAGTGGCTAACTGTCAGTGGCAAATCAGTGGCAGCAAACATTCCCATCCTGTATATATTTATAAATATATTTATACTGCAAGAGTAAATTGATATTCTTTGCAGAATAGTCAAAGAAAAGATTGGGGCAATTTTATAATGTTTAAAAAAACCACAACAATCTGTTTCATTCTATGGAATCGTCAAGTGGTTACTTATTCAAATCAAATTGTCAATTGGTTGCTTTATTTGAATAAGTAACCATCTGATAGTTCCATAGAATGAAATTGACTGTTGCAAATTTTTAAACATTAATGAAATAAAGTTTATGTCACATATATATTTTCATTTATTAAGCAAAAACATTTCTACAGCCTGGTTTATCTGATTTAGAAATTAAGAATGAATGAAATAGGCTGTATGATTGTTTTTTAATAAATGAAAAATCAATGTACTTGTTCTGACTTTCATTAAGCATTCTACAAAAACACTTTAATTTTTTCCTAATTTAGATATATTGCATGAGTTTCATGTAATATTGCAATATATATACAGGGCGATTGCAATCTTTTTGTGAATTTTTAACAACACTTTAGTAAGTAAAACATAAATATAATATGATGAAATATACAACAAGATGATCAATATTTAGCATTACAACTTTAAATAACTGTATTGGGGAAATGATATGTACAGTTGGAGTAACACAGGTGAAATATTGTTACAGAATAAATATGAATTCAGTACAAATACAATTTATTCAATATACTTTCCATTTGAATCAATTACAAGCTGAAGATGCCTTGAAAATGACATGCAAGGGCATGAATCACATCCTGGGGCATTTCATATTCCTTCTGTAGTTTCGTCTTTAGTGCCTCCCAACTTTTATGATGTGTTGATGAGACCTTGCTCTCAAAATATCCCCAGATAACAAAATCAAGAGGATTCAAATCAGATGAAGGGGACCATTCCTTTCTTGAAATGAAGTTGGGAACATTGACTGATAGCCACTCCTGTGTCTTTTTAGCTCCGTGGCACTTTGCCAAATCTTGTTGAAATGTCCAAAAATGTTTTTTGAAGTGTTCTTTTGCCCAGGGCAACAATGAACCAACAAGGATGTCATTTCAGTAATTTTTTTGGTTCAGTTTGATGCCTTGTTCTATGAAAACCAAAGAATTTCTTTCAGATTTGGTAACAGCTGCCCAGATCATCACTGATGCTGCCCCTTGGGCCCAATTGATTCTTTAAGGTTCTACCTCCCCATCATGTGACCAAACACAATCATTCTAGGGATTGACATGGTGTTGAACATCAAATTTCTTTTTGTCGCTGAAAATGAGGTTAGGAAGCATACTGCCTCAGAGAATTCTGGTTCTGGCAAGGCGTTTCTCCACAGTTTTGGCTGATAACAACAGCTTCCTCACGTGTTTAAATGGGGGCACCTTCAGATCTCTACAAAGAACTGTAAACATGGTCCCATATGAAACATTTGCCTACTTTGTCATTTTCCAGATGGATCTCTTTAGATTTCTCCAAACTTTCTCCCTGGTAGCTTTTATCAATTTCAAAGTCTTAGCACTTCAAGGATGGCCTTGTCCTGATCGATTTTGTACATTCCCATTTTCTTTATACCTTTAAAGAGTCCTCCAGAGCAGCATTCTGTTCACTTTCAGGTCCTTGCAAATTCTTTCTGAGAGTTTCCTGGCTTAAAAAGCTCAACAATTGTAATTTGTTTACCTAAACCTATAGCCATAGTTAAATTTAAATACCTGAAAGAATAAAGATTAATTAGAAAGTGTCAAAAGTTAAGTTACATTGAAAACATGCACTAAAACAAAACATGCTCTATATATTGACCACCTTCAGTAGTCACACAAAAATAACAATGTCATACAAAAGATTTGTAAGCTTTCCTGATAGTTTTATTGTTAATTTCCAGAAGTCCCCTTAGTTTTGTAGTCAACTCATTCAGAGTACTGGGTACTGGCCTTTGGTATTATTTGTGTTTGATATCTCCTCACAACCAAAAATCATTCACAGACAGATCTGGACTTATGGGTGGCCATTCTAAAAACCCTCCATGTGTGGCTCCACATCCTATCCATCTGTTTGGAAGCTTATTGTTGAAAAGGTTTCTAACAATTACACTAAAGTCCACTGAAGCACCTTCTTGTTGAGAAATAACATCTCTGTAATGCCTCTCAGTGAACAAAGGAACAACTATTCTTTTAAGCATTTCAACATACCTTTCACTATTTATTGTTGTGTCCATAATTTCAAATCATATTCCAAATTTTTATTAAAAATTACTAAAGTATATATTGTTAAAACTCTGCAAAAAAATTGTGATTAACCCTGTACATTATTTGATAAAGTTGCTCAACCTGGTGAGCAGAGTGCTCAATGATGTCAATCAGAGCAATTAATTCAGAATTCAGCACACTTTTTTCAAATTTAATACATTAAAACATATTAAAAATTCTCCTACAGACTGTTACATTTGCATGGTTTACTAGGGGATCTAGACAATTTAATAAAATAAATAAATAACAAAAAACCTTTAAAACCAAATTGAATTTAAGATCAGCTACAAACAAAACTCTGTTTAAACTCTGACAGCAAAGATGTAAACAAAATAACAATTAGAAGCATTTTGCAACTTGAATAGGATTGCAAAGTATAAAAGGAAGAGAAAGAAGGAAAACAAGAAAGAGAAAGTGGAAAAAGAGAAAAAGGCACGTGGTATGGTAAGGTGACATGAAAAAACAAAATTTGTATCTGAGAGTGAGATAAAATAATAATATTGCAACAATCAAAGAAAAATATACAAATGGCAAAGAATGTTTCATGGATTAAAATTTTTCAGTTAAAATTTACTTTAATGCCAACATCTAAATAATAAGCTTAATAAAGTTTTTTGGTCACTTGTTAAAATGATCAATTTTTCTGTTAAACATAGCTGATAAAATTTGAATCTGGTTTTGTAAGAAGGTACATTATGAATTATTTTTCACTTTATTTAAAAATTTTTGCCTTTATCTGTACAGAGTCAAATATATTCGGAGAGTTCAGTTGCATTTTCCAGTTTTCTATTTTTTAAAAGATTGTTTGTGATTATTTTATCTTGTTTTAAATTCTGTTTAACATTAACCCACATATAATTTTGCATATTCATATCTTGAGCCTTGACCATCTAACAGGTAATCCATTTTCTTCCAACAATTGCATGGGGGAGCTTCATCAAGTGATGCTTGGGATTTGCTAAGGATGCATTTTTTGCGCATCAAAATAATGTGGCCCAAGTTTGATACACACTGTAACTGATTTTAATGTTGTGGTGATTGCATATTTTATGTAATCAATTGTGCTTTGGAAAATGTTTATTAATTAATATCAAGAATTGTTTTCCAATGTTTGTTTATGTTTTCACTGTAAGGAGAGTTAAACTATACAATATTATGTTTTCGCTTACTTTTTTTTTTTTCTCTATCAATTACTGGAGGCTAATGCTTTGATTTTTCCTGATATTCATTGCATTTTAAGGCATCATTATATTCTGGGGCTGCTTTATAAAATTCTTTTTTGCTGCTTGATATCAGTGATGTTCTTTTACCAATCCTTTTTGGAAGACTTTGTTTAATATTGATATGGTGATTTGATTTGCTTTTCATGCATAAAGGGTGTCATTAGGTTTTCTGTACAGCTAAAATTTAAAAATTTTTAAATCCAATGTTACGTCAAGGAAATCTGTTTGGGAAAGCCCCACTTTAGTGGTGATTTGCAACCTTTCCTTTTAAAAATTTGAACGATTCTTTTTTGGGTTCTTTCTGTGTCCAGTTCAGTTGTGTTTTGCAGTATGGCTAATCTGTCATCTCTATACAAACCAACATTAATAGTTATTATATCTGAGAGAAGGTTGAGAATATATAGGCATGCTAGCTCACATATTGCAGGACTGTTGTACATGCCCATGGCTACATCAAATTCCAGGTTCTGCTGCTTAATCCAGACATTGTTGCTGCTAAAAAGCAAGGGATTCATGCTATGCATGATAATGCTCTATACACTGTCATTGATGTTAGTGTATCTTCTGGCAAAATTGATAGTTTTTTTAAGAAGCTTTTTGGTTATTGATGGATAGAATCTCACAATTTCAAACTTTAAAAATGTGCAATTGGATTTTATTTTTAAACCATGATGAAACTGTTTTTTTTCATCTCCATTGGTTGAGTTTAGATTTGTGCTGATGCTTTGATTAATTTTGTCTAGGTAAAATTTGCTATTTTTCCAATTTTGGATTTAGCTGCGTTTATGAGACAGCATTTCAAGTTGTTATTGAAGTTGCTCTTGTGGTCTTTTATTGGGTTGAGGAATATGTTCATAGTGTTTTTATATTTTCTTTTATTTTATAATGATTTTTTACTACTTGGCAAAATGTATATATTCATTTGATAGAGCTCTTTCTACTGTAAAAAAACTGTGCTGATTGTCTTTTTGAGTATTTTGAGATTTTATTATTTGTGAGGCTTACATATGGAATATCCAGGAAGTAAGAAGCAACATTTTTGACACCTGTTATTCTTTGCTTTTCATTGAGGCCAAAAAGCTGCTGAAGCAGCTTGGGACATTTGCATGGTATACGGGGAAGGTGTCATAGGCAAATCTATGGCAAGAAAATGGTTTCTGAAGTTTAAAAATGGTAATTTTGACATCAACAACATGCCCTGCAGCAAAAGACCTTTTAAATTTGATGAAGACCATCTCAAAGCACTTTTGAAGGAGAAAAGTCACCCAACAAGTTGTGAATTGGCTGAAAAATTGAACTGCAATCAAAAAACAATTCTTAATCATCTGTAGTTTCTAAAGGGGTCTATAACTTTTTTGGTAATAAGAGAGCTGACAATTATATAGAGTTGGTGGAGGAGCTTCTTCTCAGCCTACAAGACTTTGGGTGCCAAATCAGCATTAAAGTGCACTACTTGCACAGCCACCTCAGCAAATTTCCCTGCAAATCTTGGCAATGTTAATGAGGAGCAAGGAGAGTGTTTCCATCAGGATGTCAAAGTGATGAAAGAACGTTATCAAGGTCAATGGAACTGCAACATGATGGCAGATTACTGCTGGAGTTTGATGAGAGATGTCCCTTATGCAGTTCATAAAAGATTAGCAACAAAAAGAAATTTTTTGATGCCATAATGTGATTTTGTTTGTGCTAAACCATGCATTGGATTTGTGTACAGTTGTACTGATTGTTGTGATGTGACAGTGTTACTTTTTTGTATATTTTTTGCTTAGTTTTGCTTAAACCTGCTAATGTAATTTTGTGAGAATAACACAAAACAAAAAAACTTAGATTTTCATTGATGTCGTACCTGTGCTGAGCATAATGCTCCAGATTGTGTATTTTTAATATATTTTACATAATTACTATTTATATATGATGTGGTCAATAACACAAACACAGTTTAAGATTACAAATAGCTTTGAAAAGTCATTTTAAAGGAGATGCTGCCTTCCATTGTAAACATTATTCTACTTAAGGGCACTTAAACACAACATAAATTTTTTAATTTTTGGCAAAAATTAGCAATTTTTTAAAAAATTAAGTTTTCAAATCTCAAAAACGTGACAACCAAAAACTAACACCAAATTTGGATTCAGCACCCCCAAACTACCCAAAATCAGTTGAAAAAGTCCATGCAAGAAAAATTGTGTTGACCAGTGTTATAATCTTTAGAATCTTGTCTCAACTTTTTTGAACTGACAACTTCTGCATCATTTGTGTCATCATTCAGAAAACTTTGGTCAAGACTTGTGGCAATGCTCAAGTCAATTATCAACTTTTTTTAACTTGTTTCAACTTTTCTTTTGCAAGCTTTTACTTTTTTGTGATTGTACAATCCATGCAGTTTCAATGGAGAACTTCCCATTACATTTAAAACACTGTTGACATTAGATTTGCTGTTAGGTTGACATTCAGATGTACTTGTGTGATAAGAAATAATTTCATTTTCACTTTCTGAAGTACCACTGTTGCTGTCAGCAAGTGTGTTTTTAGAAAGCTTAAGACATTTTGGACAAAATTTCAAATCTGGATCACTATTTCAGGAAATTGGTTTTCCAGATTCTTGGCAGTCTGCAAATCAATTACTGTAGTACCTTTTGCTTTAGAAAATCCAGTATGAATTCCAAATAAATTACAACAAGACATTTGCTTGCAGGTAAATTTAGCAAGAAAAGTCATTTTATGGTGATAGCAAACAGTTACATTGGTATCTCGAGAAGCATTCATCCTTTGGACATTTGATCGCCAAAGTAAACATTTTTTTTTCATAAGTTAAATTTTGTATTAAATCTAAGCCAACTTTACTGGTGAATGATGTTTTGTGACACCTGTTGTTGTCTTTGCAGAAAATACCAATAGAGCATGCTTCAAGTGCCATTCAAATGTTTTCAAATATTTACAATTTTCTATGTCTAATTTACTAATCTGTCTGAAAATAATTCACATATAAATTTACTACACAACTTTTTAAAGGAAAAAATAACTTTTTGCATAAAACTTTGAAGTGTAAAATTACCTTGTGAGCTAAATATGTTAGTAAATTAACTATCATTTTTGGATTAAATTGTTCTTTGTTAACTTAATAACTCATCAAAAGAGGCAAAATTGCTTGCCCACATGGTGAAATTGGGGTATCAGTTTTGTACTCAAACTTTTTAATAGCACAAAAGTAATGTCATTAGCAAAAAATAATTTCTTACTTGGTTTTTCAAACAAAGATGAAACACCTTGTAATATTGGTGTTCTATATGCATAACGAATTCCAACCTGATGTATTAGAGCCCTGTCACGTGGCAATAAATTTAAAGTAAGAGTAGAACTAAATGTTGAAAACAAATCATTCAATACAGATGGATTATGCCTGTTAAATAAAAATACAATTTATAGTTGCTTATGCACATTATTTTTTAAATCAAACAAAACAGATCTGAGCAATATTCAGTTATAGTATATTGCTAAATCCTTTGTATACACAATTAAATGCCAAACACAAAATCACAAATGGGTCATTCCATGTCAAACATCCTGAAATTCAGAAATGTTCCAGCTTGACCTCCTCCAAATTTGTTCAAAATTTGTCAAAATGTTGTATATCATAATTAACCAAGAAACTGAAAATTTTTGCTCAATATCTATTATATTTTATGGAATATGACTTATGGAAATTTGGTACCCCATTTTAGCGATTAGTGTTCATTCATTTTCAACCATTTTCAAACAAGCATTTCTCCAATTATAAAAATTGTAGAAATCTGATTTTAGTATATTGACCAACTTCCTGGTATATTAAATGGATCAAGTGTCAAAATGATATTAGCTTATAACATAATGAAAATATTGAGTCCCAAAATGTCCTCATTTTCACCCAAAAACAAATTTTTAGCAATTTTTAAAAAGCTATAGTTGCCATACAAAGTATAGCACTGCTCCAATTTTTAACATGGGTACCCCCTACCAACTGAACTATAATTTCACCAAATATAAAGAAAAACAACAGCTTAAAGAAAAAGTTACACTACTTCAAAGTATGGACCAGCTGTAAAATTGCTAAAAATGCACCATCTTGTGGTGAAAAAAAGCCTTGTAAAACACTGGTTTTAAAAACATTTTTTAAATATGTTAAAGAGCTTTTCTTAAGGAACTTACACACCAAATTTCAACTTTGTTCTGAAACTTTTAGGGGGGTAATTATGTAGGCAAGAAATTTAGGAATATCTTGGCATCTCCAGAAAAAGTTGGCTCTATGTATAGCACCTCCTTCACTTTCCTGCAAGTTAGGAGGAAAATATAATAAATAAAATAAAAAAATTAACATCTTTAAGCTGATGCTATAAAATTTAAATTAATATTTCTAACCTGTAGCACACAAAAAAACTTTTTATGCACAACACCCTAATCTAAAGGGCCTAAAGTAGTGATGGGACAATGCCAAGTTTTTTTGATTTTGATTCTGATGTCGATTCCAACAAAAATTTTCAATTCTCATTCTTGTTAGTTAAAATTCAACTTTTTTTTATAAGAGACTAACAATTTGTTTTTCTTTTTAAAGCACCTTCTTTAATTAGTTGGATAATTGATGTACACTGCCTTTCCCTTAATTGTTTGAAATTTCTCACCATTAAGCATTGTAAATTAAAAGATAATATATATTAAAAAAGTGAATCGATCTTCCTTGCAGAAAGCCCAAATAAAGATTAGAGCAATATTTTGATAGAAAATTTGATTAATCACTGTTTTGAAAAACCACAAACATCTGTTGCTTTTTTATTTAAATAGAATCCTGATCCTTATTTAATTAGAAAGATTATATTTTAAAAAGGATATTTAAATATCATCATCTTCCTTTTCAAGAAAACATTAAATTAGTTAAGTGTATTTCCTTTTGTACACTTGTCCTTTTGGGGTTGCAGGGGCAGCAGCTCAATTTGGGATTTCCAAGCATCCTGATCTCCTGCAACTAGTGGCAATTTCATTGGTGGAATTCCAAGCCATGATTATGCTATGTCTTCAACATAATTTTGCCAGTGAGTTCTGAGTAGCTTGAATAAGTTGCAAATACTTAAAAATTTGTATGTGATGCTTGCATAATATGCCTGGGTAAAAAGTATGTTCATGCAATGTCAATGTTGTGATGAAAAAAGGTAGATTTTTATGATTGAAAATAAAATTGCTAAGTTTTTGTGCTTAACTTGTGAAAAAGTACAGTTATTTTTTAATGTAAATTGGGATTGCAAATGTGATCAACTAATATTGCTGTAAAGTACACAATGTTTGATGTTTTGAAAAATAATTCAGTTTTCAACATTGTTTATGATATCTGCTTGTCATTGCTGTTGATGACGATATCTGCTGGTGTATTTTTTATAATCAGTTAATTTTTTTTGTTGCATGTGGCATTTGAATTGAGTTGAAGAACATTGAAATTTTTTGATGATGTTGTTTTTGAGTGTATGGATATTTTGTCATTAAAAGTGTTGAGCAAAGTGCAACAGCATGAGTTGCTTTGCATCTTCTGTTGTAATTAGAAAGCATTTTTGGTTCACCAGAATTTAATATAATTACATAAAACAAAATTGTTCAGATTTTAAAAAGAATTACCTTATTGAATACAGGTTGGAAAAACTACTCATCAGTTTTGTTTCCACAAAAGTTTTAGTTGTAATTAGTATTCCACTTCGAACAATTTGTTCCTTAAAACAAAGCATTGATCTTTTAACTGATCATAAAATAACATGTCAATAAATTAGAAGTAAATGACAAGCAAAGAGCAGGCTTGTCAAATTTTTGAGACTATACAAGCTGCAACAAGACTGGGTGCCAAAACTACTCATCAGTTTTGTTTCCACAAAAGTTTTAGTTGTAATTAGTATTCCACTTCGAACAATTTGTTCCTTAAAACAAAGCATTGATCTTTTAACTGATCATAAAATAACATGTCAATAAATTAGAAGTAAATGACAAGCAAAGAGCAGGCTTGTCAAATTTTTGAGACTATACAAGCTGCAACAAGACTGGGTGGCAAATCCTAAGGTCACCAATCCATTTTTTTGACATTTGGCATAATAAAGTTTTAAATGTTTACTTTAGCATCATGAGCAGATTACTATAAAATACAAATAATCATGAAGAATTGTTGATTTGGCATTTAATCTGTTCTGTTCCCATGCTAAGGCTACTTGGTTTTCACTAATAGATTAAAAAGTATTTGCAATCCAAACTTTGACAGAAAAAGTAAATGTAAATAAGCTTCCTATGAACTACTACTACCTTACCATAGTGGAAAAGTTTGCATCTCTCAGTGATCTTAAAGCTGTGTTGGCCTAAGATTTTACCTCTCTTGTTAGGAATATCCATGCCAAAGAGGTTTGCCAATTAATACCAAACAAAATGTAGTTCTAAAGATGGCAACTTCAATCCTGGGCAGACTGTGCTCAAAGGCTGTGGCAAGCAAGCAGTTTAGAACATTGGTTTTGAACCAGTGGGTCATGGCCCAGTGGTGAGCCATGGCACTGTTATCACTGAGTCGCAAAGCATAAGTCAAAATAAAAGCAACATGATGCTTGCATAATGATGTCATATTAAAAACAAATTCCAAGTGAGGGCTTTTTTTTTAAGTCTACCAGATTTTTGCGATGAAAATTTAATTCTGTTCACTGAAGTTGGACATCATTGTTGTTTGGAAGGGCATCCACTCCACATCAGACACAAACAGGACTGGAGCTGAGGATTTATTGATTTATCCTTTTACTACCCCAGGCAGCTACCTGGATCAGAAGCTGGCAGTAATGTTGTTAAGCCAGCATTGAGTTTTGTCATCCAAAACTGTCAGACCTCTTGCCCCATGTGGTGCCCAATGTATGGACATCTTATTAGAAAGTGGTCTGCTGTTTGTTTAGGTGCCGTACTCGCAATTTGATGAAGGAGTGAGATTCCATTTGTGCATGGACAAATGGAATCACCCAACACCAATCTGCAAGCAATTTTAATGTCCACAGTGGGGCATGGTATTTCAACTTTTCAATGTCTGCAGTATTGTGGTATTTCAACATTTTTTTCATACCATGGCCCACTTTTGTTATTAAGTTACCTTGGGTTGAAAAGTGGGCCACAGTATGAAGGTTGAAAACCACTGGTTTAGGAGAAGAAAATTTTCTAAATAAAATCCCCTTGCAGCAGGGATACACTACAAAATAATGGTATGTCACCTAGAATGTACTTTCATGCTGCCTTGGGTGTTGTGCAGATTAAAAAAAGTCCGTGCTCAGGTACTTGGCAGAAATATCTGTTCAAAAAATACTTTCCTAAATGAGTCAGCCTTGTCAAGGTTAGGACATCAGTGGTTGATTTTCAAACACTACAAACTGGCTCATTTTTCCTTCCTGTCTGATCTCTATCAGGTGGAGCTCCTGCTTTATCTGGTGAAAAACAACTCATCTCTGGCTTCTCAGAAAAGTCAATTTTTCAGTTTACCCACAAACTAAATGATCAGATTGCTGCTTCTTGGGGCCAACATACACCCAAACCCTGGACCACAAACACACAAATGGGTTTGTGACATTCGTTTCAAACCAATTATTAAACATCAAACATCTATTTTATGTAACTACACAAAGTGCTGGGTGCATTTAAATACTTCCTAATCACAACAAAGAACTACAACAACTCATGGTACTGCACACTTCACAGCACTTTTAACCACAAAACACAAACAAACACTACATCACTAAAGAACTTTCTCAAAGTCCTGCAACTTAATGCAAATGGCATCTGCAACAAAACAGATGAAATACAACTACTCATTAAAAATACACAAGCAGATGTCATAACAATACAAGAGACAAAACTCAATCAATCCCACAAAACACCAAACATTTCTCACTTTGCACCTATCAAAACAGATCACACTCACAAACAAGGAGGAAGCCTCCTAACTTACTTTAAAACGCCTTCTAACATCAATTTCTCTCAACTCAATACATTAAACACCTTTTCCATTGAACTACAAATCATCAAAATTCATCTTTCTACATCACAGCAATTACATATTGCAAACATGTACATTCCACCCAAACACTGCACCCAGCTATCACAAACAGAAGACTTGATTACATCTGGTACATTTACAACCACAACCGATCTTCCAAACACAATCATTGCAGCAGATGTCAATGTTCACTCAACATTATGGTATGCACCACCCAAAGACCATAGAGGAGAAATGATCAAAAACATCCAACTTAACTCCAATAACATCACACTAAATACAAACACTGCAACACATCTACCACCCAATCAAACACAATCTACTTCACCAAAAATGACTACTGCTTTAGACTTGCATGATTGCACTAGTTGGCAGACCATCCACTCCCTCACCTTTGATCACTTACCATTACTCACCACCCTCAGTATACATCACCAGACCAAAACAACTCACTCTCACTTCACTAAAACAATAACAAACTATCAAAAGACTAATTGGACATCATTAAAACAACATGTTGAGAATCTCATCTTCTCCAGACCCCATATCACAAATGTTAATGAGGCAAACAAACACTTTATCAAGGAACTTTTGGATGCTGACAGATTCTTTATCCTTTAAGGAAATTACAAAGCACAAATCATACTCAATTACCCATGCATATCCACAAGCTTATCCATAAATGTAACCATAATTGTAAACAAAACAGATTAGACCCACAAATCATTTCTCTTAACAATCACATAAATAAACAAATACATGAATTCCAAACGAAACACCATTTTGAAAAAAATTGATCACATACACAATCCACACTCCCTGTGAAACACCATAGCAAAACTTTCCAAAAAAAAACCACCCACACAACAGAACAGAAACATTCACTCTGGAACTAAGACAACCATCACTGATATAAACAAAGCAAAAGCTTTAACAAACAATTCACAAATGTCACTCCATATACACAAACAAAATCAACAACCACATAGACCAGGGGTCGGCAACCTGCGGCTCCGGAGCCGCATGCGGCTCTTTGATACTTCTGTTGCGGCTCTCTGTGACTATCAAAAAATGAAGGGTGATTTACCCGTATGTGCATATCTATTAAAATTTTATTGTTGCTGTAGCGAGCGCTTAACTAAGTTTGTAATTCATCCATTCTATTGTTTCAGTTCTTGTTTTTAGCTTATAATATGTGATAGTGATACTGTAAAGTTTCGACCATGTATAAAGCGAAACAGAGGAACAAACACTCACGTCTTATATCACTGAGCACATGTAATGAATGAAAGCATAACCACATATGTGCGGTTTAGTTCATGGCATAATTGACATGGGGATCAATTACTATCAGATAACATGGTACAACGAAAGAAATTTGAGGTCAACCAATTTTACAGATGCCGCTTGAAGAAAAATCAGCTCACTGCTGAAAACTCAAAAAGCCATTATAATGCCCGGATATTTTTGATTGTGACGTGATAATTAATGAATGACACAGTCCACTAATATAGTTTCTAGGAGTCTACTAGCAGCGGTGAGAAAGGACGCACGCAGTAAAACTGCGCTGTAAATAAGTGTAACAAAGAAAGCAACTATTATACTTTTTTGCGCACCATATTAGTCAATTTAAAATTATTTTTTAGGTTGCTAGTTTTGCTAGTTTTAGAAAGATAACTTTGTAACATCCAACAACTATGAGTAAATCTAAGAAAAGAAAAGTATCTGAAGAAAACAGAACGTTCAATGATTCGTGGACAAATTCATTTGCTTTCATCGCTGATAAGACCGGTTTACCAGTGTGCTTAATATGTAGGAGAAAGTAGCAAAGAACGAAAAGTCAAATGTTGAAAGACATTTTCAAAATAAGCATTTATCTTTTGCTCAAATATATTCAGAAGGAGATGAGAGAAAAAAGCTGTTTTAGAACTAATGCGGAACGCTGATTGAAGCAAACATCAATTCAATAAGTGGATCAAGTCTGCAAATTCAACCACGTATGCCAGTTTTGTGGCCGCTCAGGAAATAGTCAAGCATAGTAAGCCATTCACTGATGGAGCATATAAAAAATTCATTCATTAAGATATCTGAATATTTATTCACGGACTTTAAAAACAAGAGTGAAATCGTGCAAAAAATCCGTGACATGCCACTCTCTGCAAAAACTGTTCAAGACAGAACCTCCAAAATGGCACAAGACATCACCAAACAGCAAATTAAAGATATAAATTCCGCAGTAGCGTGCTCTATTGCCTGTGATGAGTCTAAAGACAAAAGTGATATTGAACAAATAGCACTATTTTGCCGATAGGCAAACTCTGCTGGGCCACAAAAAGAATTAATTGAGTTAATACCTCTGAAAGGCCAAACGCGTGGGGAAAACATCTGTGAGGCTGTCTTGGAATGTTTAAAAACAAAAGGCATAAGTACAAACCACCTGGTGTTGGTAGCTACCGATGGAGCACGAAGCATGACAGGTGTGCACCAGGGCTTTGTAGTTTTATTGCAAAAGTCGTTGGACAGACAGCTGCTGACCTTTCATTGCATCTTACATCAAGAGGCCCTGTGTGCTCAAACGTTTCCCCCAGAATGCACGCAAGTAATGAATGTAGTCCTTCAAATTACAAATAAAATAATGGCAAAAGCTTTAAATCACCGTCAGTTCCGTATGTTATTGGACGAGGTGGATAGCATGTACTCTGATCTCTTGTTGTACAATCGTCGTCGTCGTCGTTTGAAGGGCATCCACTCCAGGTCAGACACAAACAGGACTGGGGCTGAGGGTTTATCCTTTTACTACCCCAGACTGCTGTACTGCCTGGATCAGATGCTGGCAGTGATATCATTAAGCCAGCATCGAGTTTCATCATCCAAAACCGTCAGACCTTGTGCTCCATGTGGTGCCCGATGTATAGGGCACGCTGTTAGTACATGGTCTGCGGTTTGCTCAGAGGCGCCACACTTGCAATTTGGTGAAGGAGTTGTACAATAAAGTACGGTGGCTATCCAGAAGGGAAGTGTTGAAACGCTTTGTGGTATGTTTGAAAGAAGTGAAAACCTTTTTGAACAACAAAGGGCTTAATTATCCTCAACTAAAACAGGCGAAATGGCTGGAAAAGCTACACTTTATAGTAGACATGACGGCGCACCTGAACACGCTCAATACAGCTCTTCAAGGGAGAGGACGCACAGCCTTGCATATGCTGGAAGATGTTTTGGCATTCGAACGAAAGTTCACGGTTTATGCCAGAGATTTACAGAGAGGTACATTATCTCACTTCTCTTGTTTGAGAGAGTTCAAACGAATTCACAGTGACATTACAATAAATTTGGAATGTTTGCAATCCGCAATCATAGCAATGCAAAGCTCATTTGGGAGACGCTTCTGTGAGTTTAGAAAAGAAAAGAAAACTTTATCCTTTCCTGTTTCTCCCTTCAGAATTGATCCATCGGAACTAAATATGGTTACATTGGCAGGTGTGAGTCAACCTGATTTTGAAATAGAATTGGCCGACATAACGGACAAAGACATATGGATATCCAAGTTTAGACGCCTGGCAGCTGACCTTGAAGATGAAGACCGTCAGAATACCGATCTTGCTCAGGGTCACAATTGGAGTAAAATCGAAAAACTCCCAAAACTGGACCAATTGATTTTCAAAACATGGAATGCTCTCCCTGATACGTACGATAACATGACATTTTTTTCTTAAAATCAAAAATACAGTAGAAGTAATGCACAGTGTTGTTTTCCTTTGATTGTGAAAATAGTTTTGCGGCTCACAGTGCTTTTTATTTTTTGAAATATTGGTTAAAATGGCTCTTTAAATGCAAAAGGTTGCCGACCCCTGACATAGACCATACAATTAAAACCCTTCCATTTGAGAAAATACGACTTACCACTACACAAGTGCAATTAGGCATCTTAAACAGCACAAACAACAATTCCACTGGACCAGATGGCATAAATATCAGACACCTAAAACACCCAGGGCCACTTGCCATCAGATACTCACAAAAATGTACAATATTGCCCTCAATACTAACCCGATACTTCATCCCTGAAAATGTACCACAATCATCCTCATTCCAAAACCAAACAAAGACTACAACTATAGCTTAGAAAATAAGCAAGACATTTGATAAAATGAACATACACAAACTCACACTAACAAACATTCCTTTAGCAAACTACATAAAAGGATGACGAGCATGCACCAATACAATGGCACACTCTTAAAACTCAAACAAATTAACACCGTAGTACCACAAGGTGGAGTTTTGTCTCCAACATTATTCAACATTTACACCTCTAACATTCCACTCCCCCCAAAAGACATACAACCCCCAAAGAACACTACCCAATGCCATGTATAACTCATTTTTTCTTAACATGGCATCTACAGGGTTTTGAAAATGGGCTTTCAAATAGACAAAACTATGACCACACTTTTTAAACCAGACCAGCTGAATATGATACAACTCTATCATTTAAATTAAACAACAAACAACAAAACACCTGAAAATTCTTGAAATCACTCTTGACCCAACACTGACATTCTCACAACATATAAATGTCATAATCACTAAAGCAAAACAAATGCTTAACATTCTAAAGTACTTACTTCTATCAAATAGGACAAACAAAAGGAATTAATTATCTCTACATTCAAAGCTATCACTCTTCCCATTTTTGAATATGCAAACACCATATTGAGCCCTAATATATCAAACACCAACATCAAGAAACTGCAAATCATTTATTTTGTAAATTGCTACTGGCTGCTCATGAGATACAAACACTCAACATCTACATGATGAAACCAAAGTCCTTTCAATGGACACCCATCTCAAACTTCATGCTACTCAACTTACACAACTGACTCAAACATAAACAAAAACACCCTTTACATGATCTTAATGCATTCTCAGATCCACTCAGAAACACAAAAGCCACAATTTTTTGTAACAATGAGCACACTAACGTCTCAAACTAGGCATAACACCTGAGGAATGTAAAGAAAATCTTAAACACATTTACACTATTATTACCTCACAACACTTCAGTTCTTGAAAAAACAACAAGGTTAGTAACACCACAACCTATGACATTCATGCATCAGAACAAATAATACCATGTCATATGTGTACAAAAATGGTACAGCTCAGATCCAACAAATCACCATTCTTGCAAAGTTACCTACATACAGTGAACCCTAAAATTACGTATCCACCCACTCTGATGTTAAAGTGTGGGTCTGCTAATCAGCAAACCTCCTTTTCAGGACAGGGCAATGCCTGGATAAAACTGCCCTTTTCAGGGCACATTGCCAACAAGTTCCAAAGACCCACTATTCTTCAGCTGAACATCAAAGGCATCACTGCAAGCAAGATGAACGTTCTTCATTACCTCACTATGCAGTCTGAGGCACTTGTCATCCTACTGCAGGAGACCCACTGCACTGATGCAGAAAAGTTGGTACTTTCGAACTACCAACTAGCTGGGTCTTTTTTAAGCAGGAAGCATGACCTTGCCACATTTTTCCATGAGCAACTGAGATACACACTTTTGGACCAATCTCCACCGACATCGGAGGTCGAGTGGCTGTGTGTGGACGTTGATGGCTATAAAATAGTCAACGTCTACAAGCTCTTGCCAATGCAATTTCGCACCCTAGATCTCCCAGTGTTACCTCACCCATGTCTTTACGCTGGCAATTTTAACTGTAATCATGCTGACTGGGTTTATGATGACAACAGTCTGGACGGTGAGTGCTTGGCAGGCTGGGCAAGTATTAATTGTCTTGCCCTCCAATATAATGCCAAGGACACTGCCAGTTTTTATTTTGGCCACTGGAACACTGGCACCAATTTAGATCTAGCTTTTGCCAGGGTAGGTCCAAACAGTTGCTTACTGGATAGACGTGTCCTTGAAAAGTGTCCCAGGTCACAACATCGACCTTCGCTTATTACACCACCAAGGTTTGCTACAGCAGTGCCAGGCATGCCTGTTAAACGATGGAACTTCTGCAAGGCCAAATGGAGTCACTACATTGCTTTGATGAATAAATTTGCAAAGACTTTGTTGCCACCTGATTCACTTGATGTAAATGTGGCTTACCAGGACTTCTGTAACACCATTAAAAAAGCAGCCAAAAGACTATCCCATGCAGGTATCGAAATAACTATATTCTGTGTTGGGATGCAGAGTGTGAATCCCTCTATAAAACCTTTCTGCAGTCTCCTCAGGGAAATGACTCAAGGTTGGCTGCTACAGCTCTGCTTGCCAAGCTTGACAGAAAGCAGAGGGATCGATGGTCCGAGGCAGTTCGGAGCATTGACTTCTCACACTCTAGTCGAAAAGGGTGGAGTATTTTGAACAACCTTACTGGTAGGTCACGACACTCTCCTTGTCACTGTCCCGTTTCTTGTATGGTCTTTAAAGTGGGTCCTCAAATACTCACCAAGTGAGACTAAGATCCAGACCCCTGTTTGTGCCAGCTGCATGGAATCTATTGGACAACCTTGCCAGACTTGGCATCCGCACCTCTGAATGGACAAATCACAAATGGAAAACAGAGTACTGTGAAAATGCTTCCAGGGTTCATGCTTTTGTGCCCCAGACCAGTGCCAGGTCTGTTGGGATAGGCTTTCCCCAAGCAGCTTGGGTTAAGCTCAACCACCTGTGGACTGGTGTTGGGTGATTCTATTCGTCCATGCACAAATGGGATCTTGCTTCTTCACCGAATTGCAAGTGTGGCGCCTCTGAGCAAAACGCAGCCCATGTACTAACAGCATCCCGTATACATCAGGCACCACATGGAGCATGAGGTCTGATGGTTTTGGATGACGAAACTCGATGCTGGCTTAATGACATCATTGCCAGCATCTGATTCAGGCAGTGCAGCAGTCTGGGGTAGTAAAAGGATAAACCCTCAGTCCCAGTCCTGCTTGTGTCTGACCTGGAGTGGATGCCCTTTAAACAATGACAACGAAAACACTAATCAAATCTTTAACTGTAGTAAAGTACCAACACAACACCACCACTAGTCTGTAAAAAAAACCTTTAGAAGCAGCAGAGGTAGTCCAAGAGTGGGAATCTAGATTGACTTGTTTGAGGGTTAAGAGATGGCTCCTCCAAGATATCCTTGGAGAAGAAGCAAGAACAACAATAAATTAATTTCAATGTCACTGCAATTATAGTAACTTATGGAAAAAAAAGTAAATATGTCAGTTAATTGTGTCAAGTGATGTCCAATGAACTGATCTACAAAAACTTTTGATGCAAAGCTTGTCATAAAAATGCTTACCAAAGCATCATTTTGATTATTTACTTTATTTTGTTATTAACTCTTTTGTGCTGGCCCGATTTAATAGTGCAAAGTATAGGCCTAGGAGTTTTTTTAAAAAAAGCAAGGCTAAAATTTTTCCCCAAATTTATTAATTATTTCTGTCTTTATTTTTTTGAAGAGCGGTTCATATTTTATATCATGTAAAAGCTTGTTTTTTTTCTGATTAAAATGATATGCTACTTATAAAAATTGAACGAAAAATGAAATAAGACTAGCGTAGTAGCAGTGATGTTGTTAGTGATAAAAAAAGGAAGCATGTTAATTTATTAGAAGAGTGGAAAGAGGATCAGACATTTTTAGCAATTCTAAGTCCAATCTAGGAATTTAACATATAGTCAAGGTCCAGGAATCCACCATTAGCCAAAAGAGAGTGTCACTCCTAGTTAGCAAATTTCAGCTGGCTAGACACCTCAAAGTATTGGCAGGTGGTCTGTTGGAGTGAAATGCAGGCATCCTGTGACTATGTCCAAGGTGTCATTCAGGAAACTGTCTATGAGGCAAGTATAAATGCTGCAACACCAGACTGGTGTTCAGTACTCAGTTGTTGAGTAGATCAAAGATGGGGCAGCTGTGGACAGTGTTTTGGCACCAGCACCTTATTCTGAGCCTACAAGTCACACCAGCAGTGTGACATGCAAAAATAGTTTTTGCACAATGCCACTAGATGGTGACAGAACATGAGCAATCTGTGTAGTTTTACCAAAAATAAATAGGGATTGGACAAAATAGTAAAAGTCTATTGGTGTTGTAAACATTTAGCTCAAGTTTGGCCTCTCAATTATTTAAACGAAAAGCTGTTGTCACCATCTTAGTGTGACTGAGCTTTAGCTTTCAAATGTCAAAATAAACTAATAGTGTAGTCATGTCTTGACTTAACGTCTCCTCAAAAGCCTTCCAGTTTTCAAAAAAGTGCAACAATGCTAGATCATCTATGTAAGCAAACTTTCTGGAAATTGTGTAGAGCAGGTCCTTAAGTACAAATGTTGAGAAGGGGAGCCAAGATAAATCTTTAAAAAATGTTATTTTTCATATGGTAAAGCCTGTTTTGCTTGCTGTCACCTAGAGTAAGGGCAAAATTTCAGTTTTGAAGAAACTCCATGATCATTCTGACCATGTACTTATCAGACAGAAGTCTCAGCAGCTTGCAGCTAAAGCCATGGTGCTAGACAGAGCTATATAAAACAACTTAATTGTCACTTGACTTTCCACATTGAAACCAAGCTTGTTCTCTAAGGAGCAATGGATCAATGGGTTCAGTTCAACATGGCTGTAGATAAACTTTTCAAGGATTTTGTAGAAGACACAGAGCAGAGATATCAGTCAATCACTCTTGGTCCTCTACAAGCTTCATTAGCTTTAGAATTGCAACTAAACGCACTCTTCTCCAAATCTTGAAAATTTTAATTAATTGCATATTGGTTCATTGCATAATCTGGTTAACTGAATACAAATTCAAAACTATTTATTCAATTAACCGAACAGCCCTGCACATTAATGCAAGTAACTGTCAAGTGAAAATGCAATGTGAGCATACACAGACAATGCTTTCACTACACATTCATAATAGACAGCAGTTGATACAAAACAATGCAGGATCAAAGTTGCTCAAGCACTGTTCCACACTCTTAAAACATTTGTCATTATCTGATGAAAACAACATGTGTTTTAATGTTTCTAACAACGATGTCTGCAGTATGAAGAGATGATTACAGCCACATCTTTTTATTTAGAAATGACATTTAAAATAGAATGAAAAAAATATCAAACAAGCAACAATAAAAATATTTTACATAATTAGACACTAAATGCTTTCTGCAATGTTCACTGGGGTGTTTTTTTAATAAGTTGAAAAGGTGTACACACTTGCTTTTTTTCTTTGTTTTTTGTTACTTGCTTGCAATATAGATAATAGAAGAACCAAAGCAAAGCAAAACAGCAGAGCTGCATCACCCCCAAATATCTGTGAAGCAGTTATGGGCCCGGCTATATAATTATAACAATTAATTTTTGAGTGTTGCTGATAATAAAAACTAGGTATTGCTCACAGTATTTGGGGATGCTACAGCTCTGCAGCTCCATGCACGAGCTGCCATTGCAAAGCATAACAACTTTGTACAAGGAAATGTAGATCTTATATAAATATCAGGGCACCAGCTTGCTTCACTTGTTGAAACAATGAAAAAACCAAGCATAATGCTTCCAGGATTTACAGAAAATAGTAATTATGAATGAAAAGAAATATAAAAATTTCTATAATTTCCTGGTAACGCCACAACAAGTTCATTCTGAAATGCCTGTAATGAACTGGCACACATACTGTCATGATTCAGCAACAATTACAGTGAAAAAGGGTTGTTTTTACTACTTTTGAATAAACACATAATCTGTTAATTGCATAACTTGCAAATTGACTATGCAATTAATTAGATTTGTCTCTAATTTGACCCATTGTCAACCTTTTTTCTTGTTGTAGATTGGACATTCTTGTTGTAGACTTTAGTAATCTTTACTGCAGCATAGGAGCTGGCAAAGTCATGAAATTTTAAATGCGCCAAGGTTGGCATTTAAAAATCAGGGTAACAGTTTCTGGCTGTCTCTTTATCAAAAATATTTACTATTCAGCTAGAAGATGACAGTAATGCTTATTAATTTGCTATGAACTAACTTTGTAAATCACAGATATTCACTGTGTTATGATCAAGACAAAACTGATTAAAAAGCATTGTTAGCAATTCCATAGAAAGTTTTACACTGATTCTATTAACAAATTAACTTGCTTTTATTTGGATTGTTTTTGTTTACATGGTAAATTAAACAAATTAAATAACAATTAAACAAAAAATTAGTCAAGAGTGCAAAGAATTTCTTACAATTACTTTGATGCATTATAATTTGATGAAGGACAAAATTCAAAGAAAAATTTCAAAACTTTTATTATCTACATAAAAAAAAGTATTATCAAGTTTTAAACTCAGAAGTTGCAATTTGTAAATCAGCTGATTGAAAACATAATACAAGGTGTTTCAAAAAGAATCTGTCAAAATCATTATGCATTTATTCAGGTTTATAACATTGTAGTAAACTGAATCAATGATTATTTGATACAGTAGTTATTTAAGTTTAGTTGGGTGCTAATTTCACTGCAAAGAATAGTAATCTTTTTGAAACTATTGAATTGTGGAAAAATCATGTTTATTTACACTCAAAACAGTGACTCTTCAGCAGAAGACCTTTTGTGTGCTTGAGTTTGCGAAAACAAACACCATTGCCAGGGTTCAACATGCTTTTAAAATAGAATTTGATATCAATCCTCCTCATTGTAAAAGTATTTGTCAGTTGGTTAGATGGTTTAAAGAAACTGGATGCCTGAGCAAAGAAAAGAGTTCTGAAAGAACACATGCTGCAGAGGAGCAGGGAGAGAGGATTCATGATGTGTTTGAGAACAGCCCACATAAGTCTATACATTGAGGAAGTTATCAGCTGGAGATCCCAGATACTACTGCCTGGCATGTGTTAAAAAGACAATTACATATAAAACCATACAAAGTAAGCTTCATCCAAGCACTTAACAATGACAACAAAGAGATGCAAAAAACATTCTTTGAGTCAATGCTGAAGATGGTGGAAAGTGATGAAATCCTTTTTTCACATTTCGTTTTTAGTGATGAGTTGACTTTTTATTTGTATGGCATAGTCAATCATCATAATGTGCATATTTAGGAAACACATAACCCACACAAAACAGTTAAGCATCAAAGAGATTTCCTTAAAAAGAATGTCTTCTGTGCTGTGTCTCAGGAAAAAGTTTATGGTCCCTTTTTCTTTCAGAAAACACCATTACAGAACAAAGCTATATAAAAATGCTTCAAAACTAGTTATTTACTTTACTGCAAGCAGATTGAAATGACTTCATTTTTCAACAAGATGTAGCACCACCTCATAGGCATCTTGAGTTCAAGCCTATTTGAATAAAAACGTGTTCCAACAATGGATTGGTAGGAGAGGTGCTAAAGACCTTGCTCTCTGTGCTTAGTTTGCCAGATGCCTGGACCTCACTGTGTGTGATTTTTTCTTGGGGAGGTAAGTTAAAGACAAAGTTTATACTCCACTACTTCCAGAAAATATTAATAACATGAAGGAACAAATAACAACTGCAATTAACACAGTAAATCATGACATGCTGAGGCATGTTTAAGATAAATTCTCATATTAGTTTAATGTTGTCCATGCTGACAGTGGTGGCAACATTGAGCACTTGCAAAACTTGAAATAAAATTGTCCATTAAAGTTTTTTATTGCTTTTTGTTTTTGATATATCACGTGATGGTTTATGGTATATTCTTTTTGAGTTTAATGCTGAGTTCAACACAGTTGATGATGAAATATTCTTTTTGAGTTTAATGCTGAGTTCAACACAGTTGATGATGAAATGAGTTATAATTCTGAAACATATTGAATAAAATTTTGTTTCAAAATATATTGGCTTTGCTTTTTATTCTGAACAGTAATCAAGATGTATCATATAGGCATGATTTATTGACTAACAATAATTTGCCCTGCAAAACAAGCTCAAAACACTGAGCTTCAAAAAAAAGTCAATGTGTGTCAGGCAACAAATTATCATGTAATTTTATTACATTTACAATTTGACTAATTGTTTGAAAAAGTAGTTCACAGTAAATTAATTAGTTATCTTGACAAATACAAATTATTAAATCAACACCAATTTGGTTTTTCTAGGAATTATTTTAAAGATATGGCCATTAAAAAATTATATGATCAATTAATTAACAGTATCTTAGTTTTTATTAATATTCATTTCTACAGCTGTATGTTTCCCTATCTTAACCTGTTAAGTGCGGAATTAAATTTTCATTATCTGAGTTACAGTGCGTAATTAATTTTGCATCTCGCTGTTTTCGTCTCGATCAATTATAATTGCTGCTTGTGCGAGAATATAGCAATTGTGAGAAGCGAAATAATCTGCGCTGTGAAAAGCTGCAACGATCAAGATGTATATATCTGTCATGTGCACTGAGAGAGCATTTGGCCTTGACATATATATACATCATGCGCACTTAACGAGTTAACAAAGCTTTTGACACTGTTGACCATGAAACTTGATTTAATGAAGAACCTTACCACAGTGGAAAAATTTTTATATCTCAATGACCTGTAAAACTACATTGGCCACAGATTTTATCTCTTCTGTTAGGGATACATATTCCAAAGAGGTTTGTAAATAGAGAAAAATGTAGTTCACAAGATGGCAACTTCAAACCTGGGTAGACTGTGCTCAAAAGTTGTGGCATGTAAACAGTCTAGAAAGAAATGTCTTATATAAAAAAAACCTTGCAGTAAGGTTTCATTTCATCTTGGTATATTTATCCTCCTGACTTGAAGGGAAGTGTCAGAGGTCTTATACATAAAAAAAGAAATTATCCCAAACCATATCTGATACAGTATTCGAGTTTCACCCTTGTTAGAGCTTGTCAGTGATGCTTATCTCACTGCAAATCAAACCAACTATCTGTGGTCTTTTAGGCAAGAGACATCACCACTAGACCACACAAGCCAGACAACAATTTGACTCAAAGCAGCTATAAGTAGTTTTCAGATTTGCAGCACAAGGCACACCTCATGACCAAGACTAACCTGACAAGTGGTTAAGCAAGTGTTTACTTTCTTAGAACTTGCCAAGCAGATAAAAAAATTTTATTTTGTATAGTTAAACATAAGGATTTACTGTAGTTGATTACAAATCAAACTGCCTTGAAAACGAGAAGCATTAGACTCGAGTTTCACCCTTGTTAGAGCTTGTCAGTGATGCTTATCTCACTGTGAATTGAACCAACTACCTGTGGTCTTCCAGGCAGGAGACATCACCACTAGACCACACAGACCACACAAGCCAGACAAAATTTCGACTCAAAGCAACTATAAGTAGTTCTTGGATTTCCAGCAAAAGGCGCACCTCATGACCGAAACTAACCTGACAAGTGGTTAAGCAAGTGCTTACTCTCTTAGAACTTGCCGAGCAGATGAAAAATTTTATACAAGTGACAAGCTAACAAGGGCAAAACTCGAGTCTAGTGCTTCTAGTTTTCAAAGCAGTTTGATGTAATCAACTAAATCCTCATGTTTAACTATACTACATTATTGTTATTCGTAATTCAATTGATATTTTTATTTTGTTTTTTTAGTTTAAAACAGATATATGACTGAAATTTATGACTGCTTACTAACATCATCAAGCAGGGGAAACTGCCATAAAATGTCTAACCCAAAGACACAACACAATGATGTAAGTAGGTTCTAAACTGAAACCATGACAATCATGGCACTCCTACACTCAACAATGTTGATGACTAGGGTTAAAATGTTCAGACTAACTATGACTAAGGAAAGCATTCTAGATTAAGCCTAGAACATTTTTTCATGCTGCCTTGGGTATCACACAAATTAAAAAGGTCCACATTCATGTATTTGTCAGAAATATCTGTCCAAAAGTTACTTTTCTAAATGAGTTAGCCTTGTCAAGGTTTGGACACTGGTGGTTGATTTTCAACCACTAAAAATTAGTTTATTTTTGAGATTTTGGGACTTGTTCACACACAAAGTGCACTAGATTGTAGGATGCACCAGGGATTTTTTAGAAAATTAAAGACTCTGTGAAAAAGGTAAAACAAAGGTGTGAAAAGTATGGTATACATTCATATGTCATTCTCCATTTCAAGATGCTTCTTGCACAGTTCAGATAAAAAGCCTTGTTGAGAAGTAAGAGTATCATTTAACAGTGATCAATGAAAAAACAGCATTTTTTTATTTTCTAATTTCTATATGTATTCTCTTAACTCACAGGAAAGCATCAGAGAAACTATACTAAGGGCAACTGAGAAGTGATTACACTGATCTGCTACCAGAGATGTCAAGATATTGCTGTCCAATCAAAAATTTTTATTTTTCCTTTTAGTTTTTATTAAAAGTATGACTGAAAATTAGAGCTGCTTACTAGGACCACCCTGCAGAGGAAAGTGCTGTAAAGTGTCTTTCCCAAGGTGAAAACAGAATGGAATTACTAGGTTTTAAACCACAACCAAGTCGATAAAGTAGCTGCTTAGTGACAGTAAGAGAGTAGCTTAATCAAGTCTTTCCACAGCATTAGTTTAGGAGAAAAGGAAGCATTGAATGACCACCAAAATCCCCTGACCTGCCACTGATAGATTTTTTGTTTGGGTGTTGTAAAAAACAATGTGTATGACAAATATCCCAAAACAATAAATAAAGCATAAGATTGCATTTATGATGCATTCAGATACATTGATAAAGATAAACATTTGTGTCGCACTATGTGTTAGAGTGCTCCAGAAAGGTGTCAAGAATGCTGCAATGTTGAGGACATTTTAAACATCTGAAAGATTAAACAATTCTTTTAAAATATATATAAATACATAAATCAATCATAACATTAAAATTAAGAGTTTTTGTATAAGAAATGTAATCTATTTTTGGATCCAAATCAACATATTGACTGTATACTTACTTTTGGGACACCCTAATCTTGTTGGTTAAAATAAGAGAAAAAATTTGCACTTTGATATGCTGATCCACTGCCAGAAAAAAGCCAAGAAAGCAACATAATCCCTAGCAGTTTTCAAAGTAGCTATACTTTTAAAAATTCTTTCCTAAATTCCCATTTTATCATAATAAAAATTGTTTTTATTTTGCCAATTTTAATCGCAATAACAGTAATCTTGCTTGCATATATTGCAGAAACATGTTTAGTGACTTCCATTGAATTCTTGTAAGCATATACTTATTTGATTACATTTGCCTGTTGCTATTGTTATTTATGCCAGAACAAGAATGCTATTTTTCTCTTATTGTACAGGCCTATAACAGCTGAAGTCACTACATTTTCAAACCTTCTATAAATGACATGCCTACTTTGAACATTTAAACAGTAATTATTCTGGAAAGAAGTAAACATATTAATACTGCACTTTTTATTGATCTTCCCACAAATATCTTTAAAAAACACTAGATAGACTAAGAGTTAAACACCCATTTGTGCCAGCTGAACAAAATCTTTTAAACAACCTTTTATAACAATGCTGGACTTGGCATCTACACTTCTCAGTGGACAAATTATAAATGGAACACTGAGTACTGCAAAAATAATTCAGGCCCCATGTTTTCATACTCACAACCAGTGCCAAGCCTGTTGGATTGAGCTTGCCCCAAACAGCTTGGGTCAAGCCCAATGGCCCATGAACTGGTGTTTGGCAATTGCATTTGTCCATACACAAATGGGGTCTTGTTGCTTCACTGAATTACATTCAACAAACTGCAAACCACGTCCTAATAACATGCCCTATACATTGGGCACCACATGGGGCACAAGGTCTGACAGTTTTTTATGACAAAACCTAATGTTGGCATAACACCATCACTACCAGCAACTGACCTGGGCAATACAGCAGCCTGGGATAGTAAAAGGATAAACTCTCAGCCCCAGTTGTATTTGTATCTGCCTGTATGCCCTTTCCAACAACAATGTAGAGTAACTTGTTTTAATCAAACTGTGTTGCACCTAAATTTTTAACTGTTTAATTTTTTCTGGTTTCTCTATTTCTCAAACACCAGACTAATTGGTATTTTTAATTAAAGTTAAATTCATAAACAAGTTTACCCAAAATATTTTCAGCATAACGGTGAAAAAAGAAAGATATGTGTAAAAATTGTCACACATATGACCAAATGAAGTTACCAAATTTTTGTGGCAGGATAGAAGTTAAAATAATAATAGATGAATTCATATAGCATCTTGCTTTCAGGAAGACCTTGTAGGCCAAAAACACTTGTGGCTTTAAGACAATCTCATTTAAATTTAAAAAAGCAATATAGCTTTATACAACTAGAGCAAACAGCAAAAAAAATACTTCTTACTGTTGTATTTGAAGAACTATTAAAAGTAACTATTGCCCAAGTATATTCAAATCCTTCTTGATCAGGCATTATGACACTTTGTACTGAAATATGAGTACAATTTCTTGCAATAATTGTTGGAGTTCCAAAAACTTTAGTTGAAACAGCTACTTGACTTGTAATTTCTAAAAAAAATCAACATCTAGTAGACATTACAAAATACCAATTTTTTTTAAATACTTTTGAAGATGAAATGTTGTTTATGACTTTATAAAATTAGGGTCATAAGTGGTTTTTAAAATGTATTATACTAATGCAGGGTAATTATTACACAGTTTTTTTTTTAAATATCTCTTTAAATTTGAGTATTACACTGCACCAACTAATAAGCTCTCTTGAACTAATAATCTCAGAAAAAAACAACCAATAATTTTATGTTTGTAAACATTATAGCAGCACACAGAGACACTGATTTGGAGGTCATGTCAGCCCCCTTTTCACCTAATGTCAGCCCCTTTGTGCACTGATACATAACAAGATAAAACTTAGTGCTAATAAATGATGTTTCATGCCAATTTAACTATAGTAACTGGTTTTCATTTTTCTTTCTTTGAAGAATAGAGATGAGTGCTTTTTTAATATGCTTCTTTATTGCTTTTTTTCAAACATGGTTTAAATCTTTAGCCAAATAGTTGAAAATTTTAAGCAATTTTGGCACAATGTCCAAAAAAATTTAAATGGTTTTTTCAAAAGTTTGATCTATAAATGCATTTGTCATTTTAGTAACTACTACATAGAAGAAAAATTTCAGGTGATGCTTTAACTATACACTAAACATCGTTCGTTCTATGTCTGACTTCCCAATCAAAACACACGAAATAAGTTTTAATGGCCAAAACAATGGCAAAAACTGTTATTTACATTTTACTGCATTTAAAAAGAAACTCAAAATTCTGAAACTTTTGTCAAATTTGCTGCTTGCATGCCAGATGTGGCACTCAATGACCTTGTTGAGGCCTGGACAATAGTTATTTTATTCTGATTTTTTTTATTTATGAAATATCTATAGTTTATCTAGTTTTATCTATAGCTGTGATATCATAATCATCTTTTGTGACATAGTTTACTTTTAGAAGATTATCCAGGATATTGTAGTTTTGTCATAGCTGTTTCCACTGTGATAATTGTGACATAAAAGTTTACCTTACAACCTTAACGGCTCATTTCCACTACAAGTGCTAAATAGAGTATTCTTTGTTTTATTGATTTTTTTGGCTTCACTTAGCGCTCACTTAGATTTCAAGTGCAGAAATAACAACAAAGGAAAGAATGCTCCATTCCACATTCATAGACTTTTAAAATAGTTTTCAACTTAGATACATATAATACTGTAGTTTACCATAGTTGTAATGATTTTTATGACATAATAATTTGGCTAGTACATTTTGACCAATTCTGATGGACATATAAATAAAACTGAAATTTTAAGATTTAGTCAATTACAGTAGAAAAAAAATATTCCAGTGTTTTTGTGATATTGAGTTTAATGTTATTACCAAAACTATTAAACCCAAATAAAATTTGCAAAAATTTATTGTTTATATTATTTAAATTTGAAATCATATCTACATAAATTATATGTTTATAACTGGATGATATGTTTATAACAGAAATAATGCCACCAACAAGACACATGACATCATCATCCAACGTTGAAAATGTGATGGTGCAAAGCATACTCACAGAGTTAGAAGCATAGCTCGCAAAGCATAGCTTACATGATTTTCATACACTTTTTATGTACAAAAATCATGAGGTAAGTCAAAAAACGTTTTGAACATCTTGCTGTGTTGGTCAAGATTACTGCATCACATAGCAGTTATTTGTTTTTGCAGCAGATCATCACTAATCCAATTATGTTGCAAAACAAAGCAATCAAAGAAAATTATAGGACCTTTAACTTTATGCAAAATAAGAAGAGACTAAAAGCAAATATATTAAAAGTAAAGATATTTGACTAAACTAGAATAAATTTTTTCCAACATATCAAAAAATCAACTGCACAGCTACTGTCTGTTAAGAGTATTAGACATGTAACTAAGAGAGTAAACTAAGAGTCCTCCAAAGACCCCCCTTAGGTAGTCAACAGAAAAAATATCCTATGTAAATAAGAATTAATAGCACAAAAAGTAATGTCTTCTGCTTAATTTATTTTAATAAAAAGTTCACCCCCAAAAACATAGGGCTAGAGCACATTTTTTTTGATATTGGATCAGTACTTGATGAGATATAATCATTTTAGTGTTGCTCACCATCCAAAACTCCATCTAATGGCAAAAAAACAAAAATGGTCATAAAACAAAAACCGTTTGACTTATTTTTGTAAAACTGGTGTTAATTTTCTCAGAATTTTGTAGAGAATCACATATTTAAAAATGAGCAAAATCTTAAATCTTATAGTTCCAAAATTTTGAAATTTTGGAGGCAATCAATCAGAAGTTAAAGTAAAAGAGAGTTAATGAATGAGTTTCAGACTGTAAAGAAATTCCTTCCAGATTTTTCATCTGACACTTATTGGAAGGAATCATCAGAATGAACTGAGATCATTGGAAGGAATTATCAGAATGAACTGTCAGAATCATTGAGAAGAATTGTCAGAATGAACTGTCAGAATCATTGAGAAGAATTGTCAGAAATCTATGTCATTATAAAGAATTTCTTTCAGTCTAAAACTTTTTCTTTTTTACTTTTTCTTCTGATTGGTTGCCTCTCTTGACCTATCAGATGCATTCTCCTTTTTTTTCTATTCTTGATTGGCTGCCTTTTTAATTCAATCAGATTATTTCTTTCCTAAATAACCATGATCAGATTGCTCCTAATGAATGATGAGTCCCAATGATTGGATTACTCTCCATCAGTTTATTTTGATGATTCCTCCCTGTCAGATGATAACTCTTCAAGAAATGAACACACTTTTTAAAGCTATCTTAAAATTTTTATGTTCTATAATTTCTATCTTTTATAAATCCCAGTGGCATTACACTTAGTTTCTTCATTGCTTTGACAAGCAAAGCAAGCTAATGTCCTGTTGTTTACATAAGGTCTGTGTTTCTTGGACAAAGTTGTTACACTTTGTTTCTACAGGGTTATCAATATTAGCGTTACAACTTTAAATAACTGTATTTGGAAAATGATGCATACAGTTGGAGTAACACAGGTAAAATATTGTTACAGAATGAATATAAATTCAGCATAAATACAATTTATTTAATATGCTTTCCATTTGAATTCAGCTTGTAATTGATTTGAATGGAAAGCATATTAAATAAATCGTATTTGTACTGAATTTATATTCATTCTGTAACAATATTTTACCTGTGTTACTCCAATTGTACCTATCATTTCCCAAATACAGTTATTTGAAGTTGTAACGCTAAATATTGATCACCCTGTATGCTCACAATATGCTAGCGAGTGATGTAAAACAAAAAAAAGTCATTGCACAATGAGGGTCCCATGTTGTTTTCAATTAACAGGTTTACATGTTGTTTTAAGAACATGTAGTAGCACTTTATTGACTTTGATCTTGCATTGTTTTGTGTCGACTGCTGTCTACTCATGAATGTGCAGTAAAAGAATTGTGCATGTATGTTCATAATACGATTTCAATCAGCAGTTACTATTCAGTAAATCAAATAAATAGCTTTGAATTTCTATTCAATTAACCAAATTATGCAATAAATTTATGCAATTATGCAATAAAATTATGCACTAATTATGCAATGAATTATGCAATTATACAATAAAATCAATATGAAATTAACCAAAATGTTTTCTTAACAAATGATTATCATTGGTTTAGGATTTCTAAATTCTGATCCTTATGTGATTAAGTGGTTTATGCAATTATCTGATATGCAAATATTCGGACTTGTTTGTAAATAAACTACTTTGCTTTTAGACTGTAACAAGTGAATCTTTGTATTTAAATTGTTTAAAGCAAGCTTACATAAAAGATTATCTACTTCAGCTAAAAATTACTTTCTGAAAGCAGAAGGTTATTAACTGCGTCATCTCCATGTACTTTTTGAAGAATTTGGTTTTTTCTCAACAAGAAAACTACTGATTTTTTTTATGAGTAAAGATTCAGTTTACCTACATAGAAAAACATCCATGACAGACACTTAGCAAATTGGAAATTTGTTGAAATTGCTGAGCAGGATCATTGGAAGGAAGGTTAGATGGCCAACTTTCACATGTAAAGCACATTACTTTTGCCAGTACTGGATCTTTTGAAGTTTCTTTCTTGACAAGTGAAGAATCAGTGGACTTAACCAGACTGGTGTTGCATAGAGGACAAATCATAAGAGGAACACTGAGTATTGTAAACATACATCCAGGCTTTGTGCTTTGATACCCATGACCAGTACCAGGACTGTTGGAATGGGTTTACCCTGACCAACTTAGGTTAAGGTCAATCACCTGAAGACTGGTGTGGGGTGATTTTATTCATCCATGCACAACAGAGTCTCACTCCTTTACCAGATACCAAGTTGCTCCAATGAACAAAATGCAAAACACGTCTTACCAGCATGCCCAACAGCCTGCATTGGGCACATGGAATACATGGTCTGATGGCTCTTGTTCACGAAACTTTATGCTGGCTCAACACCATTGCTGCCAGCATCTGACCCAGCCAGTGTATCAGCCTGAAATAGTAAAAGGATAAACTGTTGGCACCAGTCCTGTTTGTGTTTAACCCAGAGTTGATGGCCTTCCATACAATGACAACAACTTTTTTGTGGTCTTCACTTTAATGAAACAATTTTAATGAGCTATCAAGATGCAACTATAAAGGGAGTGCCAGTTTTTGTAATCAGTTAATAAATTAATTTTATAAATATTTAATAGGAGTCATTCCATATCAAATCAACCAGGCTATTTAACTCAAGGTCTCAGATTTTGTTAAAATTAAATTAAGATTAAAGAGAATTTAATCCTGATTGAAAAAAATTTTGATTTTTCAAAATCAGATAAGTGGTTTTGAAATCACAGTGTTTTCAAAATAACTACTTTTTGTGCTCATTCAACTATAACATGTAGTAATTTTGATACAACTCATTTTGAAACAGCCATAACTTTTGTTACAAAATGAGATAAAACTTGAAATTAAGTTCTTCAGAAAGTTTACTAATAATTCTTTATCTTACCACAAAATTTTTATATATTGGGTTGGGGAATAAATTGTGGCGGTTTTATGTTTATAAATAAATTTAATTAATCAAAGACATAGGAATTCAACCAAGCTTAATCAAATTAAATATAAATACATTAAATCAAAGATGCATTCAGTAATATTTATATCAATTAGAAATATTGAATCTAAAAGAAACATTGAATAAAACAAATTTACAAACTGCAACAATTTATTTCCCAACCCAATATTTATCCCATTGTAAGCTGCAGCTTGCATTGTTTTTTGCTTTCATTCTGTGCAGCTTACTTTCAAGGGCAGTTAACAATTTTTTCATTGCAGCATTTCAGTGAAAATAAGAATCAGACAAAGTGTAACAACCTCAAAAGTGAACATTCTAGACACTCACTTAAAATTGAGAACTATTGAAGCATAATTACCATCAAAAAACTAAATTAATCATTGGTAGTTTTTATTGTTTCGAGTATAGACTTCTAAATAACAGTACCAATATCTGGACTAGAAGGAGCAACACAAATCCGTTTAATGTTATTATTGATGATGGCATTAATGTGTGAATCTGACATTAAGTAAATATTGATTAAATACTTTTGTGCTTTTTTAAATGCAATAGATTTTAATGGTAATAAATTAAAGAACTTAAGTTTTACAATTGCAAGAACAGTTGGAGGTACTTTCAAAATTGGTTTTTCATAATTTCCTATTGCCATTTCATGCAGTGTACTTTCAAGGGCAGTTTACAATCAGATAAATATAGTATTTACTCAGGTCAAAGGTCAAATATGACAGTAAAGGTCAAGTAGTTTTTAAAACCAGTCAAGCATGACAAAAATTCAAAGTTTAATAACTCAATTCTACATACTTCAATTTTTTCAAGTGAAGTATCATATGAAAGGTCTTTTTATGCAGAATTTATTTTAATTAATTTCACTATTAATATTAAGTGTTATAATGTATAAAAAGGTGTAAACAAAATTACAGTAGAATTCAGCTATATCAACTTTGGTTATATTGACAGTTTGTCTATATTGACACTTTTTTGTTGGTCCCAATGAAATTCTTATCTTTTACGTACATTTGAATTTGGCTATATCAACTTTGGCTATATCTTCAACTCATCTATATCAACACTCTTTTTGATCCCTCAGAGCATTTTATTTGTTTATAATGACAGTTGCGGCCCTTCTTTTTATTATGGGTCATAACCCTACTTCAAATTGCAGCTTAGGGAAAAATTTCACAGGAAAGGAGGATGTAATGGGCTTTGCTGACAATAAATTTTGCATGAAAAATTGCATTGCAAATAGTTGAGTCAACCAAAAAATACATGAAAAATTTTACCAAATGCAGGTAAATTTTTCATGTGCATGTACCAAAAAAATACAACTGCACTGTATTAAGATTTTTTGAAAAATACCAGAGATAACTCCAAACGTTATAACAGTTGAGTTAGATAAAGACACAGATTTCAAAGTCATTAAGTCTCAACAAGGGCATCTGCAGTTGAAAAATTAACACTGGCACATGTCATGCAAGTGTTGACCTAATTAAAATTAAGGATTAGCTCTAAATTGAATTGCGTTGTCTAGTCTTGTGAGTATTGTGACTGCAGTTAGTTTAAGCAAAGCATTACAGTGTACACTAGTAGAAAAATGTCAAGCAAAAGAACCAGCCTTCCACTATGTAAAAAGTATGACATCGTTAGTCAGTTTAAACGTGGAAGCAGTACAACAGTGGCAAAACTAGCAAGAGATTTTGAAATCTCAAGAACAACTTTAATTTTAATTTTGAAGAATAGAGACAAAATAATCTTCGACTTTGAAGCAGGGAAACCAAAAGGAAGTGGAAGCATAACTTTAATGCTGTGGACAAGCCTTTGTTGAAATGGCTCTGGTATGCAAGAGACAAAAAAATTCCAGTCAGTTGAGATATGTTGTTGTTGAAAGCACAGTTTGTGGCTGTAAAAATATTGAAAAATTGGATATGAACTGGATAAATCAGTGAAGACAAAAGAGGAAACTGTGTGCAAAAAATTACATGTTGAAGCAGAATCTGTTGACCAATCTGGCTTCAATGATTGGCAAAATTACTGTCTTCCTTTCTTTTAAACAGTTCAAGGCAGAAGATATTTTTAATACAAATGAAACCAAGCTTTTCTATCAACATTTACTTGACAGAACTCACGTTTTCAAAAATGACAAATACACAGGTGGTAAACTGTACAAAGAAAGACTAACTGTGTTGGTGACAGCAAGCATGGTTGGGGAAAAGTTGCTACCTCTTGTTATTGGCAAGTCAGCAAATCCAAAATGTTTCAAAAACATTAAGAAACTGGCATCAAAAACATTAAGAAATCTAACAAGAAAGTTTGGATGACTGCAACCATTTTAGAAGTGTGGGTAAAAAAGCTGGACTCTCACATGAGAAAAACAGTAGCACTAGTTCTTGACAACTGCACAACTCATCCCAATATTAACAAACTAACTAATGTTAAGCTTATCTTTTTGCTTTCTAACACCACTTTCTAGTCATTGAATGCTGGGGTTATTTGCTGCCTGAAATCTCACTATTGAAAAAATCTAGCAAAAATGCATTTATTGGCGTTCAAGGAGAAAAAGAACTTCAAGATCATTGTTTTAGAAAGAATTAGGCTTCTCAGCAATGCTTGGAATTCTGTGTCAAAAGCAACAATAAAAAACTGTTTTAAAAAAGTCAACTTCACCCAAACTGAATACAACATTGAAGAACAAGAAACCAAAGATACCAGTGATGAGATAGTGTAAAAGTATGGGAAAGACTTCAAGCGGGAGGATTAATTCCAGAAACATATGGTTTTACTGATTATTCTACAAGTGATAAAGGACTCATAAACTCGCAAAACCATAATGGAGAGCAGCATTTTGAGTGGGCTAACAGTCAATGAAGAAGAAGAAGAGAAAGAAGGTGATGAAGATGATGAAGAAATTTCTATTAAAGAAGTTCTACCTGTTGTCCCATCTCCAATAGATGCACTGGCAGCAATCAAGAAACTAAATCACTACCACAGAAACAGTGACAACAACAAAGAAGTGTTGCATTTGCTAACAAAAATTTGGCAACACATACTGAATAAAGTCATCACAAAAGCACAACAAAAAAAATTAGCAATTTTTTTGCAAGTAAATACCATATATACTCATGTATACGTCAATCTCATGTATAAGTTGATAGGTATTTTAAGACAAAAAATTGCATTATTATAGGTATTACTCATGTATAAGTCAACTCTGCTATTCTAGAATATTCTGGAATAATCATATAGTCAAACTGGCCCAATGCCCAGCAAAAACGCGGAAAAATTTAACTTTTGATTAAATAGCTTGCTTTTTGAATGCAATAAAGCCATGAATTTAACTTATTTTATTTAACAATTTATTGACGTGTTTAAAAAAAATACTTTTTTAAATTTAACTTTCGTTTCTGGAGCTGGCATGGCTTTTTACAAGATACAGGTAATATGCAGGCGATCGTGGTTATTGTGCATTTTTTGTACTTTAAAAGTTAGACAATCATAACTTAGGTGGAATGATTTAAAAAAATTTAAACATGGAAAGGACTACCTGAGGGGGAGTTAAAGGGCCAAAGTCCACCAGTTAAGCAAAATAAAAATGGCTTTAAAATTTTTTTTGCAATTCAAAAATTTGTCTCAATTTTTCTTGCTGACCTCTCCTTTCACATGTTGTTTCTGTTTCATCAATGCATTATATACAACTGGAAGGGAATAATTAAGTGCACTGATCATGGGACAGAATTCTCTGTTCCTGGTAATGAAACTACATCTCTAAACAACCTATTGCATAGTTCATTATTTTTAAATCTATTCAATTATTTATACGAGCAAAGAGCCTAACCTGCTTTTTCCTGGTATTATTAGATTCAAATACGGTTAAGGTAGGCATAGAAATAGTTAGGCTATGCATGGAACCACACAATGAATAAAAGATTTTTTTGTGATTATAAAAAAAAAAAAGTTATTGGAATTCTAATAAGGTTTTGTTGTTTTAGAGAAGTGTTTGATCAGAGAAGTATAACACTATATTAGTTTTGAAGAACAAATTTAAATCGACAATGAAGATTAGAGCACACTTAGATTATTATAAATTACGTTGATTCAGCCTCTTGTTATTCGTAGTGGTCTGCTTTTTACTTATATCAATTTATTTTAGCATTTAGTGAGTTTTATGTTGTCTCATTGCGCATCATCAAGTAAGCAGTAGTTCATGAAAGCCAATGCAATTAAATAAATTTTGATCAACTTCAGTGCATTCTTTTTTTTGGTTCATTTTTGAAGAATTTTTATGCCAGTTGTTGTATAGGCCTATTGCTCAAAAATTTTCTTCTTGTCCACTGTTGATTTTCCTGATATGCTTCCGGTGATGCCAAGATATAGCTGTCCAGTTAAATTTTACTAATTGGATTTTTGTTTATTCATTCATTTCGATATAAATACTGTAATATGTAAATATGCTAACTAAGAATTCCAAGCAGAGAAAAGTGTCGTAAAATTTATTTTCCAAGGATACAACAATTTGACCCAAGTAACTTTTAAACCACAACTATGTTAATGCGGCACCATAAAAATGGTGCTCTTAACCACTTGACCAGGTTATATAAATTTTTTAATTCTTAAAAAATAATTGTCATATGTAAGGATAGGCTACTTAACCTTTTTGTACATACAAAGGTTTTTTTAAAATGGCTTAGACCTTTTTCTCAATTTTGTTGTTACTAATTAAACAAGCAAAACATCTTATTGAAATTTTGTTTTTGTATCTAAAAACATCTAACTCTCCAAATAGAAATACTTTAAATATAATTTCAGAAAAAAAATCATCAAACCCTGAAAAAATCTCTGCTCTTCCCTTGCCCTTGATCATAAACATCAAATCATAGCACGAAGTTTACTGTTTCTGACAAAAGATGTGAGTTGGAAATACGTTGATGCTATTATGCATGGTCGGGTTTAATTCGAAAAAAAAAAAAACGATTGAAGTGAAAGTTAGTTTTAGATAGAAACAGAGTTAGTTTTAGAGAGAAACTAGTTGATTGAAAAAAACTAAGCTATTCTCAAGCTTCTTAACAAATTAAAAAAATTTTTTTAATTTTGGGCCCACGAATTCAATTTGCGCTGGTCCTTTCTTTTTTTATCTCTTAGAGCAACTAGTTTTGTTTCTTTTTTGCTCTCACTCCAATTGGTTTTTCTTTAAATTACACTTGACCATTATGCACATTGGACAAAATATAATAAAAAAAATATGGGTAAAGTGCATCTTTTTATAAAAGAGAAAACTTTTTTTTTTGCTGTTTTTTGTTCAGATATGTTCTTGACCATTAGTAGACCAGCTAGAAACTATAGATTACATTAAGCGTTCAGTATATTTCACGATGCAAGTAAAGTTAGCAGGTTGAAGGGCAAAGTTAAAAGTTTTAAAAAAAAATGGAATTGGTTTGAAGAACGTTTAGTTTAATGTCAAAAAACACTTCTATTTGCTTGATTTTGATACTGACACTTTTTAAAGATATAAGATAAATCCTGGAGTAATTTTTTTTTCTTTTTTTGTTTGTTTATTAAAAAGCTTCTGTGCATTAAGCGGTAAAAAATGGGTAGCTGCACATTACCCAGTTTGACTATATATATTGAATCTGAATCAAATTTTGCTATTCTGAAATAAAAAACATAACTTTCAAAAGTAAAAGTTTTTTTTACTCAATACAATAAATAGAGTTCTTCGACATGTTTTAAACAAGGTCTGGAATGACACACTAACAATATTATTTGTGCAATGAATGTACAGAATAAAATATGTATAAATGATGCCAGGTAAAAGAAATAAATATAGTGCTTAATTGAAACTTTTAGTAATAAGATTTGCTGAAGATTCTAACAATTATGCTGTCAAATGTGAGTATTGTTGCACATTTAATATTGGGTTTTCTTTTCATATTCACATTCTATTCAACTCGGCAGCAATATGTCCATAAACATTACTCGTGTATAAGTTGATCCCAAAAATTTTACCTTAAAATCGTCTCCCAGAAATTCGACTTATACATGAGTATATACAGTACTGTACCTTATAGTGTAGCATATTGCTCTGCATCAGTACTGTTTGCATGTGTATTGCACAAGTACAACTAGCATTATTTTTCATGATCTTGTTGCATTGATCTTAGCTGAGTGTATGCAAAAACACAATATTAGTTGGCAATGATGATTAAACTACACATTTAACCCTTACCAGGCCCTTACATCAAACAAAAACTGGGATTTAGGAACAAATTATGTTGATTTATCTATTAACACTTTTTCTTTGTCCCCTTGAGGTGTCAATATAGGAAAATTCTACTGTATTAAAATGAAGATAATTTTGTATAAACTACCTTTGAGAATGTTAAGCAAAATTTTCATGCAATTCAATTACTCATAGTTATTGTGAACATTTAGATGTTTTCACATTACTTACCTTTTTTATTTCAAAGCTTAAAAATATATAAGAATTTTTATCTAGTAAAGTTGTTAACTATTTGTCATTGTGAGTACAGATTATGGATAAAGAAGTTTGGTGTTGCAGCATAAGAACTCTTAAAAGTAAAAAAAGAGAATGCCATAAACTAACAATTGTTACTTATAAACCAATGATATCATTTTTATCACTTACAGAAGATAAAGAAAAAAATTTATTTAAAACTGATTTAGTTAAACAAAAAAATGAAGCTGTAACTGTGTGTGCACATCATGAAGCCTTTATTCTCAATACATATTCTTCAAAAATATTGTTGTAATCCTTTTAAAACTCACAAAAAAAATATAGGCTGAAATTGGCAGGTAATCAGCTTAGAATTTGCTAAAGAACTGAAAGAAAAAGAATTTTTAGTTATCCCAGGATGTAAAGTTTGTGGAAACTGTAAATCACGATTGAACAAATTGTGTAAGGAAGCTTCAGGTGTGGTTTATGATGCTGCATCAACAGGAGACAGTACAGACAGTAAAGAAATTACTTGTGTGGCCAGTTTGTCTAATAGTCCGCTAAATACAAGTCTATCTGCAAATGATCAGTCCCCAATAACATTACACAGCATGCCTTCATGTAATTAAACTTTTTTTTGATTAATAATGAATTACAAAAACAGTATCAATTGCTTTAAAAGTTCCCTTACATGAAGTGACAAGCAAAAATACATTAAGTGAATGTGAAAGCAAGAAAAAAGCTGAATCTTAATTTTGATATCTTAATGAAAAAGATAAAGAAAAAAATAAATAACCAGAAACAATAGGCTAAAAAAAAAATACAGTTATTGACACTTCTTCCAGATTCATGGTCATGAAATGCCATTTTAAATTACTTTCTGGTTACTGATTACCTATTTAGAGCAGCTCAAACATGGTAATTTCCCAAGGAATTTGCAGCAAACCAACAGCAAAAAAAGGAAAAACTTGAAGTAGTAAAATCAAAAATATTATTTCTAATAGTATTGTCATAATGAAAATACAAGAAACATGCCTGGTGCTCAGCATTGCAACTAATGTTTATGAACAGAAAAGGCTTTTTTTATGCTAAAAGAACTGTACCAATTATTTAAAGAAAAACACCCAAGAATTAAAGTTGGATTTTCTACATTTGCAACATTAGAGCCAAAGTGGTGTGTCCTACCTAGATCTTCTGGTATTCATGTTGTGTGTAAACACACAAGTCACCAAAATGTCATTCTAATGTTAAAGTCAGCTCAAATTAAAGAAAGTTATCAAGATTTAATTTTAATGAGGTATGTGATATAAGTAACAAAGATTGTATGTTACAATTATGTAAAAATTGCCCAGGAGATGATCTTGTAGCAAACTTCTTAAAAGGTAAATTTGAAGATATTTGTGAAGAAATTACCTTTGCACAGTGGATGACAGAACAGAAATGATTAATCAAACACTTACAGTCAATGAATATCTTCAATTGCTTATAACCAAACTGATGCAACTTCTTTAACATTCTTTTATAATAACAATCAAATCTTTTGAGAAATCACAAGCAATTTTTAGAAAATGGAACAGTAATATGCCTCATGGATTTCAGTGAAAATTATGCTTTCCATGTTTAAGATAAAGCTCAAGGTGGTTATTGGACCCGCAATAGTTGTACTGTACTTTCGGTGGTATGCTACTACAGTATAAATGGTGATTTACAACACTACAGTTTTTGCTTTCTTTCAAATGATTAAAATCACAATGTAGGAATGGTGCATGAAAAACTAAAGTTGAATACTATACAGATGATTGTGTGTCTTAGTACAAAAATTGCAAAAATTTTGTAAATATATGTAAACATAAAGAAAATTTGTGTTTGTGCAGTGGTCTTTTTTTGCTACCAGCCATGCTAAATCTGTTTGCAATACGTAGAATCAGAGGTAGGGTGAAAAGATCAACAGCTTTAGAAAGCCTCAGAAGACCAGTCACAAATTAGATACTAAATTTGAAACAAATGTTAGAGCACTGACAAAATACTATTTCAAAAATTTACTTCCAAAAAAATTGAACAAGTACTGGAAAAATCTAGAAACTGGCTCCAACAAAGATTTGTGTATGCTTCCACAGTAAAAGGCACCAGGAGTTTTCATAATTTTAAACCACTGTCATCATCAAGAATAGCTAGCAAGCAAATAAATTTTGATGAAGATTATAGTTATGTGTTTGATTTTTTTAACTTTTAGGCATGAAGAGCTTCCCAGTGTCACCATTAAACAAGGAGGGTATGTTGTTGCTACTTATGATAAGTGCTGGTACATTGTCTGTGTGGCTGAGATTGATATAAATAAAAGAGATGCTGAAGTAAATTTTTGCCCCCAAAAGGACCAGTTTCTTCATTTTACTTTCCAAAACACAACAATGTGTGCTGAACTCCCACTGGGCATATATTGTGTAGCATTGAGCCTCCAACACCAGCAACAACCAGAGGTCAATATCAGATTTCCTCTACAACTTCTAAAAAAATTACTGCAGCATGACAAGCATTTTTGAAAAAAAAGTTATAGTGTTGTTATTTTAAACACAACATTTAAAAACAGTAATTTTTGATAATTGTAGACCCTTTCTCCCCTTCAGAATGCTAATCAAAGCATTAATTATTATAAAGATATACATGTATATAACAATTAATGCAGCCTAGTTGCAGTTTTCAAGCTTTGATGAGTTTAAATAATTTGTTTTTAAATGTTTACAATATTTGGTTGAGTAAAATTGTATAGATGTGAATAATTCTTCCACTTTTTTTGTTGTTGTTTTCACCTTTACTCCTCTAATGTAGCCAATCTGGATTCTTAGTCCTGGATGAGCTCTGCTGCTTTCAGGGGTTTGTTTATAAACTACTGGTGTGCTGTTATGTCAATATTATGTTGCAATTGAAAAGGTGATTAGTGTTGTGTGTGTGTTTCAAGCATAGTGGGAATTGTGTGTGTAAACATTTGGATATATTTTGTGTAGGTAGCTTCCTAAGAGTAGTGATTAGTTGGTTTTGAGCAGGGCCAGCATGTGACATGATAATGTTTGTTCTGATAAATTGATGTCATGGGGTATTTGGTGTTGGTGACTTTGTTATTTTTTTTGAAGCTGAGGTACTGAAAAGTGATGTTAGTGAGGATGTGTTTGAGGCTTTCTTCACATTCTCTGTGTGTTATGTTCAATTCTGAGATGATGATGTTAGTGTGATCATTGCTGTAAAATATTGTGGCCTTTATGTTTCTGGGTGGATTTTAATGTGCATTGAGATGATAGAGAGGATGTACTTTTTTTCTTTTTTTTTTTTTTTTTTGTTATCCCAGTTGTTATAATTTAATCCTAACTTATTACAATGATTAGTGAGCTCAACTTTATTAGTCTATTGCCAATGACAAGCTTGTCAGGCATGCTTCTGAAAATCTGAGGCACTTAAGTTATATTTATTAATAAATACTTTGTACAGAACTTAACCACTATTTTGGTTATTTATGGGGGTGAATTTTCTGATTAGTCTATAATAAACAAAATATTATATAATATCAGTAATATTATTATTTAAAAAATTCTGCAAAAAAAGACCTATCGTATGATACTTCACTTAAAAAAATTAAAGTATCTAGAATTAAGTTATCAAACTTTGAACTTCTGTCATGTTTGACTGATTTTAAAAACTAATTGATCTTTGATCCCTAAATAAATTATATAAAAATTTTGTGATAAGATAAAGAATTATTAGTAAACTTTCTGAAAAACTTAATTTCAAGTCTTATCTTATTTCATAACAAAATTTATGGCTGTTTCAAAATAAGTTGTATCAAAATCACACAATGTTATGATTGAATAAGCAAAAAAAAAGTTATTTTAAAAATGCTGTGATTTCAAAACCACTTATCTGATTTTGAAAAATCAAAAATTTTTTCACTTATGATTAAATTCCCTTTAATTTTAATTCAATTTTAATAAAATCTGAGGCTTTGGGTAAAAATTTAAATTTTTTTTGGTTGATTTGACATGGAATGACTCATAGTTATTTTTACAGTTAAGCAAAAAAATTCATGCTACTGAAAGATGTTCTAAAAAACATAATTTGGAATGCAAACTTGCATTTGTGCATTCCAAATTAGTCTTCCTCTAATTTGGAATGAAAGTATGGAAAAGTCTTCAACCCATAATCACTTTAGTAATCATATTTTCAACTTGCAAAACCCCCTCATATGACAAATTTGTGGGTACAACACTGATAACCACTGATAGTGAGAGCAAACAAAAGTTTGCTTGAGCATAACAAGAAAAACAACTCTTTTTCCAGTTTAAGAAATGCATTAAAAAAGCAGTACTTTTTGACATAATAATGCTTTAGTTAATTGGAAGCATTGTTGAGTAGGTAACAGTGCCATTTTTAAGGCATGGTTTTATTAATAGTTTAACTTTTGTAGTCATTACTATATTTTGAAAAAATTTTATGCAAATGTTTAGATAAAAAATAACAATAACTTACCAATTATAAATAGAAGAGTCCAACAAAATAGTTTATTCATATCCATGAGATAAAATGTTTAATGCACTTAAACCAACTAAAATATTTTAATTGCACCACAATTTATTAGACACAATAAAACTGGAAACAGCACAATTTTGAAGAAACATTCTTTGTGACATATCAGTAGCAAAAATTTCAATGCACAAGAATCAACTGTATAGTTGTTAGCATATTTTTATTAAACTTAGCTAATTAAACTGCTTCCTATATATTAATTAAACCTTTAACATAGCAATTAATTATTTTCAAAATGATGTGTCAAAATAAACTCAATTCTTTTAATCAATTAATGTGCACAACAACATGCAACAAGTGTACACACATAATTCTATCCAGTCAATGCTTCCAAGCATACAATGTCTAAAAAGATAGCCATGGCTAATACAAAATATCTGGTATTAAGATAATCAATAGCCTGAGATATCTTGTGGAATATTAGAAAATATAATATTGGAATAATTAATAACTGGAAATATCTTGTGCCAATAACAAAATATTAAAAAATTTAAATCTGAGATATTTTGAGATAGTATGTTAAAGGGTCAAAACATTTGAGTTGAAATGCATCATCATAAATAATCACTATAAAATCTTTATTCAAAAAGCTAACATATTATTTTATATTTAATCTCCACATTTATCCTCCTAATTTACAGGAAAACATCAAAAGTTTTATACATAGGGCAAGCAATTACACTGATCTGCTTCTGGAGATTGCTGTCCAGTTAATTTCTTTCTTTGAATTTTTAGTTTTTATAATAAAGATATGAATAAAATTTAAAACTGCTTTCCAAGACCACCAAGCAGAAAAAGTGCCATAATGTGTCTTTCACAAAGACACAACAGAGTGATAAGAAGGGTCTCTTTAAAAAGTCATTGTTAAGTTTGCTACGTGTATCGTCAGTAGCCGCGGTCTATTTTCTTATCAGTCTATGGCTGTCGTTATTAACTTACCTTAGTTAAACCTATATCTTACTTAATCTTTAAAAATATGAGAAAAAATTTATTGGCAAGGTCTAAGTGAAGGCAATTAGAACAAGCACAGCTAAATAAAACCAATTTTAAAAATATTCAATGACTACGCTACTGACCACGTGCATTACAAACTTAAACCAAAAACTTAAAAACCAGAAAGAAAAAATTTAACACAGTTAGATGCACATGGATCAATGTTGCCATTATATAAAAATGAAATTGCGTTTCTACCATACTCACCCCCAAAACCGGAAGTTAAAACTGAAGATTTTTGAATTTAAGAAACGCAATTAAAAACTTCACCTAGCACAATAAATTACACTAAATATACTGTAAATTAATGCCCCTCCCAAAAAAAAAAAAAAAATTATTTTGAACAATTAGTTTTAGATCTAGCCACATACTATGACAACGCTATAACAAAGCACGCGAAATTCGCAACCATAGCTATCCAAACAAACAAACAAACAAAGAAACACTGTATTATAAGGCATGAGAAAAAGTCTTGTTATGGGTTTACATGACCCTCCAACAAACAGAGTTTACGAATGTCTCGAACAAACTCACTTCCATCGGCTGTCCGAACCAGAACTCGGCGGACCAGATGGTTGCTATCTGGCATCACTTCCTTTACGATGGCCTTTGGCCAATGGCCTCTCTTAGTCGATTCATCAACAATTAAAACGAGATCGCCAGGTTTTAAACTGAGTACCGTTCCAAACCATTTATGACGTGGCTGCAAAAGTGGCAAGTACTGATTTATCCACCGCTCCCAAAAAAGGTCAGCCAAATATTGAGTTTTTCTCCAAGAGCGCGGATAGCCATCAGCCTTTATAAACACATCAAACGGTGCGTCACTTTCGACTGAGCCAGAGAGGATCATACTTGGTGTAATTGTCGATAGATCATCTGGTTTGGATGGCAATTGTGTTATCGGCCTGTCATTTAGGATCCGCTCAATTTTGGTAATAAGCGTGAGCAATTCAAATTCATCGAGCGTTGCTTCTCCGATCAGCGAACGCATTATTTTACGAACAAGTCGAAAGAATGTTTCATAAAATCCTCCTTGATGTGAACTACGAGGAGGATTGAAGTGCCAGTTCACATTCTCTCGCAGAAGAGCTTTATATACGGATTTAGACCTTAAATTTTCCGCTCCTTTCTTTAGCTCACGTTCAGCAGCAACAAAATTTCCGCCGTTGTCGCTGTAAACATCTGATGGTCTAATGTTTCGGCGATTGCAAAATCTTCTAAATGCTTGAATAAATGCATCAGCGTCAAGAGCTTGAACAACTTCAAAATGAACTGCTCTTGTAGCAAGGCAATTAAAAATGCACACGTATCTTTTTACGCTGCTTCTGACTATTTTAACGGTTAACGGACCCATCAAATCAGTTCCCACAGCCTTAAATGGAGTTGATTTAGTCACTCGATCTGCCGGCAAGTTTCCCATTTGCTGCTGATTTGGAGACGTTTTCCAAAAACGGCACTTTACACAGGACTTTAAAATGTTATTAACCGCAGATCTGCCGTTGAGAATCCAGTACTGTTTATACATGGCCGTCAATATTTGAGAACAACCCATGTGCCCTTCGCGCTCATGATACATTAACACCAAAAGCTTTGTGACGGGATGTTGATTAGACAATATGATAGGGTGCTTTTCTTCCAAGGAGAGAGTTGAGCGTTGCAATCTTCCGCCAACTCGTATAATTCCGTCAACAAGATAAGGATTAAGAGTTTGCAACTTTCTCACACTAGGATTATCGCGCAGTTGTTGTTCAGTAATTAATTTTACCGGATCGTGAAATCCTTTGTGATTATGCAACACAGGTATGATATCGCCAAAAACTTGGGATTGAGCGACTCTGACAATGGCTCTTTCTGCTCGAATCATTTCTGCCACCGTGATTGATTGTTGATTTGGTGTCGCATAATGTGGATTAGACTTCATTTTTAAAAATTCGATAAAGCGTAACAACCGTATTACTGTTCGCTGCAAATCCTTAAAGTTTGAATATCGTCGGAACAGCCGATGTAAGCAGTCTGAACTTTGAGGGAATTTTAGCTGAGTCATGCAAACTTCAGTCTTCTTGACTTCAGGGTCGTCTCCGGAGAGTTCCTGCAAAAAATCTGGCTGTCTTGGCCAGTTAACAGCAATATTACGTAAAAACACTGGACCGTGAAACCAAATATCGGCAGACTGACATTTGTCAGGCCAAACACCTCTGGATGCAAGATCCGCAGGATTAGACGCAGTAGGAACAAAATGCCAATCAATAACGTTAGTCAAAGAATGAATTACTCTAGACGATTTGCTACAAAGGTTTTAAATCTTGCCGAGGTATTGTTAATATATCTTAACACAACAGTTGAGTCAGTCCACAGAAAAACACGCGAAAATTTAAAATCACACTCTCGAATAACAAATTGCGAAATTTTAGCGGCGAGAACAGCAGCAGTTAATTCCAAACGGGGTACACTGACCGGTTTTAGAGGCGCAACTCGCGACTTGCCAAAGACAAAACAACACTGCGTAGAATTATCACGATAAACAGTTTTTACGTAAGCTACAGCACCATAGCCTAACATGCTGGCGTCAGCAAAAACATGCAATTCAAATTTAATAACGGTTCTGCCCATAATGGTGAAATTTCTAGCAATAGAAATCGCTTTAAGTTGAGGCAACACCTTTAACCATGCGTCCCACTCAGAACCTATGCCATGTTTGTTTTTAAGATCATCGTCCCATTCAAGCTCAGCTTGACAAGCTTTCTGCAGCATCTGCCTAGCTGGTAGCAAGAATGGTTGTATCAAGCCCAAGGGATCATACGTTTGAGAAATAGTAGACAAAATACCCCTCCTCGTACAGGGCCTTTCCTTGAGATTTACGTTCACCCTCATTCGATCCGTAGCTGCATCCCAGAAAACACCTAGGGCCTTCTGCGAAGGAAGTCGGCACTCATCAAGATCGATATCAGATGCAAGGTCTTCCTGCGGAATAGAACTCAAAACATGTTTGTTATTAGACAAAAACTTGGTAATGTGAAAACCACCACCCTTTAGTAGCTCACACAACTGTGACACAAGATTAATAGTTTTTTCAACAGACTCACATGATCGGCAAATGTCATCAACATAAACATTTCTCATTACCGTCTGAATTGTTTCATTATCTGCTCCCGAGAGATTGTCAGTGGCAGTCATACGTAGCGCGAACGCAGCACAGCACGGGGACGACTTCGCACCAAAAACATGAGTGCGCATTAGATAGTCTACCGATAGTTGATCGAGGTCGTTATCTGAAAACCAGAGAAATCGAAACGCGTTTTGATCTCGCTCATCAACGAAAACCTGTGAAAACATGGCTTTAATGTCACATACTACTGCTATAGGATGCTGTCTAAACCTCAACAGCACGCCTAACAAGTTGTTGGTCAAGTCAGGTCCATGAAGTAACATATCATTCAACGACACATTGTTAAACCTTGCACTGCAATCAAATACCACTCTAAATTTTGTTAGAATAGAGGTGCAATGATGAGGAATGTAAGATATCTTTCCTGGGGAAGATGAAACTTGATCTAAAATTCTGACAGCATAATTACAATCAATATATTCCATCATTTTTTCACAATATTTTTTGAATAAGTTTGAGTCATTTAGAAATCTTCGTTTTAAGCTCAGCAAACGCTTTAGCGCCATCTCGCGGTTATTGGGCAACTTTGGTTCATCATCCTTCCATAATAAACCGATCGAATAATGTCCGTCAACCTTTTTTACAGTCTTGTGCATTATTTCTAGTGCGCGCTTATCTTCTACTGACAAGGCTGGTACTTGAGGTAATTCTAAGTCCTTAAAATCTTGATTTAATAAGTCCAGTATCTGTTTGCAGGATTCCTCTTTATCTAAAAAGTTTACCATAAGTTTAGGTGTATCTATTTCTTGATCACCATCGTCCTTGCCATACACTGTCCATCCTAAGTGAGTTCGAAGACCTGTTGGGTTACCAGGTGCACCAACTCTTATGTCTTGGGGAAGATATGCTTGATGCAGGTATGCTTGATGCACTGCCCAGCAATAACTCTATCTTTTGATTTTCAATTTCTGGAAACCTCAGGTCCCATAAATGTGAATAACCCTTAACCATCTCATGCGTAGGAATACTGGAGCTGACGTCAACAATCCTTGACCATAAAAGCACTTTCTTCTTCAATTCCTTGTATAGCCAGGAAATCGACCTTTTTCTTTTCGTGAGTGATTGCGTTTGCAGTTATTAGCTCGACGTTACCCCATTTCACAGGCACTCCAAGTCGCTCAGCCAGCTCTGCAGAACACATATTTACACTTGATCCTTCGTCAATAAACGCATAGGTGCAAATATATTTTGATGGGTCGTCGTACCACACCTTAACTGGAACGACCTTAAAGATTGTTCGGCCAGAAAATAAAGATGCACTATTGTTGCAAGAAGTACAAGCGGCCAGGTTTTCTTTCTTGTCCTGCGATGCGGGAAGATTTGTTTGGTCTTCGATGTCCGCGTGCAATAACAGATTGTGCCGCCTTCCACATTTTTTACACTGAACTTTCCATCGGCATTGAGACACTCTGTGCCCAGTTCGAAGGCAATTAAAACACAACTTAAAAGTTTGTGCTAAACTTAGTCGCTCCTTAATCGATTTACTTTCAAAGACAGCACATTTCCAAATCTCATGATTTTCGCTGCACAACACACACAATGGAGGTTCTACTGCAGGCTTTATTGGGGCGAGATGTTGTTGAGCAACACACGTACGCTTACACACATTATTAATCACACCTTGATTATTATTAGACCTTCTAACATTACCTTGTGACAAAAGTTGACCATAAGCGGTATCGGCTTCTGAAGCAGCGTTTTCGACAAGTTCTTTTAGCTCTGTAAACGTTCCCGAACCTTTATCAACAATCGAGACAAACTGTGATTTCAATTTGTAAGGCAGCCGTTGAAATACCTTTTGAAGTAGATCATCATTATTTAATAAGTGAGATTAGCGCCAACCAAAAAAGCTTGTCTCACATTTATACATTTTATCACACAAATCTATCAGCGCATTCGCATCCCACTCCTTTATTGGCGGGCCTTCCAAATCCTGCTTAACTAAGCTCATTAATTTGGTTCGGTTTCCGAATCTTTTATCTAGCCGCGACCAAGCCATATTATACGCTTGTTCTCGATCTTCTAAACACGAAAGACCGGCTATCACCTGCTGTGCCCTTTCGACACACGCTTCCTCAAGAAAAGCAAATCTAATATCAAAGTCCAGATACTCATTTTCTATCATTCTTATAAATTTTCTCTTAAACGTGAGGTACTTTAAAACATCGCCATTAAATGTATCTAATTTCAATCTTGGGCCAGGCACTAGAGAACTATGCGGAGACATCTTATTTTCAAACGCTTTACTAGTTGTTGGTGCCATAGGTTGCAAATAAGAATTGCTTAGTTTAAATTCATCAATATCTGATTTTTGTTGGAACAAATTAGTGGTAATTTTACTTTTTACTGGCTCAAAGGATTTGGTTAAATTTTCGGCGTTAGGTATACGAGACCAAGAACATGATTCCAAATTCTCTCCCTTTGAAACAATCGAACAAGATTCTGATCGAGATTTATCGCACTTATTAAGCAAAGCACTACATGACCTTGACAAGGCTCGGGCGTCATCCAACAGACGCTCAGCACGCGCTTCAAGCTTATCTCCGCATTGTTCAACGTTATCCAAAGTAATTAAATAAATAGAACACACTTGTTCTTCTAGAGCAAAAAGCTTACCTTCAAATAGTTTAAGGTTATCATCTTTAACATTATTCTTGATTTTACAAAACTCCTTTGAAACCGCTACAAGTTCCAATTGAAACATTAAAATTTTCCTTTTGTGCGCCTTTACACAAAACTTAAAATCTTGCTGAATATCTTCATCCGCACTTTCCTCTACCTCTGCAGAAACCAACTCTGGTTTCTCAGCTGTTTTTATTTCAGGTTTAGTACCTTTCTTAACCATAATCTCTTAAACAATCTAACCTTAATGAATATTTTTAAAATCTTATGTTAAGTTTGCTACGTGTATCGTCAGTAGCCGCGGTCTATTTTCTTATCAGTCTATGGCTGTCGTTATTAACTTACCTTAGTTAAACCTATATCTTACTTAATCTTTAAAAATATGAGAAAAAATTTATTGGCAAGGTCTAAGTGAAGGCAATTAGAACAAGCACAGCTAAATAAAACCAATTTTAAAAATATTCAATGACTACGCTACTGACCACGTGCATTACAAACTTAAACCAAAAACTTAAAAACCAGAAAGAAAAAATTTAACACAGTTAGATGCACATGGATCAATGTTGCCATTATATAAAAATGAAATTGCGTTTCTACCAGTCATTGCAAATTACTTTTGTTCCTGAAACTAACCTGGATCATCCCTGTGGTTACTATTGCTTTTTGAAGAAATCCTTTCCTCTTGATTTCTTTTTTATTCCTATTGATTCTATCATAGTGCTGAAGGAAAGATTACTGGTTAATTTCACCAAAAAAATTGGACTCTCTTCAAGAAGTGACCATGAGTGATTTTTGTTGACCAGAATGATTGTATTTCTCCATAAAACTGCAAGCTTTAGTAATCAATTCTGCTATTTTTTTTCCTGACTTAACAAAAACTTTTTTATTCTAAAGACGATTTTTATTCTCTTTGAAGTCTTTGTGCTAAAGTTGACAGCTAACTGGTTCATAAAAAGCTGATAAGCAGTCCAAATCATTTCATTTCTTTCTTTAATTAACTGAGGACATAAAATTTTATAACTTTTTTACCTCCTATGTTAACCTTATTTTGTAACTGCTTTATCAAATTCTCAGGCTGTGGCAAGAAGAATTAACAATAATGTTTTTATATATCCTTATAGCCTTAATAGTTGATCTGAAAAAAAATTGTCACAATTGTTTATCATAATATAGCTAAGCATTATTTAAGTCTATTATATTATAGTATCATTTAAGTTTAATTACTTGAGTTAAGCAAGGGATCTGAAACAAAACATTTTTCAATTTATTGAGTGCCACTCAAAATCCTTAAGCCTTAAAATTTTCACATTAATTTTGCAAACACCACATTTATATGCTGCAAGTTAAATCAATAAAACATAGAAAAGATTAAGATTTTTCAACAAAAAATTGCATTTAAAAAAATTTACTTATTTCTTTAACAAAATTAATGGAGTATATATTTCAATAACAAAACTAAACCTAAACCTGCATGGTTTTCAGCGAATGCTACTAATGTGTCATTTTATTGATACATTACTGACCACAGATTTAAAATAATTTGAACAAAAAATTAGTATGTGATTCTAAAAGTTGTGTAACTGTGTAATCACATGTTAAGTAATACGTTAATGTGGCGAAAAACAACTTAATCATGAATTGTTAAGAAATATGGAAAAAGATTTTGCGCTTCATGGATACCAGGTTGTCAGACAGATGTTGCCAGAAATGTTTAACAAAAAAGGCGCAAAAAAAGACATTGTTCTACTTCTGAACTCGTAGGGCCTCCTTAAAAAGTAAAATTAAAATAAATTGTTGTGAACCGGAAAAAAAGCTAATGCGGACCAGCGGTTGAGAACCATTGCTTTAAAACGAATAGCCACGTAAAATGATAAGGTTTTTGACTTCCTTACAAACAACTACACGTCTCTACAAATGACTCGCAAGCAATTCTTCATCATTACATAGCAGGTTATGATAGTTTGGCATCATCGCTGCTTGAAAGATTTAAACAAAATAGGAAATCACTATACATGGTTATTTCTTCAAACCAAACTCCCTCCTTTGATAAAATCTGGTTCAATCAATAAAAATTTATTTGAAAAAAATAATACCTATCAAACTATTGCACGGAAACGCGCAAACAAACATACGAGTTTACAAAAACATTGAGACGGCTAATATGAAACAAATTTTACAGTAAAGTTTCGGCAAAGAGGTTGTTTTTTTCAACCAGACAGCAATTGTGAAAAGCAAGCACAATAGATTTAGCATTCTTCATTTTATTACACAAAAATTAAAAATTGTTTATGAAGACGAATTGGTCCGAACGATTAACTTTGTAAACTTCTTTTTCCGTTGCCTAATAACTCGTAAAACATTGAGTCATTTGGCGCTTGTGACGTAACAGATGTTACAAGTTGGCCACGTTCAATTCTTATTCTAGCATTCTTTTCAATGCGTTTCCTTCGAATAAGCAACTTAGAAATTTATAGTTCAGTTTTTAACTAAAGAGAAATATTGGAACTGTTGGTTTATCTATTTGAATAAGTTGAATTGTAAAAGTAACAGAAATAATTAAAGAAATTGAAGTGAATTATATTGGAAATTAAATTATATAGTTAGACTGGACTATTTGGCTGTTTCTTTTCACAGTACAGCTATTCCCAAACAGTTTAGTTTCTGTGGCTGTCGCAGACTCCACGTGCGTCAGGAACATAGAAAAAGATAAATTTCTAAGTTAGATAAAATTATATCAAGATAAAATTTCTGAAAACTCCAGTTAAAAACGCAAAGCAATAGCAAGTTCTGAAGAGTGAAGATTCAATCCGCTTTTCTCAAATTCACACTCGCTAGCTGGAAGAAAGAAGCCATCTTACCAGCAGCTGTCAATCAAGCAACTACAATCAAAAAGCAAGCATAACGAACAGTAGGATAATTGTTATTAATTATATTATTAACCTACTTGATTAACTATATAACAAATTTTGCGTTGTATTAACTGGCAAACTGCGTGATATATTTATATTTATTTCACCTTTTCAAGTTATAATTTATTTACCGTCGTGTAAAGTAATTTTCATTCCTTACTTACAAATTAATATGGCTGAAGGGTCTAGCCCAAAGCAGTCGCTTATGTCTCGGGACGTTACCGATGATAGTCAAAAGGAAATGCGAAATCACCGTGCTAAAGTACGGGAATTAATGTCCGCCTGCGAATCTTTTATTGCGACACTTGAAAGTACGGGTTACGAAAATGTTGCCCTTATTAATGATAAGTACCATGCGCTCGATGCCGAGATACTTGCGTGTCAGGGGCAGGCGTCTGGGGAAGGTAAAAGCGAAAGTCAGGGGATATACAATCGTTTGGGAGCACTGAGACTTAATATCATAGATGTTTATCAGAAATGGCATGCTAGCGTTCAAAACAATAGTGGGCTCACTCCGCTAGACATTGAAACACATTCATCACAAAATCAAATGCTCTCGAACACTAACACAAACATGCCAAACATCGAACCCTCCAACTCTGTTAGCAATGTTGGGAGTGGCAGCTCAAGAAGTTGCACATCATCGCAACTAGCCAGAAAACAAATCTCGCTGCGGCTTAAAAGACAAAAAGCTGAATTCCAGCAAAAACAACGGGAAATTGAATTCGAGCTCAGACAGGCTGAACTAGACGCCGAGGAGCAAATGTTGCACTTATCAAATCCAAACTCCGTTGTAAGTGCTCGTTCACGAAATCAACAAACGGTTTGCAAGCCACTTCCCCATACGCAACCTAGGAAAAGGCTTTGTGACGTTACACCTGAACACACAGAAGAATTTGCTAATGCTCAACCACATGCTCAATTATACAAACCACTAGTGGAAAGTATTGCTAACACAAAGTCTACTCCACTGCGAAACTACAGAGGGTACTCTACACAGCACGACCCTTATTCACAGAATAGGGTTTCAATACTTAAAAATCAAGAATTACAAGGAAGCCCTCACAGTAGTAATTCTTCACATATTGCCCTGCAAGAATACCATATTCTATTAGAGGAGGCTCGCGAAATCAGATACTCTGGTCGCAACCTTCCCTTCATCTTTTTTCAAAATCAGATAAGAGAACTGATTAAGCGATGTCCCATTTCACACCGTAAAATGGATATTCTCCGTGCTTCCTGTCAGGAAGGCGCGCGAGAAGCCATTTCGGCTCTGGTGCCACCTGTACCAGGTTGGGATATAGACACACAAATCACGCGAGCCCTGGAAGGACTCAGACTTCGCTATGGATGCTGCAGTTTTCTTGCGGAACCACTTGTAAGGCAAATTCGTTCAGGAGCAAAATTACCCCGTATGGATGCAGGAACCTTAGAGAAACTAATCTCTGACCTTAACGACTGCGAACTGTATGCCAGGGCCCACCAACAAATGCACAGTCTTGACAGTAACTTTATTGTCGATGTGGGTGAACGACTCCCTTACAACTTTAAGAAGCAGTACACATATTTCTTACATGATAACTTTGGCAGCACGGAGCAACCATCATTCGACTCTTTCAAACAATTCCTTAACAGAGAGCTACAGGTTGTTAAAACAACTTTTGCAGAGCGATTTTTGTGCTCTTCTGACAGAGGAGAGAAGAATCGATCTACGCAACGGGCTAAAGTACATCACACAAATGTCCAAACAAAAACGGGAAATTCGGCGACAACAACGTCTATAATAACAAGATCAGCACCTGCAGCAAGTGCACCAAGTGAAGCATCTAAATGGCAACAATCTCCTAGGTGTTTCATGTGCTCCACTGAAACATCAGAGAAACGGCACTTCTTATACAATTGCGATAACTATCAACGTTTGACCCCAGAAGAAAAACGAAACGCTATTATTCAGGCTCATCGTTGCCTTAATTGCTTGCAGTCTCACTCTGTAGAAGATTGTAAGTTTCCTTGCAAATGTAAGCACTGCAAACAACGCATGGCAGTGCCGAAGCATACTACTTCACTACACGAAATATATAATACGTCCTTTCCCACATATCCCAGCGAAAATGTCAGCTCTACTGAAAGGGTGGCTGTTGGGGCCGCCTCACTCCCATCTTATAATCAAAAGGCTAGTACCTCAGTAGTGAGGAAGATAGAGGCACAACAAACAGGTATTTTGACACGTATATCTGCTGTACAAATAAGCAACCCATGCACAGGAAAAAATACCTTGGTTTATGCGCAGCATGATCCTGGGTCACAAGTGACACTAATATCTAAAACACTATTGGAAGAACTCGATCTTGTGCCTGTAGGAAAATCACAAATTACCCTACATACAATTTCATCCAGTGAAACAAGCGAGCTAGAGAATGTAGTGTTCAACCTCAAATCACTACACAATAACAAACACTTTCTTGGGCTGCAGGCATTGGTAGTCTCACCATGGTCTGATGAGGGCTACACTCTGCCTCACTGTCAGGATTTGTCGGAGTACCCACAATTTGATGATGTCGTTCCATACATGATTCCTGAGCGTTCGGGTGTTGATGTTCTGATAGGTCTTGACAACTCTGCCTTAATGAGGGTTGTACAAGAGCGAACTGGTAATGAAGGCGAACCTCATGCTATTGAAACCCCACTCGGGTGGATAGCATCTGGAGGAAAATTCCAGAAAGGAATGAATTGCCAAACTCACAAAATTTCTGTAAGTGACAATATCAGAATTAAAGAATTAGAACAACTTGTTCGTGAATTCACAAAAGAGGACGAGGTCATACAGCCCTCGGTAAACGACAAAAAAGCTCAACAACTAGTCGAAGATAACATTAGAGTCATTGATAGTCGATATCAGATACCTGTTCCTCTAAAGGAAGACATCCATAAACTGCCAAGTAATTACGAATTAGCTAGAAGACGTGCTAATGGACTGCGCAAGCACATGTTACGACAACCTGACCTACAATTATCTCTTGTTAATGCCATTCAAGGACTTAAAGAGAACAAATTCATTATGCTCGCTGAAGAAAACACGGATCAGCAAACAAACTATCTCCCATACTTTATTACAAATCAAGCAAAACCCAGAGTTGTCTATGACGGCTCTGCTAAGTGGTCGGGATGGTCCATCAATGATTTTATTTATTCTGGTCCTGACATGCTTAACATTCTGGCCCATGTTTTAGCAAGATTTCGCATAGGAAAATATGCAATAATGGCAGATATTACCAAGTGTTTCTTTCAAATTCTTTTACCTGAACACCAACAGAATTTATTTAGAATCTTGTGGTACGACAATGATGACATTTTAAATGGAAAGCTTAAACCATATAAATTTACTAGACACGTCTGGGGTGTGGTCAGCTCTCCATACATCGCTTGCCGTAGTATAAGAGAGATAGCAAAGGAAAATCCTACCAATGCCAGTAACCCCACTCTACACGCGATTCAACATTGCATGTACATGGATGATCTTCTAGTTAGCACAGACACCCTAGAAGAAGCCGAAACCATAGCCACTGAGTCTATCAATCTTCTGGCCAGCCGCGGTTTTCAACTTGTGAAATGGACTGCAAACCAAGCGGCCAAGTCCGTACTTGCTAATGTAGATAAAAATAAACTGGCATCATCCGTCAGAAAGATCGACCTGAAAAAAGATGAGGACCCACTTCCACAATTCAAAGCAGTAGGTTGCATTTGGAATGGTGAACAAGATACTCTGAAAGTCGAGTTTGGCTTTCATCTGCTCGACAAATATACTCGACGAGTTATGTTAAGTCAAATCAGCCAACAATATGACCCACTGGGATATACTGCTCTTTTTCTCTTGAAAGGACGCCTCATTCTGCAACAACTCGCTGTGGATCAGTTGAGCTGGGATGAACCCGTCCCTGCAAAGCATGAGAGAGCGTGGAAAGATTGGAGTCAAACACTTCTTAAATTAAAAGAAATCTCTATTCCCAGATGGTACTTTGCAAATGCTCCACAGGTTAAAGTTACCGTTGAAACTCTTTATGAGCTGCATGCGTTTTCGGATGCATCCATGGAAGCGTACGGTAGCGTAATCTACTTTCGTAGAATCATTGATAATCATGCCCATGCGGCGTTTGTCTATGGAAAAAAGCCGTGTAATTTTGATACATCAACAAAACTGGCCTATAGCAAGAAAAGAGCTGGTAGCTGCTGTGATGACTGCAGAACTCATGGCAAGCGCTGCTAAAGCTTTAGGATTACCGCACTACTCTCGACATTTTTGGTGTGATTCTAAAGTAGTTCTTCAATGGGTCACTAACCCTAATCTGAGATTACCAAAGTTTATTTCATGTCGTCTGGAATTAATACGCCGAGTCTCTTCCTCAAATGATTGGCGTTATTGCGAAACCGAAAGTAATCCAGCAGATGTGGCCACGAGACCTCTAGCTAACAAACACTTTGAAACCCGCACAAAACTTTGGATCGAAGGTCCACAATTTCTTCATTTGCCACCTGATAAATTCAACGTAAACAGTATTCCTTTAACTGTACGTGATGCTCGAATTGAATTGAGAACAACTTTTTGCAAAGAACCAAAGGTAACACTCACTCGTGTCATACAGACTTCACCAAACTTGTACACTCTGAAAAAGAGGTTGGGATACCTTGCTGCCTTTGTAGAATTTGTGATTGCAAAAGCAAAGAAACTAGAGTTTCATAAGCCACGCTTAAACGCTATATATCTTGAAAAAGCATTACACTCTACAGTGCTATATGTGCAGCGAGAATGTTTCTGCACAGTTTTCGACAGCTTGCAAGCAGAATCTCCTGACTCTTTGGAAGATGCAATCAAACGGCTAAACGCTAAAACGTTATCAAATTCTGAACGCAGACACCTTAAAGATTTACGCTCAATCCGTTGTCTTCGCCCCGCTGCCTTTCCAGATGGAACACTTCGAATCGAAGGAAGATTGGGAGAAGCTGATCTTCCCACAGACGCAAAACATCCTGTCATTCTCCCATCACGACACCCACTTACTAGGTTAGTGATACTGAATTGTCACCGAGAAATTGCACATGCAGGGATTCAATACACTCTGATGCTGACTCGCCAAAAATATTGGATTATAAAAGGATTGTCTAGCGTCAGGCATTATTTAAATCAGTGCAACGCTTGCAACTTGCAAAAGGCGAGACCCGTTCGTCAACTTATGGCGGACCTCCCTGCTTCTAGGTTGGCTGCTCACAATAAGCCCTTTTTTAATACTGGCTGTGATTACTTCGGCCCATTACCATACAAAGAAGGCCGAAGTGAAAGGAAAGCATGGGGGCTACTTTTCACCTGCTTATCAACCCGTGCGATTCACGTTGAACTAGTCACTTCTCTTGACTTGAGCAATTTCATAATGGCCTTTTCTAGATTTGTAGACCTGCGAGGTTCTGTATCTAGTATGTACTCGGATAATGGAACTACTTTCAAAGCCGCCGCCCATGTGCTGCCCGAACTTCTTGAGGCAGACAAACTTCAGTCGTTTTTTAGGAAAAAGAAAATTTCGTGGGAATTCATTCCACCATATAGTCCCTCTCAAGGTGGCGCTTGGGAGTCCCTTATAAAGGTGTTCAAACGCACACTCATACAAGTCACTAAGTTTCCTAGAACACCTACCTTGGTTGAACTGCAAACATACATCTGCAATGCTACGCGCATAGTTAATGATCGTCCACTGACACCTCTTTCTGACGATCCGCGTGATTACACTGCAATATCACCGTCTTCACTCTTGACACCTTTAAATGATCCACACACACCGCTTGGACAACCACACAATAAGGATCATCTCCGACGCGATTATAGATACAACATATCACTTGCACAACAGTTCTGGGAGCGTTGGATAAGATTTTACCTTCCCCTTCTCCAAAAACGTAAGAAATGGTTAACGGTTGCTGACAATCTCCACGTTGGGCAGATGGTGGTAGTCGGGGGTCCGGGTGACTTCAACAAAAGGGGAAATTATAGGCTTGGACGTATCTCAGAGGTCCTCCCACAAATGCGAAGGGGCAAAGCCTTGGTACGTCGAGCTAAGATTGCAGTATCGTCTTGTGATTGTAATGGTAAACCCGTTGTTACGTATATTGATCGTGACATTTCGAAAATTGCGCCTTTGGAATTGGAGTAATGCTATGTGACATTATTGTGTTCGTTTACGAAATCACTTATACAGTATTGTACATACACGCTTTGACAGTTTTGTTGCATCTTGTTTAATTGCCTTTTCATTTATCGTATACGTATATGCCTAGAACTTAACTGTTGTGAATTCTTTGTGTTACTTACCTTGTTTGTAAATTTGATACATTGTTCTCCCCCTTGTTTAGTTGTTTTACATTATGTATGCGCTGATGCTGACACACATAATGGGGGCCGCCTATGGTCCGAACGATTAACTTTGTAAACTTCATTTTCCGTTGCCTAATAACTCGTAAAACATTGAGTCATTTGGCGCTTGTGACGTAACAGATGTTACAAGTTGGCCACGTTCAATTCTTATTCTAGCATTCTTTTCAATGCGTTTCCTTCGAATAAGCAACTTAGAAATTTATAGTTCAGTTTTTAACTAAAGAGAAATATTGGAACTGTTGGTTTATCTATTTGAATAAGTTGAATTGTAAAAGTAACAGAAATAATTAAAGAAATTGAAGTGAATTATATTGGAAATTAAATTATATAGTTAGACTGGACTATTTGGCTGTTTCTTTTCACAGTACAGCTATTCCCAAAAAGTTTAGTTTCTGTGGCTGTCGCAGACTCCACGTGCGTCAGGAACACGAATGTTTTCGGCTTACTTCAGCCCTCATCAGGTTTCTATAATTTTAGCAATGTTAAAAATTAACTTTAAATTTACGCACACCAGTGGCGTGCGGTGACCTTTGAGACTGGTCATGCAATTGGCATGCCAAAACCGGGTCATAAAATTGGGTTTATTCAAGACCAATTTTCGTCCTAGATTCATGGTGATCTAAAAAAAAGGTCATTACTTGAAATCCTTTCTAGGTATTGCAGTTTCCGTCCTTAAAATCCAGTGATCTCCAAACAAAATTGTTCCAAGCAATGCAATTTTCGTCCTGGAAATGCAGTGATCTCTAAAAAAAAAAAAAGGTCATCGCCTGAAATCGTTCCAAGCAATGCACTTTTCGTCCTCAAAATGCTGTGATCTTTAAAGAAAAAACAGGTCAACGCTCTGGGTAATGCATTTTTTGTCCTGAAAATGCAGTGATTTCTAAAAAAAAAGTTCATCACTTGTAACCAGTCTCCAATTTCTTACTTTTCGTCCTAAATTCACGATATTCTCTAAAATAACACAAAAAAATAGGTCTTCGTCTTGGATCGGCAATATTTCTCATCGAATTTATCGATATCTACCTCATCGCACAAAAGTTCGTCATGCAATTCCTAAAAATTTGGTCATGCAACGCATGACTTGCATACCCTGACCGCACGCCACTGACACACACACATAAAAAACAACAGCAAAAAAATGTAGCCTATATTTTTAAAAAACACAGGCTGTACTTTTGACTACCTAGACAAATTTTACATCAAAGCGAGTAAAAGACTAGATTGATACACATTTGTCGATTTAATTTTGAACTTAACTTTTTTATGAGTAGAGCTTCGTGAATCTTGGAACAAAATTCTAATTTACATTTACGTAATATTACAAAATTGTTTTCATTAAACCAATTATTAAAATATTTTCCACGCGATAAAATATGATCATTAATTGCACTATCTTGTAGACTTTTGAAATTCAGATGTTCCCGAACTTTAGTGATCATTTACGAGCTTTCAATCTTCTAACAAATTTTCCCAAAACATTAGCTTTAAAAATTGTTTTTGTATTGTGATGAGATACCAAAATTGTCTAATTAATTATTGGCTTTATTGAACTAAATTCACGCTACAATAAGTCTGATTCTAAAGTAAACCAAAATGCATTATATAAGAACACATTAATGCATAAACCAGTGGCGTGCGGTCAGGACATGCAAGTCATGCGTTGCATGACCAACGAAGACATATTTTTTTGTGTTATTTTAGAGAATATCGTGAATTTAGGACGAAAAGTAAGAAATCGGAGACTGGTTACAAGTGATGAGCTTTTTTTTTTAGAAATCACTGCATTTTCAGGACAAAAAATGCATTACCCAGAACGATTTTAAGCGTTGACCTGTTTTTTCTTTAAAGATCACAGCATTTTGAGGACGAAAAGTGCATTGCTTGGAACGATTTCAGGCGATGACCCTTTTTTTTTTTTAGAGATCACTGCATCAAATTTACTGCATTTCCAGGACGAAAATTGCATTGCTTGGAACAGTTTTGTTTGGAGATCATGGATTTTAAGGACGGAAACTGCAATACCTAGGAAGGATTTCAAGTAATGACCTGAATTAGTCTTGAATAAACCCAATTTTATGACTCGGTTTTGGCATGCCAATTGCATGACTAGTCTCAAAGGTCACCGCACGCCACTGGCATAAACAAAATATAAAATCAGCTTAGTAGTTATTATTAGCATGGCAACTAGTAGCTTACACTGCAGTTACAATTTAGTCGCAATTTCAACAAACAAAAACAGTAATACGGAGGAATTAAAGCGCCGCGCACTTTAAGTTTAAACGGGCGTTTATTACAGAAGCAAATAGTTTAAGATTGCAAGCTCAAATCTTTATCAAGAACATAATTTTATGACATGTATACCGTATTTGGGTAAGGAATCACATCACTTTGCAAACCGTCTTTCTGCATTAATAAAAAACAAGTACAATTTAAAAATATCTCCGATCTATAAAACTTTTAAAGTAGTCAATTATTCCCAGTTAAAATCCAAAATTCCTGTGGGTTTTTGCTCAAATGTTGTTTATAAATTCTCCTGTTTCTGCCATACGAATAAGATATACATCGGTATGTCTTTTAGACATTTGATTACTCGAGTCCGGAAATATCTCAATTTCAAAAGTCTATAAGATAGTGGATTTAATGGTCATATTTTATCTTGTGGAAAATGTTCGGTATAATGAAAACAATTTTGTAATAATACGTAAATGTAAATCAGAATTTTGTTCCAAGATTCACGAAGCTCTACTCATAAAAAAGTTAAGTCCAAAATTAAATCAAGAAATGTTTGCAAACGGAGCTTCATATTTATTGAATATATTTTGATTGTAATATTTTTTTTTTTCGATGTCATCATAATCGCAGGCGACACTAATATATTTTTTTAAAAAATAATTGCTATGAAACCTTATATGAAGCTGCAAACAAGGAGTTAGTAAACACAGATAAGTGGCTTCTAGCAAATCGACTATTTCTAAACACTGACAAAACACATTATGTGATCTTTCGCACACCCAAAACAAAGCCTCCATCAAAAAACTGACAATTTCAATCAGAAATAAATTTATTTCCAAACAACCAAAAACGAAATTTTTGGGAATAATACTTCATGAACATTTAAGTTGGAAATTGCATATGGACTTAGTGCTACGAAAAATCTGCGTAAGTTATGATACTGTCAAAAAAATTTCAAAACACTTTGACAAAAAACTCTGCTTGTATTCTACCTGATAATAATCAGTCATATAAGATATTGCATTACAACTTGGCATATTGGCAATAAAAACACAGCCTCAAAAATTCAAACAATCGCTGATAAATTTATACGATTGACATTTGGATTACATCATAGAGCTTAAGTTACTGACATCTTGCGAAACAACAACATAATGACAATTGATCAAATAACCGAATTAGAAATAATTTGTTTTATGTATGAATATATAAAAGGTATGTTACCATCATGCTTTGATCATTTTTTTCAAAATAACCTTGTAAGCGACAACTTGATCAAATGTACAAGAAGCCAGTCCAAATTCTATCCCTCATTTTGTAGATTGAATATAACTAAACAATCTTTAAGATACAGGTCCTCTTGCTTGGAATAAAGTCCCATCAAGCGTTAAACAGAGAAAATCATATAAAAAATTTCGTACAGAATTTTAAAAGCATCTTATTGCAACGTAATTTTTAATGGTAATAGACTTCACAAAATTTAAAACATTTGCTGCTGATTTTTATTATTACAGGTAACTCCACCTAATTGGACAAAGAAATTGATGGTGATAAAAGCTTGATGCGACTTGAAAGGCAACATCCAGATCAATACGGCCAGTCCAGTTGGATGAAAAATTCACATATTTACTTATTTTTCCTCCTACCCTTGTTACTATTTGTATGTTTTTATTTTTACGTATGTAAATTTTTTTCCAGTCATATGCTTTTGAAATGGTCCTTTTGGCCCATGTTGGTGGGTTTCTTTGCCTGTCTGACCCTTTTTGGTCCAGACCCTTTTGGTCTTTGAGTTTGTTGTTTCTTCCACCCATGATTTTACAACATTCTCTGACTATGGCTCGGATGTGTATATTAATTATCTTTTTTTCGCTTTCTTTTTCTTATTAACATCACACCGCTTTGTTCAAAGGTGCAGTGACCATGCATAAGTGACTTTATGCATGTAATAACGTATTTCGTTTACTCGCTGCTTCCTCATTCACAATCTTTATTTCTACATGCACTATGATTAATTTCAAGTTGATTGTGAGTAAAAATGAAAATGAATGAATGAATGAATAATCTGGAACTTAAGTTGTATTAATTTAGTCTTTCACTCGTTTTGATGTAAAATTAGCCTAGTTAGTTAAAAGTACAGCCTGTGTTTTTTAAAAGTATACTGTTGGTTGTTTCGTAATCGGTCTTTTTGGTAAAAATTCAATTTAGCAAATAGTTAATGTTTCTAAAAATTCGAAAATTGGCTTTAGAGAATTGAAATTAATTAAGAACCGTCCTGAATTTTATCAAAGTCTCATTGTATTCAATTCACGTGCTTATTTGTACTCAGTCGCGCCAAATTAGTTCGCATTGTATTTACTATTGCTAAATCCAGTGACACATGATTCTTTTGTTCTTTTTGTTATTGTTAATCGATGGAACCACGTGTTTCGTTACAAATGCTTTGTTCGCCCGCCATAACTTCGTAAAGCTTCTCTCTATAAATTGGAGAGCTGGCATAGAGGAATTCATTCAGTTGAAGTCTTTTGCGTAAGAAAATGTGAGGTTATTTGTAAAGGGCACTTATAGATCGTTTGAATAGCCCGGTGAAGTTGCTTTCTGTCGTTATTGAATTTCATAGTTGGTTAAATTGTGAAAAATTTTTATCAAAAATTCTACCCTCTGTGAATCTATACGCTGATTAATTTCTCTTGAATAAAGGTTGTGTTAAATTTCAAGTCATGAATTTGGTAAGCTATATATAGCTTATAAGGAAGAGGTAGGATTGGAGAGATTCATCCAACAGACTCTTCCGAAGACATTCGCCAATTAGAAGACGGACTTTCTGAAGTGGTGCAGGATCTTCGTAAAAAAAGCATTATTATTTTTGACGTCAAGTCATTAATAGCCGTCAGAATCTTGACTAGGCCGATCAGATTGATTTACCTACGCCTACATTGTTTTTTGCTGTTATTTTTTATGTGTGTGTGTAAATTTAAAGTTAATTAACATTGCTAAAATTATAGAAACCTGATGAGGGCTGAAGTAAGCCGAAAACGTTTGTCTTTATAAATAATTTTTAATGTTTGTGTAATAAAATGAAGAATGCTGAATCCATTATGGTTGCTTTTCACAAATTTTACAATAAAAACGACAAAAGACATTAAAATTTCAAAGTTCCAGTGGACAGATCTGTGTTATTCAGTTCAGTTCAGTTCAGTTTTCTTTTATTTCTGCTCTGCCACATGAGCAAAATAACAAATGTTGAGAAGTTTGTGTGTTATTAAAGACGGGGTTAGAAAAAGGAAGAAGCAACAAAACGAGTTGACGTTGTGACTTGTTAATTAGCGATGAAAAGTGTGACTTGTATAATATAGAAGCAAGGTTGCTTCACCTCATTATAAAATTGTTTAAAAAAATAGAAAGAGAAAAAAAAGAAAATAAAGTATAGGACCAAGGTTATTTGCTTAATAAAACACTGCTATGGGGGCGGTGCAATGGTGGGACCATAGCAGAGTTCGGCTCGATGAATATGATCAGTCCTTAAAAATATGTAAAAGCATGAACATATTCTGCCAGCCCAACAGGCAAACAAACCCACCGAAAGAAATCCTGTTGCGGATCAAAAGATCATTTCTCGAACAAAAATCTCAGTAAGAAAAATACAAAAACAAAAACATTACACCATTAGTAAAAAAAACAAACAAGAAGAACACAAAAACAACATAAGAAAACATACTAAAAATAAAAAATAAATAAAAAAATAAAAATAAAAAAAAATAAAAAATCTACAAAATCCGATGCAAAGTTGTAACAATAAATAGTAAAATATAATTTATACAATAGCTAAAAAAATTTTCAGGTAGAAACAAGAGTGATCCTGAAGAACTTTCCTTGAGTCTTTTCTTGACCGTTGTAGAGTTGAAAATTTTCAAATTGTTCAATTGTTTTCCTGAAACACAAGAAAAGGAAAACCAGCAAAAGATATTAAATGATGATCTACGTAACAGTTTATAAGTTTGATTGTTGTTCAAGGAAGAATGCTTTAGATTTTTTAACAAATGTACTTAAGGATTTACATAATTTTATTTTTTCAGGTAATTCATTCCAAATTTTGGGCCAATGTATCTTATTGATTGTTTTGTTACTGTGTTTTTGCATAATATAGGTATGATTTGTGAGTTACTTCTAGTAATTACAGTGTACGTTTTTCTTTGAAATATATTGTTAAATGCTGACGGTAATTGCTTGTGGAATGATTTGTACATGAAAATTGAAATATTTAATTTATCGAGTTGTTGTATATTAAGAATGTTATCTTTTGTTATTTCTTTGTTGCGTTTTTTTGCGGGATTAGTGCAGATTATCATATTAATAAACTTGTCGCAGATTTTTTGTAATTTATTAAGTAACACAGAGTGTCCATAGCACCAAATTGTAATGCAATACCTTATATGACTCAGAATTAGTGAATGAAAAAGTGTAAGTAGAGCTTCTTGAGTTAGAAAAGGCTTTACTCTCATTACTGCGTATAGCGATGATTTTAATTTGCTGATTAGCATCGCCATGTGGTCTTTCCATGTTAGGCGTTCATTGAATATACTCGTAACACCTAGCAACCTGACTGAAATGACTCTTTCAATTTGATTTTTTCTAATAGTTAAAACTGATTCTTTTGACAATGTTTTTGTGGTACGAGAGCTAAATAAAATGTATTTTGTTTTTTGACATTAAGGGAAAGCTTATTTGCTATTAGCCAGTTGTCAATGTTTTCGAGTTCTTTATTTCCTTTTTGAAATAATAAATTATTGTTTTTTGCACTAAGGATGATCGTTGTATCATCAGCAAAAGACAGGTTGTTGCTATATTTGAGACATTTTGAAACGTCATTAATGTGAATTATAAATAAGAGTGGACCGAGTATTGAGCCTTGAGGTACCGAGGAAGAAATAGGTTCTATATTTGAAATACTTGAATTATAATCAACTTGTTGAATTCTTCCAAATAAATAACTTTTAAACCAATCATGAACTGTGCCTCTCACACCATAATGATACAATTTATTTAGTAATATTTCATGATTAATAGTGTCAAAAGCTTTCGACAGGTCAAGAAAAATTCCAAGGCTATTCATTTTTTCTTCAAATGATGTTGCTATTTGATCAGTAAGCAGGGAAGTAAGATGACAAGTTGAGTGTCCTCGTCTAAAACCGAATTGATTTTCACTAATCAAGTTAAACTTATTTAAAAAAGAATATTAACGAATATAGACAAGTTTTTCAATTATTTTAGAAAAACAGGAAAGTAAGCTGATAGGTCTGTAGTTAGAAACATCTTTGGGACAACCTTTTTTAAGAGGGGAATTACTTTGGTATGCTTAAAGCAAGAGATAAATTTTCCTTGTGATAAAGATTGGTTAAAGATGTAGCTAAGAATGGATATTACATTTTTAGGGAGATATTTAAGTATAAATGAAGGTATACCATCCCAACCTGAACTCAATTTTGGCTTTAAAGTAGATATAATTCTTTTGATTTCTTGTGGGCATGTTGGATAAAAAAACATGGAAGAGGGATTTGAAGAACCTAAGTAATCTTGATAGTTAGCAGCAGAAGCAGGGAGCTGAGATATCAGTTTACATGAGATAGTAGAAAAGTGTGTGTTAAATGTGTTTGCTATTTCTTTAGGTTCATATATCATTTTTCCAGCTTCTAAGATACAATTAGTTTTACTGATGTTTGCCTTAGTCCTTCCCAAAATTTCATTAATGGTTTGCCAAGTTTTTTTTATATCATGTTTATAATTTTTAAATTTGTTCTTAAAATATTCTCTTTTTTTTTTGCTTAATGAGTCAATTGGTCGAGTCAATATGCCGTTGCCAGTTTAAATCAGGGCTGCGAACTCGAAGCATTTTTAATCGAGTTCGAGTTCCAGTTTACAAAAAATTTGCAAGTCCGAGTTCGAGTTCGAGTTCTTTAAATTTCAATTTTTCGAGTTCGAGTTCGAGTTTACAAAATAGAGTTGAAAAAATACAGTCGGAATAGAGTTAAGAGAATAATTCAACTGCGAAAAACTGAGCTCATGTTAAAAATGCTTTGTCATCAATGTTACCAATTTTAATCTATTATTAAACAAAATAAAAGAGGATAGCAAATTATAATTTGGCACCAACGCTGAGAAATGTTATAGTTAAATTTACTCATTAAATGAACTCAAACATCACAAACTTTTTTCAAGTTCGAGTTCGAGTTCGAGTTCGGCCAAAATTGCCGAGTTCTTCGAGTTTGAGTTCGAGTTCGCAGCCCTGGTTTAAATAATCACAACTCTAACATGTCCGTCTCGACCAGGATGCACTGGGATCATTCTACGTAAAGACTAATGAGCTCTCGGTGTTTTAGCTGATAAAACAAAAACAACATCATTAGTTTTTAAATTATTACGCTCAGTACGCCATTTTGCTTGAACATTGAGTGTAGAAATCTACTCTTTTAACCATCGCGCCCAATAATCGCGAATTAATTCTTGCACGTGTCGCCAACGTTTTGTTGATCATTGTGTGTTTTATCAATTATGTCAGGAGCATACGCACCACCTAATTGCCCAATTAGAAAGTGATTTGGCGTCAATGGTACATCGTCAATGAGATCAGCACTTTGGTAAGTTAAAGGTCTTAAATTAATTAAGGTTTCACCTCCGATAAAAGCCGACTGAAGCTCTTTGTCAGTTATGCCAACAGATTGAAGAATAGCTCTTAATGTCTTTTTAGCAGATTTGATCATTGCTTGATGCAGTCCACCAAAATGTGGCGCTAATGAAGGAAAAAAACACCAAGTGATTCTATAATTAGTAAAGCAACTTTAAATTTTTTTATGATTAATTTTAGACCACAAGTCTTTTAGCCCTTTTTCTGCCGTAGAAAAATTGCCAGCATTGTCTAATACAACTTCAATTAGGCAGCCGAGTCTATTAATTATACGAAAAAATGGTTTTAAAAATGAATCAGTGTCGGGACCATAAACCATTTCAAGGTGGACATGCTTTGCTTTACATGCCAAACAAGTACAAATACTGTTTTTGTCGCTTTTTACGGCGGCCTTGAATTGTTATGAAAGATCCAGCAAAATCAACAGCAATTCGAGCAAATGCTCTTAAAAGTATTTGCATTCGTCTATGAGGCAGCGATGCCATTAATTGTACTCCAGGTAAAGCTAGTGTTTTCTTGCATTTAGCACATTGATTTTGCCATTCTTTAATTGCTTTTCAAGCGCACCAAACCCAGAGGTGTGGTTGACCCCTTGATGTCCCGCCTTTTTGTGATAGTGCTTGACTATAAGCACAGTTATCCAGGATTTTCTTGGTAAAATTATGGGACATCTTGCCAAAAATGGCTAATGTTTAGCAAAATTTAATCTACTATTGCACCGTACTAAGCCATCAGTCCATAATTTGGGTCTCAACTTCAACAAGACATTGTTGCTTGCAATTTCTTTTCTCTAGCTAAGAGCTTTATATTCTATTGAAAAGGCAGCTTTTTGTGTTAGCATTAAGGCCCGTTTCCACTACGAGCGTGGAAAAGAGCATTCTTTCTCTCTTTTATTGATCTTTGATTGAAGCGAGCGGTTAAAATCGAAGCGAGCGCAAAAAAAATCAATAAAACAAACAAAGAATGCTTTTTTCCACTCTTGTAGTGGAAACGGGCCTTTAAAATGCGCGTTTCCACGTCATCAATTTCTTCTGACGATCGTTCTCCATATCTTCTATAGGCGCACGATAGCCTCAGTTTTCAACAAATTGAGAAACGAACGCAAACAAGCAAACATATTTTAACCAATCCGAGAAACGTTCGGGCGCAAGCCTCCCGAGTGTCATTTCATTGTTTACTTTAGTGCTTACGATTTTATAATGATTAGTGTAGCAAATTTTTTAAAATTTGCTAAAGTTTTTTAAATTTTGTTACGCTGGTAAAAGTTTTTTAAATTTTGGAGAGTTTCACCAATTTTAGTTTTTGAAATTTTTTGTAGAAATTGATTTAATCTTATACTTGTTCGGTGCCTGTTATGAAAGGCTCTCACCGATAACACAATCCTGGCTGTTTACAAGATGAAATTCTTAATCTTCTTTATTAATAAATTATGCTCCAATCAACCTAGGAGCCCAAATAGTATACAATAAACAGCAAATACAGGGTCAGTAGCTTACTTGTTCAGCAATCACGTAAACAACTAGAGAATTGCGTTAAAAAACTATGACTTCACAAAGCCAACAAATTTTCCAATAATCACCACGTAACATTCTATCATAATCGAATCATAATACTGCTTTCCAGCGCGCCGTATTTATATTACTCGGTCACGAGTATCTAGAAAGTTCTTTAAATTCAGGTTAAAACAACAATCACCCAATATTGCATCATCTTGCCAGTCACAAACATGCAATATTGCATCATAGTGAAAACAGGTCACGTGAAAAGTCTAGAATTTACTATAACAATGAGGACAGTGTTGCCAATTTCTTATAAATAAATGTAAAATATTTAAATTGATTATCAAACCGTTATTTCTTCGGCTATTTGAGCCGAACCAAAACGCAATCAAAAATATAAAGTGTGGCGCAACGTAATTTTTATATCAATAAAAACGTAATGTACGTACCTTTTCATAAAGTCATAACTCATAGGCGCAACCCAATCGTTTTTCCAATCGCCTACATTTAAAAGCAACCAAAGTTGATTGCGCTTTTGCAAAATAGGACTATATAAAGTGCAATTGATTTATTTAATTTCTAATGTGCAGCGCAATAGAACGGTAATTAGTCTTTTTATTTCTCGGTGCGCAGCGCAATTAACCGCAACTTATAATTCTCTAACCGAGAGTGGAGCGCAAAGTGCCAAACGCTTTAAAAAAAAGTATGAAAGCGCAGTGCAACTTATACAAATGCGCAATTTGCGCTCTGCCCACCTCTGTAAATAAGTATAGCTGCACATACTTTCAGTGATATCGCAATAAAATAAGTTTTTATGTTTTTTTCAAAATTTCTTTCTATTTAGAATTTTTATAAAACTATAAGAAAATAAAAAGCAAACTAACTTTTTATTTAATAATAATGTACGTCACAAGTTACAGAAAGCCATTTAATTTTTCCAAATTATTTCGTCCAACAGAATGAAGCCCGTTATATTAGATATTATAGGAGAAACGTATTTTTACTTTTTTGAACAATTATTCAAAACGTAAAAGAACAAAAAGTTATTATTAAAATTGAATTGAAAAAATTTTAGTTTGCAACAATTTAAAGCGATAAGCTATTTAACTTCGTTTTTAGTTTGTTCTTTTTGGTGAAGCAGCCATGCTGTGAGTGTTTTTACTTTCCGTGCTTTCTTGCATGCTTTAGCGTCTAACGTTTTCCTGCGTCTTCCTTTTCTTGACTCTCGACTACTCTTTATTGTGCAAGAGTTACTATGTTAGTTGTCAAGAATAAAATTAAAATGAATAAATAAGCATACTTTTTGTAGTTTGTATTTTTCGCAAAATTAGAAGTGAGCAAAACTTTTTCATGTTAAGCAACATGTTGTAAAGTCAAAGGTCTGCGGTAGATGAGTCTAGCAATTGAAAATAGCTTCTCGTCGTGCCTGAGAGACGTTGAGCGCTGTTTTAAAAATGAAAATAATCGTGGTTCAAGTTCTGTCTTATTTAATGTACCGTGGCAAACGCTTGAAGCAACGTTATGTTCTTTGCTTGTGTGCTTGACGGTGCTAGAAGCATTGAATTTCAGTCATATCACTCTTGAAAAGAAATAGATAAGGACAGTGTGGTCCAAGCTCCACTCCTCTAGGCCTCTTTTGAAATTGTTTGAACTTGCACGCCGCAATTAGTCTTGTACAAATCAAAGCCAAAAAGGTTTGTTTTTCACATTGAACTGAAAATAAAGACCAGAAAAAGGTTTTGAAAGATTAAAGAAAATTCGTATTAAATAAAAACATTTTGCGCAATCTCGAACCATTTGCTCGGGCTGTTTCAACAAAAAATTTATCGCTGCCACTAATCAAGAACATATATACAGTAAAATTGTTTGCGAGCTGCGGTTTGGATTGCTTTCGATGACAAAATTTTATTAGTAGGCCTAAAGCAAAATCTAGGTCCAATGTTTTTGAAAGCAAATCGGTTGCCGATTGCAAAACGCCGAATACTCTCTTTTTAAATAATGTATGCGTTCTAAATTGTTAAAAAACACAAATTGAAACAAGCGTTCAGCTGCAGTATAAACATAAAATTTAACACTCCCAACATATAAAAAGAATACAAAATAAAAAACCTCAGTGCTGTCAGGCAACAACTGCTGCTCTGATAAGTTTGTACTATTCTGTATAAGCTGTTATGTAAAGATAAGCAGTTTATATGATGAAACATAAAAATGTATCTGTTTTGCACTACAATAAGTTTTAAATTGTATAATAATAAAGGGTATTTTCAAATTAAAATTTTGTCCAAATTATATATAATTTTTAAGTCAAAATTTAATTTTTTTAATCCAAATTATATACTTTTTTAATGAAAAAAATATCCCTAATTGTAAGTACTTATCATTGTTTAAAAATACATCCAATCCAGATTAGACACAAACAGGTTTTATTCTTTTACAGTACAGACTGCTGTACTGTCTGGATCAAATGCTGGTAGAGATGGTGTTGAGCCAGCATCAGATTTCAACATCCAAAACTATTAGACCTCATGTCCATGTGGTGCCTGATGTATGGGGCATGCTACTAGGACATGGGGTACAGTTTGTTCAGAGGCTCACACTTGCATTTCAATGAAAAAGCAAGATCTAATTTGTGCATGGATAAATGAAATCACCCAATATCAGTTTGCAGGAGATTGAGCTTAACCCAAGCTGTTTGGAGCAAGCTCATTCCAACAGGCCTGGTATTGGTCAAAGGTATGAATGACCATGCATCCAGTGACTATGCTCAAGGCGTCATTCAGGAACACTGTCAATGCAAGTGTGAGTGCTCTAACACCAGATTGATGCACAGTAATCAGCTGTTGAGTTGACCAGAGATAGGGCAGCTGTGCACAGTGTTTTACATCCTGAGCCTACAAGTTCTCTCAGCAGTGTGACGTGTGTAGATATTTTTTCACAATGCCATTAGATGGTGAGAGAATTTGAGCGGTGAGAGTAATGTGAGAATGTGAGCTATCTGTCCAGTTTTACCCAAAATAAGAAAGAGTTACCCCAAGATAACAAAAAATGATAGTTGCTGTTGTAGACTTTTAATTCCTATTTGATTATAATAGTAATAATAATAACAATGTTTTTTATATACCGCTCTTACACCCAAATCCTTGAAAGGAAATTCGTATGGTCTCAGAGCAGTTTTTCTAAACGATAAAAACAAATGCACATACACAAGAGCAGAAAACCTTTATGAGTGTAAAAAAATTAATCAAAAAGCAATATATACAGCAATATGAAAAAATCAATTATTAAAAATATAAAGAGAAGATTATTGACACTTATCACAAAACACATCTTTATGATAGGTAGTTTTAAAATTTTTTAAAGATTTTTTAAAAACTTTATTAGACAGGTTTCAGTATGCAATAAATATGGTAACGCATTCCAAGAAACACACATTTTATGAGATATACTATTTTGAATATGATGTCAAGAGTTTAAAATAAAATGGTCATTTCCAATTCTGAGATTTTCTTGCAAGGGTCTATAGAAGTAGGTGTAGTATCTGTGAGGTACTGAGGTTCTAAGTTATTAACTATTTTAAAAGCAATTAAACACAATTTATACTTTATACGATACTGGATTGGTAATATATGACACTCTTTATAATATGGAAGCAAGTTGTGATTATTCATGGAAATGTTACAAATAAATCTGATACATGCATTAAGTACTCTTTCTAGTTTATGAACAAGATACATTGGTATATTTGTATAAACAGAATTACAATAATCAAGACTTAATAGTATAAAGCATTTTACCATCATAATCTTACTCTGAGCTTCTAAAAATAAACGTAAATTTTAAAGTTTAGTCAGCTTATAAAAACAGATTATACAAGTTTCATTAATCATGCGATCAAAAGACCAAGCTTCATCAATAAATACACCTAGCAGTTTTACACAGGAAGCATGGTCCAAGTCTAAATGAATACTGCTTTTCAAAGATTGGATACTTGGCTGAAACACTATAAGAAATCTTGCCTTACCACAAACTAAAAGTTGTGTTTTATTCAAGATAAGTTTAAAAAAATTGCAAGACATTCACTTATCAATTTTACTTAAGCAGCATTTTATATTTTTCATAGTATTTTGAAAGCCATCTTTAAGACTAAAACGTATGTACAAGGTTGTGTCATCAGCATATGAATGAATTATTATATGAAATTCAGAACCTAAATTTGTTAATTCATTAATATACATTATAAACAATAATGGACCTAAAATAGAACCTTGTGGAACACCAAAAAGTAAGGACCTCTTGGTGCTACAAATATTGTTTATGGCAACAGCAAAAGTTCAATTATTGAGATATGAGGTGAGCCATTTTAAAACATTGCCATTAATACCAAAATAGTGTTTTAGTTTAAACCAGTGGTTCTCAAAAGTTTTTGCTACATTCCTCCCTTTCAGGACTTGGGTACCATCATTTCCCCCTTCTAAAAAAGAAACCTTGATGCAATAATGGATATTCAAATTCAGGGGCCTGAGGCAAGGATTTCCAAAAATTGATGTTTTCCAGAAAATAAAAAGGGCTTTGATTTCGTCTTTCACTTTTTTCTCCCAAAATCATGGTGATCTCTAAAAAAAAAAAGTCTTCACTTCAATTTCGTCTCCGATTTCACTATTTTTCTACCCGAATGATGGTGATCTCTAAAAAAAAAAGTCTTCACCTCAAATCAATCTTGTACTTCCCACTTTTCATCCCAACTTTATGATGATCTCTAAAAAACATCTGCAGCTCACTGAAACTATATGTGCTATTTTCAAAGGGGGGCCTGAGGCAACTGCCTCAATGATCAAAGTAAAGATTTTTTTGTCTTCATCCAAATTTGTGACCCAAATTCCAGTTATCCCAGAAAATTCAAAAATTAACATTCAATTTTGAATCTTTCTCAGATTTTTCAATTTTTATTTATTTTATTTCATCTTTATATTTATCTTTCTGACTTGCAGAAAGCATCACAACATTAGATAGAGCAAGCAATTAATCTAACCTGATTCTGGAGATGCCCAGATATTTCTGTCTGGTTGAAATTTTTTTATTTTGTTTTTTTACTTATATAGAGATATGACTGAAATTTGGAATTACTTGCCAAGACTGCCAAGCAAAGGAAAGTGCCGTAAAGTGTCTTTTCCAAGAACACAACAGAATGGCATGAGTAGGTTTTGAACTGAGACCATGTTGATCACAATCATAGTGCTCTAACCACTCAACCACACTGCTGATATTTTTGTCCCTAAAAAGTAGTAATTCCAAAAAAACTTTTCACTTTAAAGTACCAATTTTTTTGCCTCACATTGTAGTAAAATTTTCAAATTCCTCCCTGCCTACCCTAGTGATTTTTCCTTCTTGGAGATTTCAAATTCCTCCTTAGGGAGCCAAGTGGTCACTTTGAGAAACACTGGTTTAAACAATAATTGTTGATGATCAACTGAGTCAAAGGCAGCAGACAGATCCAGCATCACAACATCTGTGAGATTACCATTATGAAACACACATAGCTTGTAAGTCATTAACTATAGCAAAAAGTGCAGTTTCACAAAGAGTCGTTTTGCTTATATCCTGATTGATTTGGACTAAGTAGGCAGTTTGAAATAAAGTAGTCATAGAGTTGTTGAAAAGCAACTTTTTCAATTCCACATAACGTAAAAATTAAATTATTCTATTTAAAAAGATTGTAAAAATTAAATCATTCTATGAAGTTGCAAGTTGTGGTGTGAAACTTTTGTGTTGAATCAATCAAATCATTCCATGAAGTTGCAAATGAAATATCCTCAGAAGCAACTGTTTTTCAGTAGCCTTTTGTAGAATTAAGTCCACGTCTTTTTCACTTATATTATTAAAGTTATCTTGAAACAGTCCTGAGTTGATTGCAAAGATTTTGTGTTGAGAGATTTCTGATAAAATTAAAAAAGCATATACACACCCTTATTAAACTATGCAATTACAATGTTTTTATTATATTTTCTTAATGGTGTTTATGTATTATAGATTGTTTGGACAAAATACTTAATTTTACTTTTGTTGTATTTGATAATTTGTGGCATATAAAAAAAAAAGCTCAGTCAGTTTATATGTAGAAAATTATTTCTATAAATCTAAATGATGTTTTATGGGACTTTTCTTTTAATACAGAGTAAGTCATTCTTTTTTAAAAAAATAATTTAAAACTGAATTTTTGATTGTAATTTAGCATTAAATAAAAAAATTATTTTTTTAGTAACTGAATAGTTTAGAGCAAAGCCATAAAATTTGTTTTGAGGGGAAGAGTTTAGTTTTTAATAGATTAATATATCATGGCAATGACATTTGTTTTAAAAAATCATTATATATTTATTGCTTGTATTGACTATTTTCTGTGGAGTTAAAAGTGCTAATTCCATTCCTCTTTTTTTATTGAACTTAGGAGAATGCAAGCTCCAATTTTGCTTAAAAATAAAAAAGAAATTAAAAGCATTTCCAGATTTGAAAAACAAAATTAAAAAAACTTAATTGTCAAGGTATAAAAGTTAATTGTTTTCTTTTTGAGGTGCTTTTAAAATTACTAAAAACAATTTTGTGGTTTTATTGTGTGAATATTATTAATTTTTTATTTAGGCCTACTTAGGCTAGAATAGAAGCAACATTTTATTGTTTGGGGAAACTTCTCCCCATTCTTTTTGAGTCCCTGGCTTGAGTAAATAATGAAAGAACGGACACTGCACTCTCACCTAACAAAATCTGTACATTGTCAAACTTAGTGCACACCGAAATCTCATGAACTGTACTGTTTGGTCACAGCTTTCTTATTTGAAATCATTATTTCAATGTCCAATAGCCAACATTAACTTGATTGGCAATACAAATTAATTAATGAAACAAAGTAATAGTGAATCATCTATTGTAAGCTTAAATAATATAACTGTAAATCAAGTTAATGTTTGCAAGTAAGAAAGCAGTGACCAAACAATATGGTTTGTGAGATTTTGATGTGCACTAAGTTTGACAATGTACAGATTTTGGCATGTGAAAGTGCAGTTATTCAAACCAGGGATAAATCTTGAGAAAAAATTGTAAGAGGGGTGTCTCCCCAAACAAAAACCGTTTGCTTCTATTGTTTAGTGTGGTGAAACTTAACATGTATTTACAAAACAAAGAATGAATCAGAGTTGAAGAACTTGTTTAATTTAAACCTACTAAGGTTATTTTAAATATTATTTTTATTTTAATAATGATTTTTTTATGATGTGTTAGATATTGATGATGCATCAATCGTAATTTTTATTCTATTTGGCAGAACCATTAAAGATTATACGAAATGATACAAGATTTGAAACATACTGCAAAGCTGATGCCATGAAACTAGAAAAAAACTGTTTTGTCAAAAGATATTGTGAAAAACAAATTGTAAGATTTGTGTAATTGATTACCCCTAGGGGACAAGAAATAAGTTCAAATTGACTGACTACATAATTAAGTCAAAGCTATACATAAGACAATACTGAACAAAAGTTTAATTAATGTAATTATTGTCATTAAAAATAATCCTACATTTTATACTTTAAAAATTGATTCTATGGATATTGTTTAATTATGCAACAAAAACATGCTGGTATAATAAAAACTGTGTGTACAATAACACAAAAGATAAAGTTTAAAGCATGTTCTTATTGCACAATTAGATAAAGGTTTTTATGCAAATAATCTAATAATGATCTTTTGTTTACTTTGGGATCTCACATGTGTTGAACAGATTTATGTTTTAAAACCTAAGTTTGGAATCTTGACCTAAAAACGGACTTGTTTTTTAGGTTTATGCTTAAAGGCTTGTTTCGACTAGAAGCATTGGTGGGAGTATTTTTTGTTTGGTTTATTGTCTTTTTCTGCTTTGATTTATACATAAGCATAAAAAGAAATAAAAAAAATCACTAAAACAAACAAAAAATACTCTTGCCAATGCTTGTAGTAAAAATTAGCCCTAAGCTCTATTATATTAAACTAAAACTTATAAGTTTTCAATTTTTATCAACATGACTAATACTGTGTATACCCGTGTATTAGTTGCACTTTTTTGATCTTAAATGTATTCCAAAAATAGGAATGCGGCTGATACATGGGTATTCAGAATTACCAAAATTTTCTAGAGAAATTTGACTTTCTACAAATTACACATGTACATGTAAACAGCCTCATAACAATTGTAGGTTTCAGAAGTTAATCATGCTTGTATGTAAACTAATCAACTATGATGTAAAAATGGTTAAATTAAGTTTTAATGTTGAATATTTATAGTTTTTGTTTCATTAAAATTGTCAAATTTTATTGTGTCTTATATACGGGTTACTATTGAGAGGAGAGGTTTTAAACATTTAAATAAGGTACAGCTTATACACAGGGGTGGCTAATACACAGCTATATATGTGGTAATAAAATTCAAGTGGGTGAACAACCCCTTCCAAAGGCAATTAGCCAGTGATGCCAACATGATAAATACACCAGTGTCCTTATTTGTGCCTGCTGATAAAACTATCAATCTGTACAAAGTCGACAGCTGTACATATGACAAATTGCTGCAAGACAATATAATCACTTCATACGAAAAAACCGACTCCAATACAGCAAAGAAGATTAATAGTGAAGCCAAAGCAATTGCAAAAAAATTGAAACTTGAGAACAGAATAGAAACACTTACAAAGAAAAAAGCGTTTATCACATTTAAAGACCATAAACCTAATTTCATCAATAATCTGAAATGCAGGCTTATCAACCCTGCCAAATCTAATATAGGCAAAGTTAGTAAAAAGCTCTTAGATGCCATAAATTCAGAAATACAAAGAAAATTCGGTCTCTTAAAATGGCGCAATTCATCAGCAGTAATATTATGGTTTAGAAATTTTTCCAACAAAAATAAATGTAAATTTCTCGTATTTGACATCGTTGATTTCTATCCATCAATATCCAAAAAATTACTCACTGATGCTATTAATTTTGGAAAACAATACTCCACTATTGACTCCAATACATCTGATATTATTTTCACTGCAGAAAGTCTGTTCTCTTTGGAAAGAATAGTACCTGGATAAAGAATAACAGATCACTGTTTGATGTCACAATGGGTTCATTTGATGGAGCAGAATTATGCGAGCTTGTTGGTCTATTTCTTCTCTCCAAATTAGCATCTATTATTGGCAAAAGTAATTTTGGCTTGTACAGGGATGATGGCTTAGCGATTTTAAAAAACACCCCAGGACCTGATATAGATAGCGCTGGATATTGCTGGATATCGATTAAAGTCTGCTATTGTCAATAGGGGGGGGCTTAAAATTGAAAATTTGGGAAAGTGGAAATGAGGCCCTCAAAATTTTATGGTATGATAGTAAAAATAAAAAATGAAAATACTTTTTTTACTGTACTCGCAAAAAACCCCCCCATATATACCCCCCTCAAAATTTAGTATACCCCTTTTTTCAAAATATTGTCAATATTTTACTGTATTGTAGTTGTATTTATAAAAAAAAAACAACTTTGAAAGAGTTTCTACATTACATGCAAGTGTATTTACTATTTGATATGAATTTGATGCAACCAGAAGCCAAACCAGAGGGGGAGACGTTTTAGTATCCCCCAAAATTGAAAATAAATAAAATGAATAAATAGCTTTAAAAATGCTTAAATACAAAAAAACTTTTAAAGATATTTTTGTATCCTATTTGATGATATTTTAAAACTTCTTTATTTGTCAACTATACTAAACCCCATTCAGGGGCGCCAGAAACGGGGGAGGGGCAGGGGGCAATTTTTTTTTAGATTGCTTTTGCAAATTGTAATTATCTTGAAAAGATTTTTTGATTTTAAAAGTATATTATTAGAGGTAACTTTCATTCTTTCATTCATGTATTTATCATATCTATTTATTCTCTGACTTGCAAGACAACGTCGAAGGTGATAAACTTAGAGAAACCGTCAGGAAATTACGTTGTTCGAAAAAAATGTTCAATTAATATTTGCAATAAAATGAATTTAAACAATTGTTTTTAATGAGCGTACTGCAGCATCAAAGTCTTTCCAGGTTACTTCAGCAGAACATTGCAATTTGCTTAAGTAAATTTTTAAATTTTCAGAATATGCTGTCACAGCCAACTTCTTGTAATTTTTTCTCAGGCGAACAGCTCACTAATTTTGGGAAGTGACAAGCAAGTATCTCTACAATATCTGACATGATGATATAAAACTTCTTGCTTTTTGCCCAAACTAATTTCAGTTTGATTAAAAAAATGATCCACCTCTTGTGATGTAGTAAATGGACCACCATATAATTTTATATATTGTAAATCTCTGTTTATACGTTGATCTATTTGTATTTGAATTGCTTCTTTGGATGAAAGCTTATTTTTATCCAATTCAATTTGTGTGGTTTTCCACAAGTCTATTATTTTTGACACATCTACACTGGTTTTATAATATTTTTTAAACTCTTCTTTTGGCTTTAGTTCTACCAAATCACGCAATTTAGCTTTTACATGAGAAAACCCCCCCAAAAAAATTTGCTTTGCTCCACGTATCTTTAACTCATAGTTAATTGATCCAACACTTCATTCACTATCCAAGTTATTTATAGGGGCTTCATTCAATTTTGCAAAATCTTGATTGGTGAGTAGCTCAGAACTGTTTTTTTCGAAGTCTCCAAATCCAAATATATTACCTCGTTGCTGAAAAAATCCTTGAGCAATTTGAGGAAGAATAAGCCTAAGAATCTCCACTATTCGTGTTTGGTTTGCATTGATAAATAACATAAGCTTTTGCAAAACTTCTTCTGGCCACCTGCAGCAATTGCTAAATCTTTCTTGGCTAATAAATTTTAAACTAGGTGAGGAAATATTAAGCATGTTATGTGGATCACATGCAATCAGCTGTTCATATAACAATTGCATTGCTGGTATCAACTCAGAATATTTCATTTGATCATAATATGTTACACTTAAATAAGGCTCAATCAGATGTATCCCAATTAATGCACCAACTGCACAAAATACAGTCAAGTATTCAATTGAGCCAAAAGATCGAACAATGCATGCTAGTGTGTTGTTAATGTGATCATAAGAATTTAAAAACATTTGAACATCTTTTTCAATATAAACAATGACTGCACAAAGGTACACAAATCTATTAAATCTTTCCATTTTTAGGCAACTGGCCCAATTTTTTTTGGGAGAAATGAATAAAGAAAACTCTTTAGAATAGTTCCAGGATTTATGATCAAAATCAGTAGAAACAAGTCTAGTTAAACAATCAATATATTGTTTGAAAACAGTTTCATGGCTTGTAGTTGCATTTACCAAGAAATTTGAATATATTTTATCAGGTCCTATGCTTACTTCAATGTCTGAAAAAACTTTAAGCACTTTTTTTATAAACATTAAACAAGGGTGAGTTTGACAAAGTAAATGTTTTGGCACATGGTCTACTTCAAAATCAGAAGCAATGATATTGTCAACCTGAAAATTGTGGGCTGCTGCATCTGTCATTTGATAAGAAATTTTTTTGAATATGTCTTTCATTGGCACACCACTCACTGCTGATAAAATAGAAAGCAGTTTTTTTCAGTAAAGCTAGATTGGCTCTACTTTCACTGCTGATTGGCAATGCTGGTAAACTTCGATATCTACCATTGATAGTAATCCCTTGAACTGTATAACTCCCCACACCTTGTGTTCGAGATCCATCTGTATGGTATGTTATAACTGCACCATCATCACTTTCCATAATTTCCTCTACAAGACAACCCAAACTTAAAGCATGAATGGCTTGACCAGCTCTTCTAATATTTTTGTTGTGAGGTGCTGTATCTAAATCAAGACAAGTTGTATCTTCTGTGTGGTATTTCCAATATTTCCTGTTAAACATTAGTTTTCCTGTTTCAATAACTCCAGCAACTGCTTGCATTTTAGAACAGTGGTATTTACTGATTAGCAAATCTACAGTGCTATAAAACTCTGGTCTTACTACATTAATACTGTTTCTAATGTGTTTAAAGTTCTCTGGCATAGGATCTTCATTATCATGGCTGCATGCAATTACAACACGTTTTCTTTTTCTGAATTGAGTTAGAGATGAAGGCTGATTATCCTCAAATAAATCAGAATCAAGTTTGTTTTCAGTTAAAATTTCCATATTCTTATCAGATTCCAAACTACTTAACATATTTGTCTCTTTCTCTTTCATCATTTCTAAAACCTTTTCTTCTTTTATTCTTCTTTCCATAGTTTTCCGCCACCTCCTGTCAATAGAATTAGTGCTGTACATTCTTCTTTTATCACCAATAGCAAAAGTTTTTGAAAAACTACTTTATCTCAGACTTGAGAATTTTTTTTCTTGTAAAAAAGTTATAAATAATCAACAATTTGGATTTAGAAAAGGTTACTCAACTGAATTAGCCATTACAGATTTGCATAATAGAATCATAAAAAATACTGATAATGGCTACTATACTTGTTGCATATTTTTAGATTTGTCCAAAGCGTTCGACACTGTAAACCATTCAATCCTCTTAGAAAAATTGTATGCTTATGGTATACGTGGTAACATGCATTCACTTTTAAAGAGCTATTTAAGCAATCGTAAGCAATTTACCTGGTGTAATAACACCAAATCAGAAAATAGCACAATTGTATGTGGTGTCCCTCAAGGGTCAACATTAGGTCCTCTGTTTTTTTCACTATACGTTAATGACTTACCAACACACACCAATTTTAATGTAAATTTATTTGCTGATGATACAGTTCTAACAATGAAAGACAAAAGTCTATCAAAACTTCAAGCAACAGTTAATTGTGAACTAGCTATTGTAGATGACTGGATGAAACTTAATCGATTATCCTTAAACTACTCTAAATCTACATATTTTATTGTTAAACCTTTTTCTTATAATAGTAAAAACATAGCTTTAGATGATTTCAATGTTAGTATAGGTCAACATAAAATTAACTCTACAATTTATACAAAATATTTGGGAATATTAATTGATCATGACTTAAAATGGCATAATCATGTTAGTTCAATTGCACAAAAACTTGCTAATGCTGCTAGAATTCTTTGCACAATTAGACACTATGTTAATAAACCCACTTTAAGAAGTCTATACTTTAGTTTTGTATACCCTCATCTGAAATATGGTATTATAGTCTGGGGCAATTCCAATAAATCTGTACTGCAAAGCCTTCAAGTAATGCAAAACAAAATTATTCGCATCATGAATTTTAAATGTTTAAGGGATCACGTTCAATTAAACCCATTATTCAAATCCTGGAACTTATTAAAAATCAATGAAATATACGAACTAGAAATAGCTAAATTTATGCATTTATATTACAATAAACATCTTCCGGAAAATTTTGACCATTATTTTAAATCTGCTGGCAATCATCATTCTTATTCAACCAGATCCATATCCAATCAAAACTATTATCAAGAAAGATATAATCTAACATTCAGCCAATCTTCTTGTAGTTATAATGGAGTAAAGGTATGGAATAAAATTCCACTAGCTATGAAAAAACTAACATTTTCCTCCTTCAACAAAAAGATGAAAACATATCTATTAAATCAGTATTAGATATATCGTATTTGGAGTCTATATAAAAATTTTTTTTTTTTTTTTGTATGAATAACATGTCATATAGCTATGTGCTTTTTGTGTATGTGCCATACTTGCTTTGTGTGTGCTTTTTTGTATGTTTGTATTTTTTGTGTTTGTTTTGCTGAGTTATTGTACTAATATTCTATTTTAATATCAATGGGCAGTTTTGACTAGATGACCACATAGTGGTCTTTCACTGTCCAGTTTAGTCAAATATAAATTCTTTATATCCTGTCTGCAATGTAGTTTTGCTTAAAAGTAATATTGTAATTGAAAATGGATGTGATTATGTTATTTTCTCTGTATTTTATTTGACTAAACAAAATAAACTTCTTCTCTCTCTCTTCTCTTTCATTTCGCTGATCTTGTAGAAATTTAATCTCTGCTTCTTCCATTTTTATTTTATACAATTTTTCAAGACTTTTTCTCCTGTTATAATCTTCACAGTAAATGTCAAAAAGCTTTGCCATGTCATAATTAAAATGATGAAAAAAAATTTTTTTTCTGGTTTTTGGTAAAATTTTTGCTTGGAATACATCAAATAACATTTGAACTTTTTATACAATTCAAAAATCTGTTTTTTAACATGCTTTACTCCTTTGGTGTAAATATTGCTGTATAACCAATTTTCTATTAAACTTGAGGCAACTATATAGCAAGCATCTTCTGTAGTTCTTTGTGTTTTTCCACTATTTTTAGGTCTTAAAAGAAATAACATGCATTGAATGATGTCTTTTTTTGTTGGAAGAACACAAAGGGGCAAAGTTTCTGATTCTTTGTAAATTTCTTCTCCTATTTGCCTTTGAGTTTTTCCTCTTGTAGTGTATGGTGAAGACACACTACTTTTGCAAGCCATGTTTACAATCTAAGATTTATATTACAAATACTGTAGTGAAGCTTTAAAAAGGAAATAAAAACATTAAAGCAATTATTGGTTATACAAAGTTTTGTTACACAAGCACAACTTTACAAATTCAATAAAAAAAGTTTTTTTAATTAATAAATTAGCTTATTTATATGCTCTGTATCATTTAAAAGTACTTTATCATTTTGAATGAAATAAATTTCGCCGTAAATTAAAATTCCTTGTTTTTTTCATATTTTGCACTCTCATTGAAATTTTCTACCCCTATTATATGGGGGGGTTTTTTGAAGAAACAATTTTTTTTAATATGAGCATGTTTATTTCTATGAATACCATATTTTTTCAAGGGCCTCATATAAATTTAAATTTTAAGCCCCCCCTACTATTGTGGTTATTGCTATTGTGGTGCTGGATATCACTGGATATCAGTTAAAGTCTACTACTACTATGGATAGCGCTGGATATCGGTTAAAGCCTACTATTGTGATCTTATACAGACTATATTGAAATTGCAGTTACTGAAAATTAACTATACTGTGAAATTATTTATTTAGTAGCCTAGTCTGTTTGCTTTAACTAAAATTAAAATTTATTTTTCTGATAGCAATTTTCTGTCTTCTGAGTTTCTGTTTTGCTAACATTTTCCACAGACCACAATTATGTGATTTTTAATTTGATTGAATTTGTCAACTGAGCTGGGACTTGAACACTTTAAAGGACCACGCATATCTTTTTTTATGTTGTTCAAACAACATCCTGTGAAAACAAAGAAAGTTACTATCGTGCCCTTAATAAAAACAAATAATTTTGAGGTGCTGAATCCAAATCTGCAACCAGTATTTTTTCCATCACGTCTAGTTTTTGAGTTATGAACATAGGAGTTGAAAATTGAGACAACCATTTGTGAAACTAAATTTTTATAATGGTCATTATAAAGCTTAAGACCCTTTAAATGTTTATTCAGCACTTTGTTAGTTGGATGCCAAGAAGTATTAATACTCCTTGTGTGCATTATTAGATACAAGTTCTTAGGCAATTCTTGGTTCCAGTGAGCTACATGCTAAAACTGATGCATCTAAAAAATAGTCTTAAATTTGTTTTTGTGTAAAAATAAACCACTATTTTTTTGTTATTTTTTGCAAAATAGTGGATAGAAAAAAAGTATAAAACTAATCCTAATAGCTTTTGCTATGTCTGTGGAAAATATACATTGCCAGCACATCAACCAAAAATTGAACGTAAGTGAAAACTGCATATAATACTACTTCAGTTGCAAAGTTGCTGATCAGGACAAAAAATGGGCACTTCATATTTGCTGCAATTCTTGCAACACCCAGCTCCTCCAGTGGGCTGTTGATAAGCAAAATAATATACCTGTTGCAGTTTCCATGGTTTTCATTTTTGTTTAACTGATATGAAAGGATTTTCTAAAAAATACAAATCTCAAGTTATTTATCCTAGTTGCCTGTCTTTCTATCTCCCACTCCAGAACTTTTGAACATCTTGAATCTTTATATGAACCAGACAGTTCCAGCAAGACTCTGTTAAGTGGTGTAAAACTTGTGGTAGTTAGCTGAAATGCTCTACTTTTCATAAATCAAATTATCTTGAGCAATTTTGTTAGAGACTTGGTTTACCAAAATACAAAGCTAAAATTTTGGGGTCATGCATAAAACAATAGAACTTACTTAAAGAAGGAACTAAAATTTCATGGGTTTGTCTTTTTGATAAAAAAACTCAGTTTTTTCTTTGTCTTTTATAATGACTTGATGATGGAGTTAAGGTAAAGAGACTAGTGTGATGATTGAAAATTATTCATAAACATAAGCAAAGCAAATCTAAAAACGGTGCTATTGCACAATGGTAATATTCATTCATATATACCTGTAGCACATTCAGTACAACTAAAAAAAATCTTATGAGACAATGAAGCTGTTGTTTAATGTCTTTAATGCCTTAAATTTAAAAGAATTGAGGAAAGTTAAAAATTATATACATTATTTAAAGAAAAGTTTGGGTTTTACAATAATAATGCTTAACTGAGTGCTTGCATTTTTATTGGTTTAGATATTTGAAAACTTTTTGCTAATAAAAATTTTCTTTGGCATCTCTACACAAAAGAATTGAAAACATTTTGGTTGGTTGTGGAAAGGTTTCTTGGAAACTACAGAGCTAATAATTAAATTGAAGTTATGGAGAATATAATAAAAATTTTTCGATGTGTTTGTAGTAGAAGTAGTTTAAAGTTGCACTATTTGCATTCACACCTTGCATTCTTTCCAGAAAATTTAGGTGTTGTGAATGATGAACACAGTTAAAGGTTTTACCATGACATTGCATTTGTGGAAAAATGCTGCAAAGAAAAAAGTAATGCTAGCATCCTGGGAGACTATTATTGGTTTTTGTAGAAACAGAGTGAAACAAAATATCATTGCAGTGCAAAGTGTGTATTGTTTTGTAAGTGGCATGAACTTTTTACTTGTGTTATATCATATTTTTCCAATTTAATGATTCAACTTTAACTGAATTGATAAGCAAACTTTTTATTATTTTAATAATGTTTGTGTCACAACTCATGTTGTTGTATCTCAAAAATTATGATGTGATAGAAAAAACTATGTACAGGTTTAAATTCAGTTTCTAAAATATAGTCTAAACCAGCAAAAAAACTTTGAGCTACATAAAAAAAATTTTTTATTGCACAGTATAATCAATGAGACCATGTGCCTGTCTGGAAGAAGATGGAATAGCTTGAAGGTAAAATTGCAGTGCCATACATTATTATAGGCTTCTGTGAGATCAACAAGCACAGTGCCAACCTTTTTTTTGACCAAAAAAACTGTCCTCAATTTCTTGAGTTAGAAGAGTGACTTGATCTACCGTCAACCTTCAATGTCAAAACTCAGCTTGCTTTCAATTTGGGATACCTCTCTAATGACAAGTCTGGACTTGCAGTTTGTTGTTTTGTATATTCCTTTTTTAACCAGCTGCAAGGCAATCAAGTTGGTGGCAATGGGCAGAGGCAACATGTATGTCTGGTTCTGCCAGTCAAGTTGTCAATGATATTTCAAGCCAGCTGACTAGAGTGCTTGAAGTCGATGTTATTGACAGCCTTAGACCAGGGACCTTTTTGTTTTTTATCAAAATGGGACAGCCAGGCGGAAGTAGCTAAACTAGTTGCTTTACCCTGCAGAACTTGTAGAAAAACCTGGTAGAGGTATTTGCACTTCACATCCCAACATCGTCTATAGTTATTTCTGTGACCACTGTGGAATTGACAATTTTGCTGCTGCAAAGATGGTTTTACAGAAATCCTGGTATGCCTTATCAACTAAGCTAGAGTCAGGAAATGGTAATTCTTGAAATAGCTAGTTTGTCATGAGGCCATATAGTTGCCAGTTGACCTTGCAAAAGTTCCAACACTTGTGCAGCTTACTTGGGACTGGGGTCAGATTTTTTAAAAGTTGTAATTAAGTATGGTCAATATTGGGACCTAGAAAACTTTTCTAATGTTTGTCCAGTTCAAAGCTATTTTAATCCTCACTCACAAAAGTCAGGTCGGGATTAGTTCCAATGTTCTAGTGATCAGAGTAGAAGCTTGGGGCATCTTTAGGGTTATACAAGAGGAAATGATTTTCTTTTGCTGCCCAGTCAGCCAGGCATTCTCCATCTGGGCTGGTGTAATTATAGCTGTTACAATAGCTGGCAGTTAACACTAGAAGGATGTGGCATGTCAATTGATGTAAATCATTTTAAAGTTTTGCCAAACATGATAATGGTTTAATATTATTTGATCAAATTTTTTGACTTTTAATATTATCATGTAAACTACAATTGGGAGCAGTTATATGATATTAACACCACCAGGAGAGAAATTGAACTTATGACTACCTAGAAAGATGGCATGCGTCAATTGATGTGCTATGGTTGTAAAGGGAAAACGCAATCAGATCATAGATTCTCATGCTGTATATAGGTCTATTGCTTTTCATCTTGTGCCTGGAATAAACATGTCTCACGTTAGGTGTTTTTTGTTGGAAACAAACACTACAATACTTGTAGTCGGACTTTTTCTTATCAACATCTCATTAGTAACATCACTTTCAGTTATCACTATTAGCAGTTCGGAGCACATTGTGTAAAATTGTGATGTTATTTTTAAAAATCCAAACATTTGCAGCAGCCTGAAACAGTTATTGTAGCTCCATTAATCTCACCATGTTTTTGTATAAGTTGCCTTTAGTTATCATGTTTTGAATTTTAGTTTTCAAAAGGACAAGCAAATATTTAGGCAATTACACTTTCCTAGAGCAGTTTTACAGACTATAAAAAGGTGTTTTTTGTGGGAAACAAACACTACAATGCATGTAGATTAATTACATTTTTTGGTAATAATAATATGTATTTGTACATACAGTAGTATTTTCAATATATTGGTTTTTGTAAGCTAACAATCAAAATGTCATGGCTGCATTACAAGCACTCGAAATGATGCAGGTTCTTCCATCAGATTCTGCTGATGGAGAGTTTTTAGACAATGAAGAATACGAAGCTGTAAATGCAGTAGAGGCAGTGGCTGAGCTTGAAGCAGAATCTTCTGATTTTGAAGATGAAAAAACTGTTGCAGTACTCCCTCACTCTTTCGGGAGTAAAGAAAATATGGGGCAGTCTTATGACCAAAACCAACCTGCTGACAGCACCAATGCAGACACACCACAGCCCATACAAAGTAAGGATGGATCACTTTGGATGTTGGCTACCACATCTCAATGTGTGCAAGGTCACCTGCAACAGCAAAACATAATAAACTTTTGTTTCAGTCCAACTTCCTACACTGCACATTGCATTCAATAAAACAGTGTAGTCTCTTCCTTTAGGATTCTTTTCAATGAGCCCATGTTGAGACATATTATAAAATGTAAGATAACTGAAGCCCAGCAAATCACTGGAAATGACAAATGGTCTGTCAGTTTGGATAAATTGGAAAAATTCATTGGCCTAGTTATTGCTTGAAGTGTTATTGGTGGTTGTACCTTGCCTATAAAGAGTATGTAGAGTGCTATCTGGGGGTACAATTTGTTTAGCAAAACTATGCTATGCAATTGGAAATAATGAAGTATCTTCATTTTGACCTAAAAAGCAAAAAAGACAAAATTTTTTGCAAAATAAAGTTTGTTTAGTATTGTCACTGTGGAATCCATTAATTGAAAATTGCCAGAAGGTATACATTCCTGATGTAAACATTGCAATTGACAAACAGTTGTTGCCATGCAAAGCTTGCTGCAAATTAATCCAGTTAATGCTGCAAATTAAATTAATTCAGCATACATTCCTGACGCAAACATTACAATTGATGAACAGTTGTTGCCCTACAAAGCTCGCTGCAAATAATACTGTTTGGTTTGTTGGCCATGTACTGGATTAATTCTGGATGGCTGTGGATGTTAAAACAAAGTACTTCTTTAGCGGTGTTCTTTATTTAGGAAAAGATGAGTCCAGACTTAACGATGTGGGTGTGCCAACTAGTGTAGTCACAAAACTGATAAGTCCATTATTTGGAAGAGGCTATAACATCACTTGTGACAACTATTTTACATTATTGGATCTTTCATTGTGCCTCGCGCACAAACGTTGAGATGATATGTCCGAATTGAAAGGAAGTGCTAAAAGTTTTAAAAACAACAAGGCCACTGCATGAAACTGTAGTTTTATAACCAGATCAACTGCTGTGATTATAGCGACTTACCAGTGCAAGAGGTTCAAATCTGTAAGTATTTTGATCTCTAAGTATTCAAACTCTTCATCCTTATGTTACAATCCCAGAATTGTCTTTTATACAATCCTAAGAAAAAGGCAGACACCCTCCTGCTTTACAATAGCACTAAATGTGGAGTTGATGTACTGGATCAAATATCCTGGTGTTATTCTGTGAAAGCAGCTAGCAGGTAGTGGCCCATGCATGTCTTTTACAATGTTTTGGATTTAACTTGCATCAACAGCTGGATTCTTTATAAAAAGGTGACCAAATCCAGCATCAGTCATTGTGCTTTTATCCAACAGGTAAGCTAAGAGCTTACTGGTGCTGAGCTTGCAATGGAGTTCGTCCCCTTATAGGAAGGTCTAATTCTCCTCTCTCCAAGAAGCAACACACCTGTAGAATTGCAAAATGCAGGAACTGATCCTCCTACAACTGTGTTGCTTGCAGAACACAAATCTGCGAAAGTATTCAACCAAGAGATGCCATGACTGTGCCAGAAATACTGTGAGAAAAAATAATTATAATTTTTTCAATACAGTTTGTTTTTCAGCTTGCTGTGATTTATTGATCTATAGATATTATTAGAAACTGACTTTAGTCATGTCCACAGTTAAACTATTTAGAATGACTGTGTAAAACACAATAATTTATCAAAATTCTAGTGTGTGTTATGAGAAGAATATTGCTGAAATATAAATTAAATGTGCAAAATCACAACAATAAACAATTAAAACCAAACATAAAAGAAAAATGAATTACTGCTTAGTGGTTAAGTTTTCCAGCTTGATTCCTCTTTCATGGTTTTAATAAATTTCCTCAGCATTAATTATCTCCTCTTAAGCATACAAAACAAAAACACAAAAAAGCTTGTGTTAAAACAAGTATTTTTATTCAAACAATACAGCTGCACCAATTGATGCATTCTGTTCTTTTAGGTAGTTGGAAATTCCTGTCCTTCTAGTGTTAAAATCAACTGCATAAAGGGAATGCTAGTATGGTTGTTTATGTGAGCTGTGAGGTTATTACTTTGTAGACATTGACAATCTTGCAACCACCAATGTCTACTCACTACTATTTAATTACTGATCTCTTTAAGGATTTATCCACAAAAGTCCCACTAAATTTCTTGTGGCAAATGTAGCAAGGCTATGCCTCCTGCTTGAGACCCAATCAGTCAGTGTAAAGTGTAGTATTACCAACTGATCTGCATTTGTGCATTGTGTCTTTTATAAAAGGATGACAAGTCTGGTGGCTTGTGTCTGGTGGCCAATTGGCTGATAACCTAGATATTATTTGTGCTGAGGCTTTCAACATTTCAATGTAGTATTATGGGTTTAAATAGCCTGCATCTGGTATTTGTGGACTTATCAAGTCTTTTTTGCTTTTAAAGCTGAGGGTCTATTCTTTTATTGCTTCAGAAGCACCTAAAATTTATCATTATTTGCCTGGTCATTTACCTATTACTGGGATTTGCCAACTGGCAACTTGTTGTGCCTTATCTAATACTACTTCTAACATCAAAAAGCTTGTTAGTGATAAACACATTCAAAAGTCTGGAAGCAGATCTACAATAGCATAAACTAATGTAGGTAGAAATGTGTATTAAATTCAATGTGTACTATAAGTAAATTTTTGTGTCTGATTAATTTTTTGGTTATCTGCTGGATTCCACAGAGTTATCTAATAGGCCCATGGTGATCCATGGACAAAGGTGAGTTGAAAAGCCCTGCACTGTAAGGACCAAAATTTGCAACTACTTAGAAGGACCAAGTGCATCAATTAATACACTTACAAATTTTGTGGTTTTTATTTTAGGACTTATAAAACATGAATCATTGTCAAAAATTAGAAAAAACAAAGCAATGATGTTTTATGATGTTTTATGTGAATTCTATTTGAATAAGGTCATTCTATTTGAATAAGGTACATGACGGAGTAAGTATTGTTTATAAGTGGTTAAAGGTTTTTGTTATTATTGGTAAATTATTTTGATAAATATTTAAAACAATGGCGAACCAGAAACTTGATGAAGTAATGGAACTGTTGAACAAGGTCAAGGAAAGACAGGATAAGTATGAAAAAGATTATTTAAAAAAAGACCAAGATACTGCTTCTTGTAATTGTTTTGCAGGTGAAAAGGAAAATATGGAACAGCATCAAGAACTTATGAAATTATCAACTATTATTGATTCTATTAAAGTTGAAGTTGGACAGTTGGCAGAAATGGTGGAGAAACAGGAACAATATCTAGATGACTTAGAGCAATATGGAAGATCTAATTGTCTCATATTGCATGGGAACAATATAGATCACAGGATAAGTAGCATGGATGTTGAGAAGTATGTGCTAAATATATTAAATACCAAATTAGATTTGCCTACTAGTATTAGTGACTCTGATATTGATATTTGTCACCCTCTTCCTTCTAAAACCAACAAAAAACCAATTATTATTAAATTTGTTCGCAGGTCAATAAGGAATATGGTATACTCACATAAGAAGAACTTGAAAACATCGAATGGACCCAAACTATCAATTACTGAGTCATTAACCAAAAAAAGACTAAAGATTGTGGAGGAAGCCAGAAAGGTATTTGGTTTTGGCAATGTCTGGAGCATGAAAGGTATTGTATACTGTTCATTCAAAGGTAAGAAACAAGCTATCAATAAACTATCCGATATTAGTAAGATAAGATTTTCTTCTTAATTAACTAGTAATTTTAATAATCAAATTAATACAGTACTTGATTTAACCTTACCATGACACATCATAATTTTCTTTATATTAACCTTAGCTTATCTTTATATAACTATTCATTTTATACATCTAAAATCAATTTAAAATTTGTGTTTTATTTATTTGTATTTTTTTTACTTTTTGTTTATTTTATTACTTATTATTAATTATTTAGTTTAATTTTTTTTGTTTTATATATATATAATTACTCATTTGTGCAACATAAATCTTAAGTATTATGACTTTGAAAAAACTTGTATGTCAATTTTGCCAAAAAACAATTAGAAAAGACTTTGTGCCTATTCAATGCCAAACATGTTTAGCTCACTTTCATAAAAAATGTGCTAAAATACTTAAGAACCAAGCAATAGCCTCAAATAATTTTTACTGTAAATGTAATTGTTATGAACATAAAAATTCCCTTATTTCACATAATTCTGGTAAAGAAAAAATTGTAAGTAGTCGACCTGAAAAATATGTCAATGCTGAAAAATTAAATTCAATCTTTGTTGATGACAGTAATTCTGAAAATAAAGAACATGATAACTTAATTGGCCGAAATAGTCATCACTTTCAAGAGCAATACTTGGAAATTCAATCTACAAAATCATTGATCTTTAATAAAAAAATTTGTAATAGTTTTCTTATTATTTGTGTTAATATTAGGTCACTATCCAATCCTTTAAATTTTAGTAAATTAGAAAGCTTTGTTCATAATCTAAACCCCAAACCAGACATAATTGCTGTGACTGAAACATGGATTCAGAATAATTCATCTGGCCCATACTGTAATCTTGAAAATTATAATTTTATCTCTAACAGCAGAAAAGTTGCCAAGGGTGGTGGAGTTGGTTTGTATATTAAAAATTGCCATAAATTTAACCTAATTGATGAATTGACAATAATGAATGAAAAAATTTTTGAATCAATTTTTATAAAAATTAAATTACATAATGAAAATTTATTCTGTGGTAACATTTATAGATCTCCTTCTAATGACAATCATTTAAATGAAAACTTTTTGAATAATCTTTACAATTGTATCCATAATAGTAATGAATCACTAAACAAATGTTTTATCACTGGAGACTTTAATTATGATTTATCAAATCAAGATAATGAACATGTATGCAATTTTATTGAAATGATGCTTGAAGGTCATTACTTCCCAGTTATTAACAAACCAACTCGCATCACAGATACAAGTGCAACAGTATTAGACCACATCTGGACAAATTTACACCAACAGCAAATAAAATCCGGAGTCATTTTAAATCCACTTTCTGACCATCTACCAGTATATATGTGTTTTAATCTTAATAAACAGAATTTGTATAGACCTCAACAAAAAAGATCTTTTACCCCCCAAAGTATAACCAAGTTTAATGAAATGTTAGAAAATATTGATATTAATGCAATACTAAATGAAACTAATCCTAATTTAGCATTTAAATTATTAATGGACAATTACAAATCTACTTTTAACTACTGCTTCCCTTTCATCAAGCAAAATATTGAAAACAAAAATAAACAGCCATGGTTTGATAATGATCTTTATTTATTAATGCTTAAAAAAAACAAGTGTTTTAAAAAGTTTCTGAAAAACAGGAGTGTTTTAAACAAAGCAAACTTCAATAAAGAAAGAAATACATACAATCGCGCCTTACAAGAAAAAAAACAGAGTTATTTTAGACAAACATTTAAGAAATTAAGTAATAATTTAAAAGAGACCTGGAAAAATATAAACAAACAATTAGGTAAAGTTAAATCATCAGTATGTTCTTCCATATCCATAAACAATAATTTAGTAAATGACTCTCTCCAGATTACTAATTATTTTAATAATTACTTTGTCAATGTTGCAAATAATTTAATATCAGATTTACCCCAAACATCTCATAGTTTTCAAACATTTATGCAATCTCCCACATTGAGCACACTTTATCTCTATCCAACTAGTTTAACTGAAATAAAAAAATTAATCAGTGACCTTCAGCCTAAAAAAAGTACTGGCATTGATGAAATTCCCTCAACTATTTTAAAAAGCACACCAGACAATATATTAATAGCTCTGACACATGTGTTTAATCTTTCGTTAGCTTGTGGTGAATTTATCTCTGACTTTAAAACTGCAAAAGTAGTACCAATTCATAAAAAGGGTAGTGTAACTAATGTATGCAATTATCGCCCAATCAGCTTACTTTGCTCAATGTCAAAAATATTGGAAAAGTTAATGTACAATCGTGTAGTATTATTCTTAAAAAAACAAAACTTTTTTTATAAATATCAATTTGGCTTTAGAAAAAATCACTCAACTAGTCACGCAACTTCATTATTAATTGAAAATATTGCTGAAGCTTTTGAAAAAGAACATGTACTTGGCATATTTCTTGATCTATCTAAAGCATTCGATACCATTGATCATAAAATTTTATTATCCAAATTATGGCATTGTGGAATTCGTGGTGTAGCGCATGATTGGTTTTGTAGCTATCTTAGTAACAGAAAACAATTAGTTGAAATAAATAATATCTGCTCCAATACTAAGTCAATAAAATATGGTGTCCCTCAGGGTTCAATTTTAGGTCCTTTACTATTCTCAATTTATGTAAATGATTTAAATAATTGCTTGACGTTAGGAAGATGTATTATGTACGCAGACAACACTAACATATTTTTAGAAAGTAATTGCTATGAAACCTTATATGAAGCTGCAAATAAGGAGTTAGAGAACATAGATAAGTGGCTTCTGGGAAATCGGCTATTTCTAAACACTGACAAAACACATTATGTGATCTTTCGCACACCCAAAACAAAGCCTCCATCAAAAAAACTGACAATTTCAATTAGAAATAAATTTATTTCTCAGCAACCAAAAACGAAATTTTTGGGAATAATATTTCATGAACATTTAAGTTGGAAATTGCATATGAACTTTGTTCTACGAAAAATCTGCGTAAGTTATGGTACTATCAAAAAAATTTCAAAACACTTTGACAAAAAAACTTTGCTTGTATTGTATAACTCCCTGATAATCAGTCATATAAGATATTGTATTACAACTTGGCATATTGGTAATAAAAACACAGCCTCAAAAATTCAACGAATCGCTAATAAATTCATACGATTAACATTTGGATTACATCATAGAGCTAACGTTACTGACATCTTGCAAAACAACAACATAATGACAATTGATCAAATAACCGAATTAGAAATAACTTGTTTTATGTACAAATATATAAAAGGCATGTTACCACCATGTTTTGATCATTTTTTTCAAAATAACCTGATAAGCGACAATTTCACTAAATGTACAAGAAGTCAGTCCAAATTCTATCCTTCATTTTGTAGATTAAATGTAACTAAACAATCTTTAAGATACAGAGGTCCTCTTGCTTGGAATAAAGTCCCAACAAGCATTAAACAGATAAAATCATATAGTAAATTTCGTACAGAATTTCAAAAGCATCTTATTGCAACGTAATTTTTAATGGTAATAGACTTCATAAATTTTAAAACTTCTGCTGCTGGTTTTTTATGTTACAGGTAACTCCACCAAATTGTACAAAGAAATTGAAGGTGATAAAAGCCCGATGCGACTTCAAAGGCAACATCCAGATCATTTCGACCCATCCAGTTCGATGAAAATTCACATAATTTAATTATTTTGCACCTATTCTTGTTCACTATTTGTATGTTCTATCTTATGCATATAAATTTTTTTTTTTTTTGTCCAGCCATATGCTTTTGAAATGGTCCTTTTGACCCGTGGCAGGATTTCTTTTGGTGGGTTTCTTTGCCTGCCTGACCCTTTTGGTCTTTGAGTTTGTTGTTTCTCCCACCCATGATTACACAACATTCTCTGACTATGGCTCGGATGTGTGTATTAATTTTCTTCTTTTCGCTTTCCTTTTCTTATTAACATCACATCGCTTTGTTCAAAGGTACAGCGACCATGCACGACCATGCAAGCATGATGTTGTGCATGTAATAACGTACTTCATTTAGTTGCTGCTTCCTTATTCCCAATCTTTATTTCTACATGCACTATGATTAATTTCAAGTTGATTGTGAGTAAAAATGAAATAAATAATAAATAAATAAATAATAAATAAATAAATAATAAATAAATAAATAAAAAAATTTTAGTATTGCTAGTAAACTCTTCAATTTTTTTTGTCTTCACACTCTCAATAATTTTCTATATTCATTTTTGTAAATAATCTAACCATTTACTAAAGTCATGTCAATCATTGTTGTTGTCTGGAATCATCCCATTGTTGTTAAGTTCACTCAGATGATGGCAGTGATGTTCTTGATCTAGCATCTGATATCATCATCTGAGAGTGACAGACCACAATGTTTATTTTGTATCCTGAGTGTGGGATATGCAGAAATGGTATTGTGGTCAGCAGTTTGTTCATGTGAACCATACTTGCAATTACATGAGAGACCAGAACCCCATTTATGCATGAATATGGCACTCTGTAAAACATGCCTGACAATGGCGAGTTCAGTTAAAAAGACTGTAAAACAGTCTCTTTAACTGAAGGCTGACTGTGCATCATCTGTGATAGCAAAAAAATTTACATTTCTGAATGAAAATAAGTCACTTTCTTTGTTCCAAAATATTGTCATGTTATTGAGATATAAGTTAATACAGGATTAATTATTATGTATATTTGCAAATTACTTTTTAAATTTTAATAAACTTTTTCCAAAAACATTTAACTTTAAAAATGCAGGTGCTAGAAATTTGTAGATAGTTTTTTTAAAACTATGTGGAAATTTTCCTGTTGTAATATCACTATTAATGTGTATTGGACTACATGCCATTTTGGAGGTAGAGTAAAAATTATAAATGTATTCTAAATAAAATTTTAAGAAATAACATAACTTATGCAATAGTGTAAATGTCAAAACTTAGAAATACCCAAACCATGTTAAATTTGTCTTAATATATAAAATAAACATTTCAGAATAGTTTTAACTTAAACTAATGCTTTTATAATGCTGCATGCATTGCTGTAATACATTGGTTCTCAACCTATGGTATGTAAGACCTTTTTAAGTGGTATGTGAATAGTTTTTATATTTTATAGAATCCAATCCTCACATTAAATTGTATTTTTTAGATATTCATTCATGTTATTTTAGTAAATACTTTTGAGCTAATTTTTTCTTTTCATAAATTATAAAATTATTGCAATAATCAGAGTGTGTACCTCAGTGTCAAATTTTTGAAAGAGTTGTGTAAACATTTGTGTTGCAATTATTTCAGCCATTTTCAAAATGCAAGTTTAATCTGACATATATTAGGTTGAGGAATATGTTCGTAGTGTTTTTGTCAAAGATTTTTATTTAAACAAAAATGAAAAGTTATGGCTATAAATTAATAAATTATCTACTTTTTGTTGCTGTTTACAACCTTTTCCCACCTCTTGATCAATTTGTTGATGCCATTTTGCCAAAAATCCCCAGGTCTGGTATCGAAGAATTTATTGAGCCAGTTTTTAAGGTCCTCTTTATTGTTGAAGGTAACGCCCCTCATATGGTTTGACAAAGAGTAGAAAAGATAGTAATCCATGGGTGCAAGGTCTGGAGAATATGGCGGATGCTGAAGGACCTCCCATTTCAGCTCTTGGAGTGTGGCTTTGATGACTTGTGCAACATGAGGCTTGGCGTTGTTGTGATGAAGTATGGTTTGGCTTTGTTGATGGGGTCTTTCAGTCGAATAGCCTCATTTACGCAATGTAGCTGGGTTATGTAGAGCTCCTTGTTGACTGTGGCATTCCTTTCAAGCATTTCCCAGTGCACCATGTCCTCCCAGTCCCACCAAACTCAGATCATGGTCTTCCTTGGATGGAGGTCAGGGTTAACTCTTGGCTTTGGCATATCTCCAAAAGCCACCCATTCCTTTCTTTGCTTCATATTATATATATAGGCACCATTTCTCATCTCCCGTGACAATTCGGTACAAAAAGTGCTGTTTGTGACCATGTGTTGCTCGATGGCAGGCAAGATGTTGAGAAGTAATTTGAAGGCGATTTTTTTGTTGTGTTTTGCTAAGCTCATGAGGCACCCAGACTCCCAATTTTTTGGCAAATCCCATTGAATGAAAATGATTGAGAATGTTTTTTGATCGCAGTTCATTTTTTTGGCCAATTCACAACTTGTTTGGTGACTTTCCTCCTTCAAAACTGCTTTTGAGATGGTCTTTGTCAAATTCAGAAGGTCTTCCGCTTAAAGAATCTCTTGAATCATTAGGTGTAATTAATCTTATAAATTGTCCTACAAGGTACATGAACATGCAAACTCCATCATTATTAGATCATATATACTGTAATAATTCCACAAGTAATATTATTTCTGGCTCAATATCTTATGATATAAGTGATCATAATCCAGTTTTTGTGATGATACCCAAAAATAAAGTTTCACCAGCAAGTAGACCACCATGTAAAATATTGAAACGAGATTTTTCAAATTTTTCTGAAGTTGATTTTTTAGATTCTTTAACAAAAGGCTTCGACAAAAGCAACCTAGGTAATAACTTTTCAGACCCAGAAGCAGAATTTTCAGAATTTTTGAATATATTTCTAGAATGTCTCGAGACTCATGCTCCAAAACAAAAACTTTCTAGAAAGAAAATCAAATTTTATTTTAAACCTTGGCTGACAAAAAGTATTCAAAAAAGTATAAAAGAGAAAAATAGACTTTATCAAATTTCTTGTAAACATTCACATACATATATTTATTACAAAAAATACAAACAATACAATAACATACTAACACATGTAAAACAACAATCAAAACAAAATTATTTTCAGTACCAGTTCGAACTTAACAAAAACAATAGTAAAAAGACATGGAAAATGATTAAAAACATAATACAAAAACCTGCCAGTGATGGTTTAATTACAAACATTAAGTGTCCAGAGTCTAATAAAGATTTATTTTCACCTAAAGACATATCTTCATGTCTAAACAACTATTTTACATCAATAGCAGCAAAATTGGCAAATTCTCTTCCAAAAACAAGTCCTTCAAAACCATTAAATACTGTTTCCACTTGCTCTTCATTGTTTATTAAACCAGTAATTGATGAAGATATCATAAGAGAAATTAATTTATTAGACAACTGTAAATGTGATGATACATATGATATACCTGTTAAAATTCTTAAATTAAGTAAAAATGTAATAGCACCTACATTATGTTATTTAATCAACAATTGTATTAATAAAGGTGTTTTCCCAAGTCCATTAAAAATTGCCAAAGTATTACCAATTTATAAAGGTGGTGATAGAGACATTGCTTCAAATTATAGGCCAATTTCCATCTTACCCCACTTTTCAAAAATTTTTGAAAAAATTCTTAAACATAATTTAACTGATTTTATTAATAAGTACAAAATCATATCAGAAAATCAATATGGTTTTCAGGAAAACAAAAGCACTAGTGATGCACTTATTGAACTAGAAAATTACTTGCGTTATCAGCAGGCAAACAATAAAATTACTTGTGGAATTTTTCTTGATTTGAAAAAAGCTTTTGATACAGTAGACCACACTGTTTTAAAACAAAAATTAATTGCAATGGGTATTAGGGGGCTACCTTTTGATTTAATTTCTTCATATCTAGCAAACAGATACCAATTTACATGTATAAATTCAACTAAATCAGATAAAAATTTAATAAATCATGGTGTCCCACAAGGTAGTGTCCTTGGCCCTGTTTTATTTCTCCTATACATAAATGATCTTCCAAATGTTTCAAGCTTAAAAACTCTTCTTTTTGCTGATGATACAGCACTTTTTGCCTCTGGTAATAACTCATCTTCAGTAGAAAAAGTTGTCAATGAAGAACTTAAAAAAATTGAAAATTGGTTGCTTAAAAACAAGCTTACTTTAAACACCCAAAAATCAAGCACTATAATGTTTGGAGAAAAGAAAACTGAAAATAACATGATAAACATTCATATAAATAACAGTCAAATTTGCCAAAAAGACGAAGTTAAATACCTGGGAATTGTAATTGATAAAAATCTAAAATGGAAACCACATATAGATAAATTAACTACCCAAATATCTCAATCTGTGGGAATGCTGTATCATTTAAAAAAATACTTTTCCTTTAATAATCTAAAGCTCGTGTACCATGCACTTATAAAAAGCAGATTGCAATATGGCATAGTTTTGTGGGGAAATGCAAATCAATCAACACTAAAAAACCTTAATAAAATGCATAATAGAGCTATACGATACATTAGTATGCAACCATATAGAACAAGATTAAATAAATTATATGCATTTTCTAAATTATTAAAGGTAAATGAATTGTACCAATATTCTGCAATGAAATTCATGTTTCGATTATACAATGACAGAGAGTTTAAAGATAAAATCCCTTTAGTAAATGAAATTCATGCTTATAATACACGGCAATCAAGCAATAACAACATCTTTATTTCACATTTTTTGGCTTGTAAATCTTCTAATAGTCTTATAGTAAATTGTATGAAAATGTGGAACAAGCTGCCAATTAATATAAGAACCGAACAAAGAATTAAACCATTTAATAGATTATTGTACCAATACCTGCTAGATACCTATGAAATTTAATCAACATCCAAATTTTACCCATATAAATTATTAATTCATAGTATTAATGCAAAATGAACTACATGCAATGCATATACATATGCATATACATAATGCATATTAATTTAACGTCTTTAAGGTTTTACTTTAAGAAATATTATGTTTTGTATTGCTCTTTGTGCACCTCTTTAATCCTTAATTGCCTGCTGAAATCTATTGTTTTTTGTTTTATGCTAACTGTCTTATTTCAATAAATTTTATATTGAGGCCTATTCTGTTGTTTGATTTAATCTTAATGGCCTTTGTTTTGTTTTGTTTTTGTACTTTTTGTTTTTTTATGCTCCTTTTCATTATTGTGCTGTTGGATTTGTGCTATTTGTGTCTACTCTGAAATCTGTTATGTTGTTTGTTTTATGCTAATACCTTTATTTTCAATTTAATTTATGGTAAGATCTATTTCTGTTGTTTAATTTAATCTTATAAGCTTTTGTTTTTTGGTTTTTTTTTTTGTCCTTTTACTGCCGGTTTGATTGTTTTTTTTTTTTTTTTTTTTTTTTCCATCGTCGTGCTGTCGTTTTTTACACTATTTGCCTTTATTTCAAATCGAATTTATGCCGAGTTATTTTCTGTCGTTTAATTTTATCTACATGTATGCGGCCTTTGTTTTTCTTGTTGTTTGTTTTGTTTTCATCATGTTTGTAAAGTGATTTATAATTTTATTTTAATTTATGATGTAAAATGTCTTATGCTAATGTTTTTCTAAGTTAATAATCAATTTTACATACCAAAAACTTAATTTATTAAATTGCTTGTAATGAAACTTTTAAATAAGCTGGGGGTAGTGATTAAATGACTTTTGTCCCTTCCTACCCCTGCATCACATCTTTAATAGTGCTCTTTGATTTGATATACTGTATATGGCTTATTATCAGTTTGTTTTAATTTCAAAATGTAAAATTATTGTTCTTTTTTTGTGTTTTAAGCAGTAATTTATTGAAAAGATTTGATGCAAATAAACAGATCTCTCTCTCCGCTGTGGGGCATGTTGTCAATGTCAAAATTGCCATTTTTGAACTTTGCAAAACCATTTTCTTGCCATAGATTCACCTATGACACCTTCCCTGTATACCATGCAAATGTCCCAGGCTGCTTCAGCAGCTTTTTGGCCTCAATGAAAAGCAAAGAATAACAGTTGTCAAAAATGTTGCTTTTTATCCCTGGATATTCCATATGTAAGTCTCACAAATACTGTGTATACTCACATATAAGCCAAGTTTAAAACTCCAAAAAAAGTTTCCAAACTAAGGGGTTGGCTTATACATGCATAACTCCAATCGTGTTCAAACAAAATAACATTACGCTAACCTAATTTCGACAACTACAACTCTTAATTTTCTATTATTATATACATTTCACCTTCAAACTTATTTCTCTTTCATATGTCTTTAAACAACTGCATGTGCTGCAACTCATTTCTCTTTCTTATATCTTTGAACAAGCATACACACCACGTGTGCTGAAACACATTTCTCTTATATCTTTAAACAACTGCATGCACTGAAACTCATTTTTCTTTGTTATATCTTTGAACAAGTGTGCGTGCCGCGTGTGCTGAAATGCATTTTTCTTTCTTATATTTTTGAACAACCGTGTATGCTGATTCTTTTTCATATATCTTTGAACAGCTGCATACACGATCACAATAAAAATAAAAGCAAAACACAACAATAATAGTAATAAAAGCAAAACACAACAATAATAGTTATGATGTGATACGTACGTACGGTGTGTTACGATTTGTAAGGTTGGCTTATATGCAAGTTTTTGTAAAATTTATCATTTTACATCTTTTTTAAAGGTCGGCTTATATGTGAGATTGGCTTATATGTGAGTACATACAGTAATAAAATCTCAAAATACTCAAAAAGACAATCAGCACAGTTTTTTACAGAAGAAAGAGCTCTATCGAATGAATATATACATTTAATCATTGTAAGTAGTTAAAAATCAATGTAAAATAAAAGAAAATATAAAAACATGACGAACCTATTCCTCAACCCAATACTATATGTCATAAAACTGTTGCATTTTTATTTTTGTATTCAAATGTACAATAATATTACGAATATTTTAAAAAACAAATGGCTTTTTTCCCATACAAATCTATGTTGGCTGTCACGAAAATATATGGTAAGAAAAGTTTTTGAATGAAGAAAAGAGTTGCTCAAATTTTTCACACAAAGAAATCTCAGTTTGATTAATCTAAGTTTCTCTTGTAACAAGCTACTTATCAGATATTTTTGAGACTTGCAACCTATGAATTTGTTTTTCAAGGTCCAAACTGTTCTATTCCATATCTTGTTTCTACATTGTCAGCTTCTATACAGAAACTAGGCTTATGGCCAATAAACAAAGAACTCAAAAATATCAAATATCAAATGTTCAGAAACTAGGCTTATGGCCAATAAACAAAGAACTCAAAAATATCAATATCAAATGTTCAGATATCTTTTTTCATTGTAAAAACAAGCCAACAAAAATTTATTTTAAGAAATTGATTGCCATTTAAAGCTGTTTAGAAAAGTGTTTATGCTTTATCATCTAACCTACAAACAGGAATGGCAGAACAAGGGAAAATTATTGGTGTCCTGAAACAGCTAAAGTCAAGCATAAAGAATAATTCACCACCACAGTACTTTTGCTCAAGCATAAAACTACAATGATATTATGTTTTAGCAAAATAATTTTAATTGGTTGATTTAAGCTGTCGCTGCTACAAAATTTTATTCATCAATCATTCAAACCACTGTTCTGCCTTGGACAAAGTGGTTTTGTTCCCAAACTTGCAAACATTTGGCTTTTTATAGTATCTGTTTTGAGTGACAAACTTTTTTTCTACCAATTACAGACCTAATCAAACAGTTGTTGACGTTTGTTTTGGGTAAATCATGTCCCAAATATCTATATTATTCTTGCTAAAACTTCTTATAATTTTTCAGAAAATTGTATTTACCACAAAATTATCTGTGAATAAATTCTTGGTTACACAGAACTTTAAAATATCCAAAGGAATGAATGGAACCATAACTCTTAATTTTTCAGCAGTCTTAAAAAAACTATTTACTTGAGAGCTCTTTCAGCCAACTCTTGTCAGAAGAATTTGTTTGCAAATGACAAACTTCAACAAATCTGAAATTTATATTGTATTAAAAGACATTGAAAGCGATGGTGCCTCTGATTGGTTGGAGAAAGAAAACATGTGATTGGTTGCCCACTCCCTTGTGCTGCAAGTGAGAAAGCTTCAATCCATAGACTCTTTCTGGCAACAAAAAAGTGGTTTCAGAGACTTTGTGAAGGTGGCTTTGAGTGTTGCCAAATGAAAAGATTATTGTCCTGTGGCTAAAATAGAGAACTGGTTAGCATCAAATTATTCTGCACCAACTTTATTGTCTAACAGATGTTTAACAGTTGTTTAACAGATTTTGATCAGTAACTAAACAGTTTCTGATTTGGCTATTGGTCAACATCTGTTAGACAACAAAATTTGCATGAAATAATTTAATACTATTTTGATACTAATTTGATACTATTTTGATACTAACTGGTTCTCTATTTTAGCTACAGGATGATCATCTTTTCATCTGGCAATAATCATCTTTCTGATTATAAAGAATATACTCTTCACAAAATTAAACTTAATCAGTTATTGTAAAATGTGACTTCATGCTTTAAGTTGATTTCTAGCTTGACTTCAAGCTTTACAAAACTTATAAGCAATTTACAAAGCCAACAATTGTGATAATCACTTACAACTTTATACTCACTAACTTTAAAGAATAAATTAGCACTTTGATGGTTTAAAAATTCATCCAATTAAACTTAATAATTCATCCAAAAAAATCTATTCTTATGATAGTATTAAATTCTAAGGCAGCAACCTGACTCTTAAACAACTAAACAACATCCCAAACACAAAGTAATTTCTACATTTTAATTTAAAGACGCCAAGTTGTCATGGAAGTTCTTAAATGGTATATCTGTTTTTTTCTTTTTTTTAACTACAGACAAAACGTTGTTTTGTCAAGTGTGCTATCTAGAACTGGTGCAATTAGATAATCATTTAAATTAACAGAAAAACATAAAAAAATCAAGAATATATACTAAGTTGGTTTCTTAAAAAACCCAAACCAGCAGGTTTTTTTGGGTTTTGTTATTTTTTATATTTTATTGTTCCTTAAATTATTTTTCAAACATTTTACTAAAAAAGAAGCTATAAAAGTGAATAATAAAGTGAGGAGTGGTAAGTAAATTCAAACAAATATTAATACAAATTACAAATAGGCTGATATGTTTACTTTTTAACATACTGACATAACCATTAGCTATAGCCTATATCAGTGTGGTCGAAACACTGGCACAGACTGCAGTCCGTTTTTCTGTGGCCTGCAAACACTTTCTAAATGTTGTACGAGTATAATTATAAAATCATAAATATATAATATTGCTATTACTAGCTGGCAGGGCTGGGGAGTTGAAGCCATAAAGTAAGCCAATTTTGAAAGAGCCAGAGCCAAGTTGTGATATTGTGTGGAGCCAGAGCTGGACCCAGAACCATCAAAATTTTTGCTGGCTCCAGCTCCTAACAATATATTTTTTTACATTTGAAAGTCACTTAATTAATTTTTGGATCTAAATGTGCATTAAGGTAATGTACAGGATGTGTTTGTGTTTGGATCATTTGTTAAAAATTGATAACATGGAATTTGAGATGGTTAGCCATTGGTAGGACACTGGTTTTGTCTTGCAGGTCTTGAATATTTGTGTCTTGTATACAGCCAGTAGCAATGAACACAGCTGTGTTATGAATGGTTTGCAGTTTCTTGATGTTGGTGTTGATATGAAACGGCTTGATATGGTGTTTGCACATTCCAATATGGGTGAATGATAGCTTTAAATGTAGAAATGCTTAATTTGTTTTGTATATCCCATTTATAACCCCAAAATGTTAGTTTTGGGTCAAAAGTAATTCCAAGAGTTTTTGGGTGTTTTGTTGTTGGCAGGGTTTGATTGTTTAAATTAAGAGATAGAGTTGTGCCATACTCTGCTGGGTCTGGTGTAAATAGCGTAATACTTTGCAAAAAATTGTCAAATGAGTTGTTGGGCCTTAAATGGTGATTGGTGTGAGATGCTGTAATTGCTATGTCATTAGCTTATGTTGAGATTTGTATGTCTTTTGGGAAGAGGGTAATCTCTAGATGTAATTCCACCATAGGTAAATATTAACACAGTTATTTTTGGGTGTTTGTTTTGTGTTCATGTATTTGTTTCTTTATGTGATTATTTAAGTAATGATTTGGGGTGATCTGTTTTGTTTGCAAGTGTGATTACATTGTTGAACGAGGTTGCAAAATTGCCTTGGCAAGTGAGTGCAATTTGTGCTGTTTTGATATTCTTTAAGGATGAAGGATGATGTTGGCATCCAGTATTGTCTTGACAAGATGTTTGTTTGCCTCATGGATCATAAAGAATCACAAAAATGTGCATTTTACCTAGGCATGTTACATTTATTTAGCTTTATTTTGTTTTTTATCTATTAAATTTAAAAGTTACTCTTTGTAACATGTGACTCTAAAAAGATTTTTGCCAATAATCTACAATATGATTTTTTTCAAAAAAACATTGTTGATATGTTTGTGCTATTGAATATGCAAGCATTTAAATTAGAATTAAAAATTCAAATTTAAACATTTTTCTTTGATAAATTCTTACAGAAGTTTTTTTGAATTTCCAAATTGCAGTTTTAAGTTTTCTCAAAGATATGTTGCTCTGGACTAGAGCAAGGGTTCTCAACCATGGTTTATAAAAAATTTCAGTGGGTCCACATGAAAAAATATTTAATTGGGGGTACACAATATTATTTTAGTGGTTGACAGGACAACTTAGTCAAGAAAAGATTTTTATTTTATTTCCAAAGAATTAAAATTCAAAGCACAAATTTAGTTGAAGGCCAAAAAAAAGATCATGACTTTAATTAAAATAATCTTACATGTTTTTCTAAAATAGTACACCAAATATTATTAACAGCAAAAAGGTTGAAACCTTTGTTCTAGATTCTGGACTAAGTAGTTTTAGCATCATTGAATATTGTTTCAGAATCTTGTTCTAAGATTATTGTTAAATAATTAGAAGAATATTTTTCTAGCATCATTGAAATATTTTTGTTTTGTAGGAAGTAGTTGTTTTTGTTTCCATTCGAACTTCAAATAAAACATTGCTAGAATTTCCTCAGAAGAGTAGTTTTTCCAATTTATACTCAATAAGGTGAACTTTTCTTTATGTTCAATTAAATTTTAATATTGTTGTTGTGCAGTTTTATGAATTTAATTGATTGCTTGTTCTATGTACTATTTTTTTAACGCAATTTTCTTAGTTTAAACCAGCTTGGAAGGTGTTTCATTATCAGGTTTTTACTTTACATTTCACCTTCTACTTTGTCTCATATCGATATTCTTTAATTTAAGGAGCTATGTTAAAAATATAGCACTTGTATGATCAAAAAATTAATGTTTTTACATGAGCAATTGATTGTTATATTTTTCAGGTATGAATATTTTGTATTCCAGGCACTAAGATGAATCATTTTTGCTTGGTACTCTTTTTTAAAAAAAAAAAAAACTTATTAGTTAACCAATTCATAAAATAAATTAAATGATAAAATATATTGAAGTTTATTTTTCCTTCAGTCTACTTCTATAAGTCTAAATTTGATAATTTCAAAATCTTTGACTTAAAAAGATAATATTACTGTATTTATTCATGTATAAGTCGCACCCCCTGCTTTTGGCTCAAAAAATGGTACAAAAATTTTTTCCACATTTTTTTTATTAAAACCAAACACATCTAATATTCATCAAAGTCACTCTCATCTTTGCTGTTACCAAACAGTTTATTGCATTGTTCTAGAGACAGGTCCTCATCAATTGCTATTTTCTTCAAAAAAATTCATCACTTGCAGCTTAAACTGTGTGGTGTACGATGTACACTTTCTCTTTGTTAAAGACATCATGGATAAGATACGTAACTCTTAAACTGCAAACTGCTTGTAAACCACGTGCTTATTTAACACCTTTTTAACTGTACAGGGTGTCCATAAATTAAGGCAACAAACGTTTTTGCCTCTATCGAAAATACAAAAAATTAAAACAAGCATTGCTACTCATGACTTAATAGGATAAAGAATAGAATTTCAAATGATATATACTTTATTCAATATAACTCCCTTTGTTCTTGACTACGACCTTCAATCTGTCTGGAAACAAGTCACACGCAGGACGTAGTGTTTCTTGAGGTATAGCATCCCACTTTTTCATCAGTTTGGCCTTCAGGGACTTCAAGGTTTGATGAGGACTGGAGCACACTCTTTTCTCCAAGATGGACCAGATGGAGTAGTCCAATGGGTTTAGATCCGGGCTTTGCACTGGCCAATCTTTCTTACTTATGAATGAGGGGATTTTTCTCAGAATCCACGGTTGGGTAAATTTTGAACCATGGGAGGGCACCAAATCCTGTTGGAGGTCCATGGTTCGTCTTTGAAGTGTTGCTTGGCCCAGGGGAGCAGACAACCCTCCAGAATGTCTGAGACGTACTGCTCAGAATTCAATTTCACTCCCGTTGGAACAAAAAAGAGCGGGGATCTCCCAGTTGCAGTCACCGCTGCCCACACCATCACAGAGTGTGGATTTTGGCTTCTGGTGACAATTCTTCCTTCAGTCGTGGATGAGGACACCCAAACTCCATTGTTTTTCTGGTTAACAGCTTGCTGGATGTCGAATTTTTTCTTGTCAGTAAAGACCAAATTGGGCAGCATGCCTTCTGCGATATCCTGCAAAAGTTTCCTGCATTTTTCAGCCCTCATGGCCACATGACAATCTGAGAGTTTTTGTTGATGCAGCATCTTAAAGGGTTTAACTCCTAAATCTTCCCTCAACAGTTGGTGCATGGTGGATTTGCCTACACCAGCTGCAGCAGCCAAGTTCCTGCAACTTCGGCAAGAGTTGCATTGCAGCTTCTCCCTGGTGTTTTTATCAGTTGAGGGGTATAAACAGTCTGTTTTCGGCCTCAGCCTTCCTGATCTAGGGTAGTTCCAATCTCCTGAAACTTTTTGATGATCTTCCAGACAGTTGTGCAGTTCATTTTGAGCCCTTTAGTTATTTCACTATTACTTTTTCCACTTTTGTGGAGTTTTATCACAATGTTACAATCAATAGACATGGAAATAATTATTTTTAGAAAACTTTTTTTGGAGTTTTATCACAATGTTACGATCAATAGACATGGAAATAATTATTTTAAAAAAAACTTTGCTATAGCTATATCTGAAATAAAAAAACAGCGTTTTAGTTTTAAAATGGTGTATTAGTTGTTTGAGAAAAACTGAATTTAAATGCACTAATTTAATGGAGAAAGTTGGTTGCCTTAATTCATGGACACCCTGTAAAGCAGATGTGTATGTGCATGTGCATGTTTACACTGGCTTACAGCCAAAACTGTTGTAATAGAATCGCTGTTTTAAAACTTTTTACTCAACCTTGTGTATTAGTTGCACCCTCTACTTTTTGCCAAAAATTTGGTACAAAATTTTCCAACTCATACATGAATAAATACGGTAAAAATTTTAGTTTTTCTAGATTTGTTATTTAACCCAAAGATGCATGAGATTTAAAATATACATTAAAGCATATACAGTGTCCATTTGGAGTCCATTTGGAGTGGACAGCACTGAAGTTTTGCTATAACACTGGTGGCAAATTGTTTTCGTTCATAGAGAAAACATGGTTTACATTGCAATTCTTTATCCTGCACTTCTTGATATAAGTTATGTTTACACAGTCTTTTTTCAAATACAAATTTAAAATATCAACATGATCTTTCTTAATTGTATCTGGAATTCTCCAAATTTTTGATAAGTGGTATCAGCAGTTTGTAGTCACATTGGATTTTATCTAGAAACTCTCTAATTTTGAACTCTTTAATAGATTCTTTTACATGCTTTACTTAAACACCATTGCCCTCAAACAAATTTATAATATTGCTTACTACCATTAAGTCTTTAGCATGCACTCCACAGCATTTAGCTATGTTCCCCAGCAAATGAACAGTGAAAACCAAATATTTTCTTAAATTTTGACTTGATTATTAAAGTTTGATAAATTTTGACATTTTTTGACTGTCAAAAATATTGCCTGACTTATAATTTTTAAAATTCATGAACAAAACTAAGCAATAGTTTTTGTGCTTTAAACTTTTAAAAATCTAGCATTTTACAATAACCAACAAAAGCAGAGTTTTATTATGAGTATTTACTACATACAGGGTGTCCAAAAAGTTTCACCTGATTTTATATTAATAACAATTGTAAGTTTTAAATAAATTTTATTGTATGATAAATGAGAACTACAAGCACAATAATAACTAATATCATTTAAACAATCATTTAATACACATGCTAAATATCACTTATTTATCTGTTTACTGGTTAAGTGTGTGTTAAAGTTATTTTTAATTTTTTGACAAATGGATTGGCCAATGTGCGCCATTTGAATAGCCAGCATGTTCACCTGATTTATCTCCAATGGACTTTTTCTTATGGAGTGTTTTTTAAGACATGGTGTACAAAGAGAAACCACAAACTATTCCTAACATTCCTTGAGTTATTGCCAGCAAAATTGCCACAATTGATGTGGAATTATGCCAAAAGGTTTGTTGCAGTGTTACTGCACGATTGGTTTCCTGTATTGAACACAACGGGAAACAATTTAAACTTTTCCATTAGTATTTATCAATGTTGTAACCTTACTTCTTTCCTTTTGATTATTGTTTCATCTTTGTTTTATTCATAGTTATTATTGTGCTTGTAGTTCTCATTTATCATACAATAATATTTAAAACTTACATTTGTTATTAATATAAAATCAGGCAAAACTTTTCAGACACCCTCTACTTGTCCACAATACTTTTCTTTATATTTTTACATTTGATATTATTTGTTCAATATTTTATTAGGGATAAATGAAAGACAGGCTTCTATGACCCTTTTAAATTATATCCTTGGCTTAAAAAAATAATCAAAAAAGCCTACCAAATTCTATGCATGTACATTGTGCATCACTAAATTTTTGCTGACCAGAATCATTTTTTTCTCCACAAAGCTGCAAGCTTTAGTAATCAATTCTGCCATTATTTTTTTTCTGACTTAACCAAAGCTTTTTTTATTTGAAAGATGATTTTGGTTCTCTTTGAAGTCTTTGTGCTAAAGTTGACAGCTAACTGGTTCATAAAAGCTAATAAGCAGTCTAAATCATTTCATTTGTTTCTTTAATTAACTGAAGGCATAAAATTTCCAACCTTCTATGTTAACCTTCTTTTATGATTGCTTTATCAAATTCTTAGGCTGTGGCAAGCAGAATTAACAATAATGTTTAATATATCCTTATAGCCTTAATAATTGACCTGAAAAAAGATTATCACAATTGTTTATCATAATATAATCAAGCATTATTTAAGTTTATTGCATTATAGCATCATTTAAGTTTAAGTACTTGAGTTAAGCAAGGGGTCTGAAACAAAACATTTTTCAACTTATTGAATGCCACTCAAAAATTTTCATATTCATTTTGCAAACACCACATTTATATTGCTGCAGGTTAAATCAATAAAACATACAAAAGATTAAGATTTTTTATCAAAAAAATGCATATAAAAAGATTTACTCATTTCTTTAACAAAATTAATAGAGTTTATATTTCAATAACTTGCATGATTTTCAACAAAAGCTGTTAATGTGTTATTTTATTGATACATTACTGACCACAGATTTAAAATAACTTAAACAAAATTAGTATGTGATTTTAAAAGTTGATGTAACTGTATTATCACATGTTAAGTAAAACGCTAATATGGTGAAAAACAACTTAACATGAAATGTTTAGGAATGTGAAAAAGTTTTTGCGCATCATGGATACCCTGGTTGTCAGCAGATGCTGCCAAAAATGTTTCACAAAAAAGGCGCCTAACAAAGACCCAATTGATGCCAAAAAGCGCTCATTATTCAGAATTCTAACTCGATCGTGACATACAGTAACAAATAATATTTTAAACTTTTGTTTGTCACCTTATAAAAAATCAATTTAAAAAAAATTACAGCAATTAAACTTTGTTCAACAAAGTTCAACCAATTTTAATTTATTATAATTAAAAATTCTTATTTAAATAGAATGAAAGAAAAATAACGAATTAGAATAAAACATATTTCAAAAGACAATTTTTTTAATTCGACAATTCGTACGTCTGGACGTATACTCTATCGATTATTAACAGCGGTGGGCACGGTACATTTGAATAATACGAATTAATGGTAATGACTAAAACTCTGTCATACATTGGATTTCATTTGACATTTAAAAATTGTATTTAACAAAACGAAAACAATATTGTAGGTATCCATTCAAAATTACTTATGCTTTGGATATAAAAAACATGCAGTGATTATGTTTCAACTTGATTTTTCAGATAAATTATGCCTTGGATACAAAGACCTAGTTTGCTAGAAAATTTTAGGAAGGACAATTTTGTGTGACTACGACATGTTTAAATTTGATTACTAATAGATTCAGTGCGGGATTAAGCACCCTGGAGCCTATAGGCAGTCACACTTTTGGAGCCCCGGGCATTTTTCTCTATTTTTCTTCATTCAATTTCATTATTTTTTTCCCAAAATCATGGTGATCTCTAAACAAAAAAAAAAAGGCCTTCACTTCAATTTGTCTCCAATTTCACCATTTTTCTCTCAAAATCATGATGATCTCTAAAAAACAAGGTATTCACCATAAATCGATCTTCTATTTACCACTTTTTGTCCCAACTACATGATAATCGCTGAAAAAACATCTGCAGCAAACTCAAACAATAAGGACAATGTCCTTGAGTTTGCCATAAATTTGGGAGGGACAAAAAGTATTTTATCCCCCCTTCCCAGATATTGGGGGGGACATGTCCCCCTGTCCCCCCCTTAAAATAGGTCCCTGCTTGGATATATGAATGGCCTAATGCAGAGCTTTCCAAACTGTGTGTAGCTTATGGTATGATGGTGTGTCGCAAGACTTTAAATGATATTTGACACCAGCTGTTTTCAGTTCCCTAATTGACTGCCATCGCCATAAAAACTGTAATCTCACAATTATTAAATTTTCATGCGTTTTAGGCTTGCATACGCATGGAAACAATTCCCTTGCTAGTTCGATTAAACTCGTTTAAAGTTTGTCATTCTTACTTGTTTGTGATGTAATATTCGTTTGCTATCGAATAATGCTTTTCCTTTTCTACTAATAATAATGACCACTTTTTTGAACTTTTTAGCCTTAACATCATATCAGTTTTTTAGCTATCTATTATTGTTTAAGAATGAGTTTGTTAAAATAATTACTAGCTTATCAAAACTCCGAAGAATTTGATTTAACTTTAATAGGCTAAACAACTCTTGGTATTTACTCATTATAATAACTTATTTTTAATAATTTTTAAAATTCTTCAATTAGGGAGACAAGAATCAGTCCAAAACTTGTTAAAAATTTACTTTATTTTAATTTAAAATCGATTTCGATCACAAGATCATCATCGTTTTACGAGAATCGTCCTAAAATCTTCATCCAGTAGGGTTAAACTGATCCACTGGGTTTTTTAACAAATTGAGCTTAATAATTTTTAATTATTAATAATTTTAACATTTTAAAGTTAAACGAATTAAAAAAATTATAGATGAGTTATTTAAACTTGTCCCAGGTTTTCAATCAAAATGTTATCAGTACCAGATGGCACTAGTATAATGTACTTGATTCTTCTATCAATATAACTATTTTCTCCTTTTCTTTCATTTAACTGATTATAAAATACTACAACTTAATCGTATTGTTTCACTGATGGTATTTTTATTTAATTGCTATTCTGTGTAATTGTTTAAGTTTCTTTTTTATTAAAATGTAAATTATATATGTAATTTTGTTTCTGCAGTAACACTTCTTACAACTTTCTTGAATGGCTTTTAAAAATTGTTGGCAAGAGTTCCGTAACCCAAACTTTTTGGTTTTCCACAAGAAGTCACTTTAAGCAATTTTTTTGAATAAATTAACCAGGAATTCTTATATATTGCATCAGGATGAGATAAAAAAAATCAGAGGAAAAAGATCTCTTCAAGAAACGATAGTAACTGCAGGGTAAGCCGGGTTAGTTCCACAAACAAAAATGGCTTACTGTGACTTATTGAAGAGACCCAACTTTTAACATAGTACTACTGTGTTTATTGGTAAAGATTAAGCTTCATACACCATTATGTTTTATGTATATATAATAACATTGAAGCAAAATGTAAGAAGCAGGTAATAAAATCAGACACAGAAAAAGTTTTTAAAGACCCTTTAAATATAGGCTAGAATTAAAGTTGCCAATCATTAAATAAATTTTTAATAATTAATCATAGTTTAGATGTATTAAAAATGTGTATAGTTTGCCTTTTTTTGCTGTAATTTTCTAAAGTTATGTAATAGATATAGTAATTATTTATTAATTGTATTTTTCAAAAGTTGTCGATTAGTGTCTCAATACTTTAGAAAGCTAGTTTTATGCTATGATTTTAGCAGACTATTAAGCAGTATTATAGTGTTATTTTAGTTATGGCAGAATCAAAAATTGAATACAATCTTGATTTATTGCAAAAAAAATTGAAAGCCGGTGAGCTTAGATTAATTGATAAAAAAGAAGCTAAATCTAAAGTTTGGAAACATGTAGGAAGTCTATATAATGGAGATAAGTAGCTGCCTTATGTAGCATGTAAGATATGTTTAAAGTGCTTTAAATATAAAAGCCACAATACTGGTACCTCACATTTGGCAAAGCACATTGAAAAATGTGAAAAAGGGAAAACTTCTAGTAGAGAAAATAATATTTTTAACTATTGTAAAGTCAAAGTTCCTCAAACTTCCAAAAAAGAAGTTTTGAATTCAGTGACAAATCTTGTAGTAAAAGATTTAAGACCTTTTTCTGTATTAGAAGGTGAAGGAATGAAAGATTTTGCCAAAAAAATGATAAGTATAGGAGCTAAATATGGGTGTGTTGATACTGAGGATTTGTTACCTTCAAGAAATACTATTTGTAAGCATGTAAAAGGACTTGCTTCTCAATGAAATTAAAAATGCTATGAAAGGTAATGGAGGGATACCAATTATAACAGATATATTGTCAGATGATCATAAAAAAGAAACTTATATGTTCTGTACTGTGCATTGGATATCTGAAACTAGTGGTAGCTTGCAACAAACTGTTCTTTTTTGTATGAAATTTATGCCTTCTGTCAAGTCAGCAGAAAATATCCGAAACGAGATGGTCAGAAGCTTGATTGCTTGTGACATTACTTTAGACCAAATCAAGCAATGTATTACTTTTGTTACAGATAGAGGAGCTAATATAAAAAAAGCTTTTGATTCATTTATGTGGTTGCCTTGCTCATGCCATATATTAAATACTATCCTCTATCATGCTTTTAGACTGCAACCAGTAGTCAATTAAAAAAACGCTGAAAATAATAAGGCTTCTACTAATCTATTTGAAGAAGACTATGATACTCAAATGGATTCTATAACTAAGCTGTTGAACACAACCAAGAAACTTGTAATGTATTTAAAAAAAAGTGGTTTGGCATCATTATTGCTAAGTGCTGTTATTCAAGAATGTTCTACTAGATGGAACACTAAATTAGCAGTCCTCATAAAATTTTGCAGAAATTGAAAAGTTGTTAACAGAAAAAGGTGAGCAGTTACGATTGCAAAGTATTGATTTACTATTAATGAATGAGCTCATTAGTTTTTGAATGCCGCTTAAGCATATTAGTGATGCCATGGAGGGGTTTAAATATCCAACTATACATGGAGTTTTGCTGTGGAAAAAAAAGCTTTTGGATCATTGCATCTGCCGCTCATCTGACCTCTCAGCAATCAAAATTATTTTTAAAAAAATTACTTGTCTTATATCACACAAATGGCATGATACCAGTTGTATAGAGATAGTTTTTTGTTCTACTAAATCTAGTAATGTCCTCTCATCAATGTAACATGGTTTAAATAATTGAACTGCCATTACGAATAAAATTTAACCAATTTTACCTATAGGCCAAGGACTTCAGAAAATAAATTAAAAAATCCTTTGGCTAAACTATAGACAGAGTTAGCATTTTTTGCTTATTTCTAAAATTTATGCTTACTTTTAAGAATGTATCTTAAAAGATTTTCGATGATGCTTTTTTCTAAAAAAGTGCTTAATTTAAAAATAAAGCTTCAGTAGCATTTCTAGAAAACAAACATGCTTATTTTGCTGACCATGACTACTGAAAAACAAAAAAAAATTTACATTAAAGATCATTATATGGGTTAAAAATCAAGGAACACATTTTTGTCTTTGGTTGAGGTTTCCAAAAACAGTTAAAAACAACCACAGCTTGTAAGGCTTGGTGCTTCCTTGTTTTGGTGATTACACAAAAACATATTTCTATATGATTTTGGATGATACCTTTGATTATTGTTTTAATAAACTTTATTAGCATGAAAAGAATAGTCATTAAAATTAAACAAGAAACAACAAGAAAAATTATTTGTATCAAAGTTATTTACTTTTGTTTTAGTTTACTGAACTTTGAAGTTAAGCTAAATCAAATTTTAGAAACTACATTTATTAACTGCCCAGTTATGAAACTTTGCTTGTCTTTTGTTTTTAATGGATGGTGGGATCGTAGCCCTGGCAGTAAGCTTATAAGCCTAATTTAATAAAGAATGAATAAACAGATATATAATGGTGTAGAGCAGAGAAACTTGCTATAGAAAAACATTAATAAGCAAAAATAAAGTGACTTTAAAAATTGAGCTTATAGCTTATAACTTTCTTTAAATAGCATGGTGAAATCAGCTGTTACCACGTTAAAATTAAAATTTTCTTTAAAAAAGACCTATATGTTTGTAAACTATTTTTTTCTCAAATTTTTATAAAGCAAAAATGTTCAACCATTAGCACCAGGACCTAGTACCAATGAACCAAATTTTGTTAAATTACAGGTTGAACCTCCTTAATCTGGTATTCTTTTATCTGGCAACACCTGTAATTCAGCAAAATTTTTGTTTGCAGGAATTTTTAAATTGGCCAGGCTGCCGGAGTAATTTGCAAGATTGTCACTGGAATATGGCAGTGCTGTATTGTTTTTGGATTCTGGATTAGTACCACTCATTACAAGCACCACTACGCAATGTGCATGAACATTTTTTTCTGTAATACTGTATTTGCCCCTAAATATGGCTTCGAAGCTGTTGACGACATGTTCTTTCCATTGGAGGTCAGCTACACTATCAACGAGATTGCTTCTTAGAACTCACTTCCTTGGTTGGCTACTGCATTACTTGTTTGACAAGTCTATTCTTTCATGCTTTATTGTTAACAAAAGCATACACAGCTACAAAGGCAAGCGATTTTCTACATGTTCAATAACAATAATTTTAATAGGCTTTTACACTTAAATTATGCATCAACTCAGAAGACTTACCAAAACAATACTCCCTCCAAGTTTACATCAAAAAATCTCAAGATTTGCAAGTTATCAAGTACTTGTCTCAAACAAGGTACACAAACTACCAGCAAACTTTTAACAATGTTTCTTTAGCTTTAAGCTTTGTTAAACCATGTGCTTTTGATGTCACAATGACTCATTTTTTCTTCTTGCTTATCGTGGAAAGAATCATTTTTTCTGAAATCTAAGATACAGTTCAGCTATTATCTCATTTTTTTTCTCTTTAGTAAATAATAATTTTAACAAATGTGATTAGTGGCATTGAATAATAACAATGAATGAAGTGTGTCCAAAGTTACACAAGTGACCAAGAAGCGATAGTGTTGTGTGTTAACCAAAGAAAAAGCGCAAACATATGACAATATCAGTGCAGCAGGAAGTTGACCTATTGAGGAAGCTAGATAAAGGTGTTTCAGTGTGGACCCTACGCCAACAATACAACATTGGCTCATCAACCGTCTATGATATAATAAACCAGAAGAATCAACTTCTCAAGTTTTATAGTGAGTGTGAGAGCATGAAGAACATGGAGGTTCATAGAACACTTAAGGAGGGTAAAAGCAGTGATTTAGACAGTGCTCTTATACAGTGGTTTAAGCTTTGGTGCACTGGTAATGTCCCTGTGTCCAGCAAGATACTAATGTCACAGGCTAAAATTTTCCATGCTGAACTTAATTTACACCATAATTGTGAATATTCTCAGGGATGGTTTCAAAAATTCAAAACAAGGCATGGAATTACTTTACATTGCATATGTGGTGAGAAATCTACTGCAGATAAGAACACAGCCACTAAGTTTGTGGACGAGTTTGCTCAGTTTATTGCACAAGAGAAACTAACCCCAGAGTAGGTTTACAATGCTGATGAAACTGCTCTGTATTGACTGCTCTGTATTGGCAGCATTGTCTCATAGGAAAAACTTTGGCTCAAGAAACAGAACAAGAATGCATTGGCAGTAAAGGCTGTAAGGACAAGGTGTCAGTGCTTGGACGTAGCAATGCAGCAGGCACACACAAGACTAAGTTGCTGGTTATTGGAAAAAGTGTGAATCCTAAATGCTTCAAAAATGTGAAAGTGTAGCAGCTATTTACTGTGCCAACAAAAAAGGATAGATGATGACTAAATATTTCTTGAATGGTTTGAGTGATATTTTGTCCAGGAAACTAAAGCTCATTGTACATCAGCTGGCCTCAACCCTGATTGTAAAATTGTTCTCCTACTTGACAATTGTTTGTCTCATCCCAATGCAGCATTGTTGGTGAAGGATAACATTATGGCACTGTACTTTCCACCAAACTGTATGTCCCTCATCCAGTTTTGTGATCAGGGCATTTTATGCTCAATGAAGTGTAAATATAGATCAGCATTCATGCACCATGTAGTACTGGGTGTACATAATGGAAAAGATATTCAAACAATTCAAAAAGAATTTACGCTTAAGGATGCAACCTGGACAGTTGCTAAAGGCTGGAGGGCAGTAATGCCCTCTACATTAAAAAATGGGTGGCACAAGCTGTGGCCACAGCTAATGTTTGCCAACAGTGTTGATGGTGAAGAGGTGGATTTCAAAGGCTTCCAAATTTCTCAAAAGAAGGCTGTTCTGCAGGAAGTGATGGAGTATGCAAGCAGCTTAGTCAACCCTAAAGCTCAAGAAATGGTCAGGAATGTGGGGGAAGCTAATTTGATGGAGTGGCTTGATGTTGATCAAGATGCTCCAACAGTCCACCAAATGACTGATGCTGAAATTGTTGAAATGGTGAAGAATGATGGAAATACACCTGCTGATATAAATGGTAAAGGTAGTGAAAATGAAAGTGACAAGGATGAGGCCATTGTTGCCATCATTTGAAGAGGTATCCACTCCAGGTCAGACACAAACAATAAAACTTATTTTATAATACATCTTTTATCTTTTCATTGACCAGTGAGTAACTCTCTAATGCAGCAGGAAATAACAAAAAAGTTTGCATAATGTTCCAAACTGGGTTTTCAGAAACGCAAAACCCTGTTTTTTCTATTTTGCACTGCCCACACTTCATGTTTTTTAAACCAGTAAACACAATTTTTATGCTTGAGCTTTCGACTATTATTACATGGCGTAAATCTGCAGCCCTGCATACTGTGTTTTGAGTTTGAGATATGTATACAAGAAAGATGATAGTTGAACTGATTCACTCATTCCAGTACTATAGGTCTCCAGATTACCTAGGTGAATATCAGGACCAATTTAAAAACAATAAGAAATCCTAAAATTGTAATGTTGGCAATATCTCTTGTGGAAAGATTATACTCCAGACTTCTTACAATCATGTAAAAGTCAATTAAGATGCTAAAGCTGTATTTAATGCAAAAGATAGCAAAATTAAAGAGGCTAAATGTATGACTCTATCCCAGGAGTTTGCCTCATTTTAAAAGTATCAAGAGCACAAGCACAAAACTATTTTAGTGCAAGAAGAATCATAAACTGTAAAAATGGAAATGAGTCTTTTTCAGGCTACAAAAAAAGCCTAATAATCTGTACCATGCCTTACTTACAATCAAGCCCATCTCAGTAGAACCAGAAGGGTCTTTTTAACCATGGGACTATTTGTCACAAAACTGTGAAACAGATTGAATAATGATAAATCTATGCCTTGATTTCATGCATCAATACTATAAAAATCAATAAAAGATGAAATTTTCAATCCAAAGCTAAGTAATTGTTGAAAAAAACTATGCATTGAAAAACAGTAGCAATTTCAAAATGATTCTGACTTATGTGTAAATTGACATTTATTTTAAAACCAGAACATTTTAAAGAGTTTTTTTCTTGGGTACAAAAAAACAGGCTTGCTTTGAATAAGAAAACATTAGTTTTGTACCTTTACAATTTAACCAAAAGCTACCCATAGCTTAAAACAAGATTTAAGCAATCTGTATTATGCATTGCTAAAGGCCTCTTATGCAATAACTGTGTCATGTCCAAAACCAAGTTTGACACACGAAACCTACTCACATCATTCTGTTGTGTTGCTTGGAGAGATACTTTATAGCACTTTCTTCCGCTGGGCCATCTTAGTAAGAAGCTCAAGTTTCAGCCATATATCTAAATTATAAAACTAAAAAATAAAAATAAATTTCAACTAAACAGCAATATCTTCAAAATCTTTGAAGCAAGTTAGGGTAATCACTCAATGGTTGTCCGAAGTATAACACCCCTAACATTTTCTTTTGGGTAAGGAGGATAAAAAAATAAAATATGACTTTGCACAAATTCTTTGATTTTTTTCAAATATAAAGGTTAAGCATGCTAAAACACAGGCATATAGCTAAATTAGTAAGACTTGGACAGCACTTAAGTATATTTAAACATAATTAATTACTTCAGCATTCAGAAAACTTGAACACTTTAAATCAAAAAAAACTACAAATCAAAAAAAACACTTTAAAAAATGTTTCTTACTGTTTTATTAGAAGTACCATTAAAGGTAACTCCCATCCAAAAAAAATCAAATAAAGCACTTTTTGGATTAATTTTAGTTTTAATTGAAAGATGAGTACAATTTCGTGAAACAATAGTTGAAGGGCTAAAAATTTGAGATGAAGCAGTAGCTAGAAATGCTAATTCTTAAAAAAAAATTTAAACAATCTTAACACTGTTACCAGGGATAATACTTAATTTAAAATTCATTAGTATTGGTAAAGATCAAAGGTTAGTTCAACTACAATAAATGCAATAAAATATGCGTATATACTGGTATATGTTTCTTAAAAGCAAAACTTATAAATGACATTTTGTCCATTACATTGGGTGGACTTTAGTTAAAAATAACACTAATGCACACCCTATTTAAAAGCAAAAAAAACAGTAATAACAATGGCCAGAGGCAGTCCACATAACAAATCAATAACTTTGTGCAATACAACTCAAAATCAACATCATAAAATTTTTATATTATAGTATATTTTAGGAAAAACATTCCACTCTTTATCATTCGATAAATTTTTTATATTATTAATATATAACGATTCCATAAATTTTCTTTTTTGCAAAATTAAAAGTTCAATTATATGTTCATTTTGATTTTGTAAATTTTGAATTTCTATGCATTTGAAATATTGAATTTCTATGCAATGTTCAACTAATGCAGTTTTTTTATATTCAATTTATCTTCTTTTGATTCAGCCATATTAATAGATTTTAAACTATGTTTATGTTTAGACAAGCAAGTATTAAAACACCCACCCATTACCAACTTTTTTTTTTGAAATCAAAAATAAGTGGTAGTTCTAAAATCTTGCAAAAACATCTAAAACCATGTTTTGACGCCCCCCTATAGCCATGCAACATGTTCAAAATTTTAATATTGTTATAATTTTTGATGTAGAGATTTTAGAAAGACCAAACTAGTCTTAATCTAGTCTTAATAATAATCATAAGCATCAAGTTTATATTTGCTTCTAAAGAAAAATTTTATTATAAACAGAAGAAATTTTAGTTATTAGAAAACTGATTTTTCACCCAATTTGGTTGTTATTTAGCTCTACTACAAGCCTTAAAACTGTTATTCCATATATTTTACAAAGTTACAGAATCTTATTTAAATTTTTTTTTTTTTTTCATAAATAATGTTGCTGTTTTTTTACTCTTAACATAGTCTGTATCATAAATACACTTTAAAGTGTAATAAATACCATGATTGGCATAGTATGCTTTGATTGTCATGGTTCTTACACCAGATATAAAGTATATGACCATAAGCAGTTTAAAAGATATGAATTGAAAATCACTTTTCTATGTAATTTTAATAGGCTTTAAACATTGAACATAGTGATTTGTTGCAAACACAGTAAAGACATGGCTGCCACTATTTTATTTTTTATTTATTTATTTTTTTATCTTTATATTTATCCTCCTGACTTGCAGAAAAATGATGGAGGCACTAATACATAGGGTAGGCAATTACCCTGACCTGCTTCAAGAGATGCCAAGATATTCCTGTCCGCTTGTAATTTAATAGAGATATGACTGTAATTTAGAACTGCTTGCCAGGACCACCAAGCAGGGGAATGTGCTGTAAAGTGTCTTTCCCAAGGACACAACAGAATGGCACAAGTGGGTTTTGAACCAAGACTATGTTGGTTGTGAGCCCAGTGCTTTAACCACTCAAACACATTGCCAATTTAAGGTTATCTCACAGCATCCACTTAAAAAAAATAAAATTACTAGGCTACACATTAATTACATTTTTGTTTAAAATCTTTTCATCAGCTTTCTTGATCTAATTCTTTCATGAATCATACCATCTCTGTTATCATGTCTCTGCAACAGATGCTGAAGCTTCAGTTACCAATTTAATATGACACTCCACCATTTGGGTGTGACAGGGATGCTTTAAAATTAGTAGCTGGTATCTGCATTGTTCAATCATAGCATCATCCAAATGTGTAACTGCCAGAGGCTGTTCGAAATCTATGTTATCCAGATTGACTAGTGAGTTGAACCGTTAATTAAAAGAACTCATTTCCTGAATTTAAAGATAATTAACTTAAGACAGTTTGGACATCAAAGACCTTTGTCCAAAACTGTTCTCAGCAGACCCCCATAGCAAAATTGCAGAAAAATTTGGACTCATTGGTATAGAACTTTTTTAGGTTATGTTCAGAAATACAATGATCTGTCCGATGACAATAAGTTGACTCTTTTAATAAATCACATAGATTCTGCTGTTTATAAAGTCATATCGAAATCAAAAAGTTTTGAAGAAGCAATCAATGAACTGCAAAAAGTTTATGCAATGGCTCTAAATCCAATATTCGCTCATTATTTGCTCAAGACATGTCGACAGGAAACTGGACAATCACTTGATGACTACTTTCAGAAACTAAAATCCCTTAGCATGGACTGCAATTTTGCAGTAGTGTCTGCTATTCAGCACAAACAAAAAGTGATGAGAGATGCCTTCATTAGTGGGCTAGCATTGCCTGAAATACGTCAGCAAATTTTAGAAAACCCATGTTTAGATTTGCAAGCAGCGTTGGCAGTGGCTCGATCATTAGAAACTGCTAGAAATAATTCTTTTCAGTTCAACAATCTTACCCCAACCTCATCCTAATCTTAAACAACATCAATAAAACCTGCTAAAGATAGTCTCCCCACATGGATGCAGCAGTGGCATTAAGGCATAGGAAGTGCCAATACTGTGGAAACACTTATCACGCTCAAGAGATTTTGTTTAGCAAAAAAGGTACAATGCTTTCGGTGTTTAAAAGTTGGACATTTTGCTAAAGTGTGTTGCTCACATCACTCACCAGTTAAAAATACATCTGCCACCTTGATGTCAATAAATAAAACACAAAAAATTGAAGAAGCCAATAAAAGAGTTAACATGTCAATAACTATCAATGGCAGAACTGCAAATGCTCTGATTAACACAGGGTCAATGTTAACCCACATTAGCAAAAACCTTAGCAAATTGCTGAAATTAGATTTAATGGAATCAAGCCAGAAGATTACTCTCACAACCAGCGATTCTTATTCTACAAGTTTAGGAACGTGTCAAGTAAATTTAGAGCTTCTAGGTCAAGAATACAAAAGTGTTTCTGTTACTGTTCTGAAAAATCTCATAACTGACGATATCTTGGGAAGAGATTTTTTGATGCAACATCAACATCCACTTTAAATGTGTGAAACCTATGCTACAATTAGGTGCTTTAAAAGTCGTAAAAACATCAACTCCTGTCAAGTTATTTCAATATCTTTGCAATGATTGTCAACTTATTGCTACTAAAGAGCAACACTACTCGTGGCAGGACAAATCCTTCATTTCGTCAGAAATAAAACGACTATTGGCTGATGACCTTATCAAACCAAGCAACTCACGATGGAGATCACAACTGCTAGCAGTCACTCAAGAAATGAATGGTGATCAATTACAGTTGAACAATTAATAAATTTATCTTTATCAATTCTTATTCATTGCCCAAGATGCATGATGTGGTTAAAAAAAGTTGAGCAATACAAAATCTACTCAACATTGGACATGTCTAGTGCCTACCAACAAGTTGAAACACCTGCCTGTGATAGAATGTACACTGCCTTTCAAGCTGAAGGATTGTTTTGGCAATGGAAAAGAATTCCTTTCGTATTGACAAATGGAGTCCCATGTTTCCAAAGAATTATTGATCAAATAATTAAAAGCAACAAATGCACAGGTATGTACACTTATCTTGACAACATCACAGTTGGAGGGAAAACACAGGAAGAACATGATGCTAATTTAGCAAAGTTTTTAAAGGTAGCTAAAGATTGTAATTTAACCTTGAATAAAAAAAGATATGTTTATTCTGCAGATTGTATTATTAAATTGAGTTATCAAATCAACAGAGGTTTTTTAAAGCCTGATCTGGAACATGTTGAGACATTGTTAAAACTTTCTCCACCACAGAAAAGCAAGGAGCTGCAACGAGTTGTAGAACTGTTTGCCTATTACGCCTAACGGATAGGAAAATACTCTGATAAGATTAAATCTTTAATCAATCACAGTTGTTTTCCATTAACAGAGAGTGCTCTGGAAACCTTCAAACTTCTGAAGTCAGAATTGGTGGACATCTCTCTGGGGGTCATTGACAAAAAAGAACAGTTTGTTGTAGAGACAGATGCTTCTAATGTAGCACTTTGTGGTACTCTAAATCAAAATAGCCGACCCTTTGCATTTTTTTCTAGATCTCTGCCTAAAACTGAGCTTCAACACTTCAGCATTGAAAAGAAAGCAGCTGCTATAGTGAAAGCAGTCTGCAAGTGAAGCCATTTTTTGGCAGCTCATCATTTCAAATTAATCACAGACCAGCATTTGATTGCCTTCATGTTTGATGGCAAGAATCATGGAAAATTAAAAATGCAAAGATACTGTATTGGCAAATAGAACTTTCTCAGTTCGACTATGAAATTGTGTATTGTGCAGGTGAGTTCAATACTGCACCAGATGTGTTGTCTCAAATGTATTGTGCTCAAATTTTGCAAAATCAATTGTATGAAGTTCATTCGAATCTATGCCATCATGGGGTAACTTAAATGTATCATTATGTTTGCGCTAAGAACTTGTCTTATTCGCTTGATGAAGTAAGAAAAATGACCGCTTCTTGTAAAATATGTGCTGAAGTAAAACCACGTTTTTACAAACTACCAGAAATGCACATAATCAAGGCTACAAGGCCCATGAAACAACTTAGCATTGATTTTAAGAGTCCTATTGGAAATCTTAACCATAATAATTATATGCTTACTGTAATAGATGAGTACTCTAGATTTCCATTTGCATTTCCTTGCTTTAATATTAATGCCAAGACTTATTAAATGTTTGACACAGTTGTTTTCGTTATTTGGCCTGTGTTCATGTGTTTATTCAGATAGAGGATCAGCATTTATGTCAAAAGAGTTTATTACATTTGAACAAAGCAAAAGTATTGCTTATAGTTGGATGTTCATGTATAACCAGTATGGTAATGGTCAATGTAAAAAGTACAATGACATAATTTGGTCTGATGTGAAATTAGCTTTGAAATCACAAAATTGGCCTTTATCAAGATGGGACCTTGATTTGATCAATGTGTTGCATTCCATCCATTCTTTGCTATACATGGCTACTAATACAACCCCCCACAAGCGGTTTTTAACATTCAATTGTCACTCCATTCTGGGGACCTATTTTCCTTCTTGACTTTCTTCTCCTGGACCTGTTTTGTTGAAACATTATGTCTGAACTAGTGAATATGATCCTCTTGTTGATGAAGTCGAGCTCATCCAAGCTTCTCCTTCCCATGCATGCATGAAATTGTAAAATGGTTCCAAAGTCACAGTTTCATTACGAGATGTGGCATCCTTCGGAGAAAAAGAAATTATTGACAATGTATGCCTAAAACCTTTGAACAACAATGAACTGCTTCCTGAAGAAAATTTGAATAACTCCCAATCTTCATCAGACAAAGTTGTCACGATTTCAATTTTATCAATTAAAGACATTGCACCTTTTTAAATTAAGTGTTTAAATCAGGGGTTTTCAACCTATGGGCCATGGCCCAGTAGTGGGCCACAGTGGTTTTTTTAGTGGGCCATGGAGCATAAATCAAAATGAAAGCAATATGTATAATATATATGTATAATTAGGCTTGCCATCCGTCGCATTTTTCTGGCGTCCTGTGCAGTCAACCACATGAAGACTTTTTTTTTTTACAGAACACTATGATTTTGGGACAAAAATAGGAAAATTGACAGCAATTTCAAGTGAAGACCTTTTTTTTTTTTTAGAGAACACTATGATTTTGGGATGGGAATTTAATTTTGTTGACCAAAGTGGGTTGTGAAGTTAACTTGGGTTGAAAAATAGGCCACGGTACAGAAAAGGTTGAAAACCACTGGTTTAAATCGACACCTTTTTGGATTAATTATTCAAATCGTAACCTTTTTGGATTAATTGTCTAAATTGAAACCTTTTTGGATTAATTATTTAAATCGTAACCTTTTTAAATAATTTGTTTAAATTGCATTAACATTGATGTGATTATTTAAAATTTATTTGTGACTATTTGCCGTTGTTGCCCTGGACAGCTGTCTGGATTATGAATTTACGCGGTGAAGTTACTTTGTTCTTTGTTGTTGAAAAAGAATGGGTATAAAGCGTTCCTTCACATGTGGTCACTAAAAAGGTGTATATATACGGGGCGGCAATGAGAAGACATAATTCAGATTCAATTGTAGATGCAGATATAAAGGCGGATTCGAGATGACGAACGTATTTTGTGTATATTTGAGTATGTGAATGTATCTGTCGGGACGGCAAGTTGGTATTAAGCGTTAGCGGAAAAATTTATAAAATTTGTAATATTCTTTTGCAGCTCTGTAAATTCGGTTAGGTAATTTGTATGTGTTTGGTCTATTGATAAATTGTGACATCTTATATATAATTTTGGCACTTGTTTTTATTTTCATTTAATCTTTTTGTCTTCGTTTCTTCAATATAATTAATTCAGATTATAATACCTGTCTGTCCTTCTAGATCACTAGGCCCCACCAGTTTAACACTCACATAAGCTCCTTTCAACAGGCTGGTGATTTTCTGCAATATTCACGTAGAGTTTGCCTCTAGTATCTTGTAGTTATTCTGGTACTAAATAGGTAGAGTGCAACAAAAGTTGTGACAGATTCTTCAGCTGAAAATGAACCAGTAAATGTTTCTGAACAACAGGTTTTATGTTGTTCCACCCGAGAACGGCATCCTCCAGATCACCTTACTTATGACCATGAACACATGCGCTAATCTTGAGGGTAGGGTGTACTATACTCACCAAAAGACTGTAATTAGTTTATTTGTTTCACTTTTGTTGTTACATGCTTGCACAGTTCAGTAATCAAAAAGTAATCATCTTTAACCAAATTATTCAAGTTGCTTCTTTTGTACCATCTTTCAGTTTAGTTGTTCTTTGTGTAGTGTTTATGTTTAATGTATATTTAATTGTGTTATATTTATATTTCTTTACCTTTTAGAGAAAGTATATGCATGAAAATTACAGAAATTCAGAAAATCATGAGATAAAAATTTTTAAAAGCACATACTGCATAAGCAGTTTTTTTTTAATGAAAAATTTTAAGTTGAAATCCAGGATTTCATTACTGATTGATATTTGTCTAATGAACTTTGCCACATATTTGTCAAATCCAACATTGATAGATGTATCAACAGAGATTTACAATATCTCACTAATAACTTTGTTTTGCAAATATATTTTGCATAATTTATTGTGAAGGCTTTTGTATTTGTAAAACTTATTTTTGTATGTTATTAAAATGCATGGCCCTCAGTAACATTAGAATTGTACATGGTGACTATAAAAAATAGTTGCACACCCCTGACCTTAATCATAGGTCACCAACTGCTGTCTTGCAGATCACTAGTAGTCTATGGAAAAACTTTGGTGGTCTGTAAAAAAAAAGAATTACGTATTTATTCAAGTATAAGTTGCATGCATGTATAAGTTGCAACCCTATATTTCACCTGATAAATTGGTACAAAATTTTTTTTACAACTTTTATTAAACAAAATCAAGTATAAAATAAACAATCAACAAAAACGCCAAATGAACCTGAGATTAAAGAAGTGAATGCAGCATGCGTCTGTAGTAATACTGATAAACAACATACCTTGTGGTTGACCTTTGCATTTTTTGTGCAATCATGGTTGATGCTTGCCTTTTTCTTCGACTGACATCATATCCGCAAGCACACACATGCATGTGCAAAGTGCAGTTAGATAACACAGTACACAATGCACACAAGTTCAGAAATATTTTAGAGAAAATTTATTCGTGCGTAAGTCACACTTTGTGTATAAGTCACACCTGATTTTTGGGGTGAATATTTGGTTCAAAAAAATGTGACTTATACTCGAATAAATATGGTAGTTGTAATAAGTTTACAAATTATAGGACTTAAATTAATTTAAATCCAACAACCTTTTAATTACTTCTGTTTCTTTTTGCTTGCATTAAACTTACTTATCTTTAAGCTAAACTATTTTATACACTATATATTTTTCACAAGCAAATTCAGCTGTTGGACTAAAATATTACTTTGCAATGTAAATTCTATATTTTGCACTTAAATATTGTTCTTTCTCTTTTAATCCTTGGCTGCAGATGAGGTTTTTGAACATGATAGTTGTGCTTACATGCACAAATGGAACATGATGTCTTAAAATTTTATACCCTTTTACAATATTTACATCAATATTTAGCAAAGCAATACTATTTGGAATACTATAAATCAAGTATTTTATAATTATTAAAACATTATTTAGATAAACTTCAGGGATAAGGGTCTCTGTCTGTTTACCATGTTTTAGCAACATCTTCTGTGGGTCTGACAAAAGCTCAGGATCCTTATTCTTACTTTGTGTGAAGTAAGTTTCCCTTTTCCATTATTTCTTTTTCTTTCCTGTCTACATTTTTCTTTCCTCTTTCACCTTGCCTATTTCATATTTTGTTGGACAAATGGCTTAACAAAACCTCCCTAATTTGCTCTTCTGTTGCTTCAACAAAAGATGAAAAGACATTTTACTCCTTCACTGACAGCGTTTAATGATATTATAGCCATTTTATTCAACCTTCAATGTTAATTTTCTTATAAATATTAAAAGAAAATAAAATTAGAGGGTACACTACTCTTGCAATTGTAACAATTCCAGGAAAATCGTACATAATTAGCATAATTAAAATATACTCCTTTTTCATATTCTCAATGTGTTATCTATGATAGATTATACTTGTGCTATTCTTCATTTTCTATTTTTGTTTATCCTGGAATCTTCTTTAATTTTTTTATTTTTTTGACAAGAGATTACTTCAAGCAAAAATAAAATCATCTCCTGGCTGTGCTACTATATCAGACCATTTATGATACTACTACCTCATATTTCAAACTATTTATAATATTTATTAGCTTCTGGAGCTTACATTAAGTCTCTTTTCTATAAACTAACTTTTTTAAACCTATATTGCTCAACACTTTGTGTCTAACCACATACAATAGTTATATAATTGACATACAATATAATTAATGTTATATTAGGATATATTTTTTTATAGGTCTGGGTTTTGATATGATATGGTCTTGGGTATGACGTTAAACTACATCTGATGGGAAGGCTTCAGTTTGGGAGTTCTGAAGTAATAAGAAAAGTGGAGTTACTCTTTAATTCCCATTACTCCCAGAATTCCTCTGACCCAGAGTCAGAGCACCTGTTAGAGTTCCAGCTATGGATTAAATAGATCAACCTGTTGCCTTGCAGATATATCTTTTTAGGCAAAGGCTACGTCTGTTGGAGAATCAGCTTTCTAATTCATAACTTTTATAGCAGTGGTTCTCAACCTTTTTGCTGTTAAGTACCCCTGAGTCATAAAAACAATCAACGTGTACCCCCTATAAGCTGAAACCAAATTAAGTGAGTATATTTTCACTACCAGTTTAATTAACATTTTTAATATAGTATTACAATATAAACAAAAGTATTTATTTCAAACATTTTGTAGGCTACTGATTAATTATTAGTGTGAAGGCTGTGCCTGTTTGTTGCAAATAATTTTCTCAATTTGAGGAGCAGTATTAGACAGGCACATGCATAAGTCATGGTCCACATTAAGGCGTGATCAATGTTTATTTTTCATGTTTAATAATGTCTAAAATCCTTGCTCGCACAGATAAGTACTGGGGAACATAAGCAAAGAGTTCAGAACAATATCAGATACAACAGGGTAAGTCACATTCATCTTTGTCCAAAACTTGGTAAAGCTGAGCATTTCAAATTCATTGAGAACCTGTCAATCTACTACAACTATTCTTTGTCAAGTCTGGCTCAATAGTCATCGACCTCATCTCCATCATGACTTTGATCTTTACAAAAATTATTGACTTCATCTTCTTGTCATTCATTCTTGACGAGTGAGAAATTTATCAAGAACTTCTCATCAGCGGTTAAAAATTAGAATATATCAATTTTTGTATTGCCTAATGTTTTGTATACACTTTATTGCTGTAGTTGTTGTTTTAATAATTTTCTTGCACTTATTATGGCCTCCACAATGCCTGAGCCTAAAAATAAACATAATCGGTGTAATGTTGAGGTTAGTTTTGATAAGATTCAAACTATGCAAGTGCTAAGTGCTTCTACTTCCTCTGGCCCTCTTGTTAAGGAGTCCTTGACAGGCCTAGTTCCCCATAAATTCTTAACTACTAAATGTCTACTTGTGCTCGATATGAAGGCTTTGTTCTCTAGTTTGAAGAAATGTAAATCAAAAGAAGAGTTTTGTAAAATAACGCCTAAATTTGACAAGATTAGTGTTTCTTACAATGATTTTTGTAAGGCACTTGATGAAGCCACTGACATTAAATTTGCTGCCAAGCTGAGTGATCATGTTGCTGATCTTTTTGAGGAATGCTCCAATTTGCATGAGTTTTGTAAACAGCACTACTTTTATTGTCTAGCTTTAGTTTAATGATAGAGCTTAGGGGTAATTTCCACTATAAGCATTGGCAAGAGTATTTTTTGTTTGTTTTAGTGATTTTTTTACTTCTTTTTCTGCTTATGTACTAATCAAAGCAAAAAAAGACAATAAAACAAACAAAAAATACTCCCACCAATGCTTTTAGTCAAAACAAGCTTTTAAGCATAAACCTAAAAAATCAAAAAAACAACATAAAAAACAAGTCAGTTTTTTAGGTCAAGATTCCAAACTTAGGTTTTCAAAACATGAATCTGTTCAACACATGTGAGATCCCAAAGTAAACAAAAGATCATTATTAGATTATTTGCATAAAAACCTCTATCTAATTGTGCAATAAGAACATGCTTTAAACTTTATCTTTTGTGTTATTGTACACACAGTTCTTATTATACCAGCATGTTTTCTTGCATAATTAAACAATATTCATAGAATCAATTTTTAAAGTATAAAATGTAGGATTATTTTTAATGACAATAATTATATTAATTAAACTTTTGTTCAGTATTGTCTTATGTATAGCTTTGACTTAATTATGTAGAATCAATTACACAAATCTTACAACTTGCTTTTCACAATATCTTTTGACAAAACAGTTTTTTTCTAGTTTCATGGCATCAGCTTTGCAGTATGTTTTAAACCTTGTATCATTTCGTATAATCTTTAACGGTTCTACCAAATAGAATAAAAATTATGATTGATGCATCATTAATATCTATCACATTATAATAAAACCATCATTATTAAAATAAAAATAATATTTAAAATAACCTTAGTAGGTTTAAATTAAACAAATTCTTCAACACTAATTCATTCTTTGTTTTGTAAATACATGTTAAGTTCCACCACACTAAACAGTAGAAGCAAACAGTTTTTGTTTGGGGAGGAGACACCCCTCTCACATTTTTTTCTTAAGATTTATCCCTGGTTTGAATAACTGCACTTTCACATGCCAAAATCTGTACATTGTCAAACTTAGTGCACATCAAAATCTCACAAACCATATTGTTTGGTCACTGCTTTCTTATTTGCAAACATTAACTTGATTTACAGTTATATTATTTAAGCTTACAATAGATGATTCACTATTACTTTGTTTCATTAATTAATTTGTGTTGCCAATCAAGTTAATGTTGGCTAATGGACATTGAAATATGATTGCAAATGAGAAAGCTGTGACCAAACAGTATAGTTCATGAGATTTTGGTGTGCACTAAGTTTGACAACATACAGATTTTGGGTGGGTGAGAGTGCATTGCCCATTCTTTCATTATTTACTCAAGCCAGGGATGTACCTTTCAAAAAGAATGGGGGAGAAGTTTCCCCAAACAAAAAAATGTTGTTTCTATTCTAGCCTAAGTAGGCCTAAATAATAAATTGATAATATTCACACAATGAAACCATAAATTGTTTCTACTAATTTTAAAAACACCTCAAAAAGAAAACAATTAACTTTTATAGCTTGACAATTAAGTTTTTTTTAATTTTGTTTTTCAAATCTGGAAATGCTTTTAATTTCTTTTTTATCTTTAAGCAAAATTGGAGCTTGCATTCTCCTAAGTTCAATAAAAAAAGAGGAATGGAATTAGCACTTTTAACTCCACAGAAAATAGTCAATACAAGCAATAAATATATAATAATTTTTTGTAACAAATGTCATTGCCATGCCATATTAATCTATTAAAAACTAAACTCTTCCCCCTAAAACAAATTTTATAGCTTTGCTCTAAACTATTCAGTTACTAAAAAAATAATTTTTTTATTTAATGCTAAATTACAATCAAAAATTCACTCTTAAATTAGTTTTTAAAAAAAAGAATGACTTACCCTGTATTAAAAGAAAAGTCCCATAAAACATCATTTAGATTTATAGAAATAATTTTCTACATATAAACTGACTGAGCTTTTTTTTATATGCCACAAATTATCAAACACAACAAAAGTAAAATTAAATATTTTGTCCAAACAATCTATAATACATAAACACCATTAAGAAAATATAATAAAAACATTGTAATTGCATCGTTTAGTAAGGGTATGTATACACTTTTTTAATTTTATCAGAAATCTCTTGACACAAAATCTTTGCAATCAACTCAGGACTGTTTCAAGATAACTTTAATAATTTAAGTGAAAAAGACGTGGACTTGATTCTACAAAAGGCTACTGAAAAGTGGTTGCTTCTGAGAATATTTCATTTGCAACTTCATGGAATGATTTGATTGATTCAACACAAAAGTTTCACACCACAACTTGCAACTTCATAGAATGATTTAATTTTTACAATCTTTTTAAATAGAATAATTTAATTTTTACATTATGTGGAATTGAAAAAGTTGCTTTTCAACAACTCTATGACTACTTTATTTCAAACTGCCTACTTAGTCCAAATCAATCAGGATATAAGCAAAACCACTCTTTGTGAAACTGCACTTTTTGCTTAGTTAATGACTTACAAGTTGTAATTCATAATGGTAATCTCACAGATGTTGTGATGCTGGATCTGTCTAAGCTGCCTTTGACTCAGTTGATCATCAAAGATTATTGTTTAAACCAGTGTTTCTCAAAGTGACCACTTGGCTCCCTAGGGAGGAATTTGAAATCTCCAAGAAGGAAAAATCACTAGCGTAAGAATCAGAGGGGAATTTAAAAATTTCACTACAATGTAAGTAAGGCAAAAAAATTGGTACTTTAAAGTGAAAAGTTTTTTTGGAATTACTACTTTTTAGGGACAAAAATATCAGCAGTGTGGTCAAGTGGTTAGAGCACTGTGATTGTGATCAACATGGTCTCAATTCAAACCTACTCATGCCATTCTGTTGTGTTCTTAGGAAAGACACTTTACGGCACTTTCCTTTGCTTGGCAGTCTTGGCAAGCAATTCCAAATTTCAGTCATATCTCTATATAAGTAAAACAACAAAATAAAAAATTTCAACCAGACAGCAATATATGGGCATCTCCAGAAGCAGATCTATTGTGTTGTGATGCTTTCTATGAGTCAGGAAGATAAACATAAAGATGAAATAAAATAAATAAAAATTGAAAAATCTGAGAAAGATTCAAAATTGAATGTTAATTTTTGAACTTTCTGAAATAACTAGAATTTGAGTCACAAATTTGGATGAAGACAAAAAAATTCTTCACTTTGATCATTGAGGCAGTGGTGGATATTGGGTGAGGCAAATGAGGCAGTTGCCTCAGGCCCCTCTTTGAAAATAGCACATATAGTTTCAGTAAGCTGCAAATGTTTTTTAGAGATCATCATGAAGTTGAGATGAAAAGTGGGAAGTACAAGATCGATTCAAGGTAAAGATTTTGTTTTTAGAGACTACCATGATTTTGGGAGAAAAATATTGAAATCAGAGACGAAATCAAAGTAAAGACCTTTTTTTTTTTAGAGATCACCATGATTTTGGGAGAAAAAAGTGAAAGACGAAATCAAAGCCCTTTTTATTTTCTGGAAAACATCAATTTTTGGAAATCCTTGCCTCGGGCCCCTGAATTTGAATATCCATTATTGCATCAAGGTTTCTTTTTTAGAAGGGGGAAATGATGGTACCCAAGTCCTGAAAGGGAGGAATGTAGCAAAAACTTTTGAGAACCACTGGTTTAAACTAAAACACTATTTTGGTATTAATGGCAATGTTTTAAAATGGCTCACCTCATATCTCAATAATTGAACTTTTGCTGTTGTCATAAACAATATTTGTAGCACCAAGAGGTCCTTACTTTTTGGTGTTCCACAAGGTTCTATTTTAGGTCCATTATTGTTTATAATGTATATTAATGAATTAACAAATTTAGGTTCTGAATTTCATATAATAATTCATTCATATGCTGATGACACAACCTTGTACATACGTTTTAGTCTTAAAGATGGCTTTCAAAATACTATGAAAAATATAAAATGCTGCTTAAGTAAAATTGATAAGTGAATGTCTTGCAATTTTTTTAAACTTAACTTGAATAAAACACAACTTTTAGTTTGTGGTAAGGCAAGATTTCTTATTGCGTTTCAGCCATGTATCCAATCTTTGAAAAGCAGTATAGTTTATTTGAAAAGTATTATTTGAAAAGCAGAAAAGCATTTAGACTTGGACCCCGCTTCCTGCGTAAAACTGCTAGGTGTGTTTATTGACAAAGCTTGGTCTTTTCATCACATGATTAATGAAACTTGTATAATCTGCTTTTATAAGCTGACTAAACTTTGAAATTTACATTTATTTTTAAAAGCTCAGAATAAGATTATGATGGTAAAATGCTTTATATTGTCACGTCTTGATTATTGTAATTCTGTTTATGCAAATATACCATTATATCTCGTTCATAAACTAGAAAGAGTACTTAATGCATGTATCAGATTTATTTGTAACATTCCCATGAATAATCACAACTTGCTTCCATATTATAAAGAGTGTCATATATTACCAATCCAGTATTGTATAAAGTATAAATTGTGTTTAATTGCTTTTAAAATAGTTAATAACTTAGAACTTCAGTACCTCACAGATATTACACCTACTTCTATGGGCCCTTGCAAGAAAATCTCAGAATTGGAAATGACTGTTTTATTTTAAACTCTAGACATCATATTCAAAATAGTATATCTCATAAAATGTGTGTTTCTTGGAATGTGTTACCATATTTATTGCATACTGAAACCTGTCTAATAAAGTTTTTAAAAAATCTTTAAAAAATTTAAAAACTACCTATCATAAAGATGTGTTTTGTGATATGCCTCAATAATCTTCTCTATCATATTTTTAATAATTGATTTTTTCATATTGCTGTATATATTGCTTTTTGATTAATTTTTTTACACTCATAAAGGTTTTCTGCCCTTGTGTATGTGCGTTTGTTTTTATCAGTTAGAAAAACCACTCTGAGACCATACAAATTTCCTTTCAAGGATTTGGGTGTAAGAGTGGTGTATAAAAACATTGTTATCATTATTATTATTATTATTAAATAGGAGTTAAAAGTCTACAACAGCAACAGGCTTTTATTTTTTGCTATCTTGGGGTAACTCTTTCTTATTTTGGGATAAAACTGGACAGATAGCTCACATTCTCACATTACTCACACAGCTCACATTCTCTCACCATCTACATAGTGGCATTGTGAAAAAATATCTATACATGTCACACTGCTAAGACAACTTGTAGGCTCATAATGCAAAACAATGTGCACAGCTGCCCTATCTCTGGTCAACTCAGTCTGGTGTTAGAGCACTTACACTTGCATAGACAGTGTCCTGAATGACGCCTTGTGCATAGTCACTGAATGCATGGTCATTCATACCTTTGACCAATACCAGGCCTGTTGGAATGAGCTTGCTCCAAACAGCTTGGGTTAAGCTCAATCTCCTACAAACTGATATTGGGTGATTTCATTCATCCATGCACAAATGAGATCTTGCTTTTTCACTGAAATGCAAGTGTGAGCCTCTGAACAAACTGTACCCCATGTCCTATAGCATGCCCCATACATCAGGCACCACATGGAGCACAAGGTATAATAGTTTTGGATACTGAAATCTGCTGGCTTAACACCATCTCTACCAGCATCTGATCCAGACAGTACAGCAGTCTGTACAGTAAAAGAATAAAACCTGTTTGTGTTTAATCTGAATTGGATGTATTTTCAAACGATGACAAGTGCTTACAATTAGGGATATTTTTTTTATTTAAAAAATATGTAATTTGGATTAAAAAAATTAAATTTTGACTTAAAAAATATATAATTTGGACAAAATTTTATTATGAAAATAATCTTTATTATTACACAATTTAAAACTTATTTTAGTGCAAAACAGATATATTTTTATGTTTCGTGATATAAACTGTTTATCTTTACATAACAGCTTGTACAGAATGGTACAAACTTTTCACAGCAGCAGTTGTTGCCTGACAGCACTGAAGTTTTGCTATAACACTGGTGGCAAATTGTTTTCGTTCATAGAAAAAACATGGTTTACATTGCACTTCTTTGTCTTGCACTTCTTGATATAAGTTATGTTCACACAGTTTTTTTCAAATACAAATTTAAAATATCAACATGAGCTTTCTTAATCGTATCTGGAATTCTCCAAATTTTTGATAAGTGGTATCAGCAGTTTGTAGTCACATTAGATTTTAACTAGAGACTCTCTAATTTTAAACTCCTTAACAGCTTCCTTTACATGCTTTACTTAAACACCACTGCCTTAAAACAAATTTACAATGTTGCTTATTACCATTAAGTCTTTAGCATGCACTGCACAGCATTTAGCTATGTTTCAATGAACAGTGAAAAGCAAATATTTTCTTAAAATGAACAGTGAAAACCAAATATTTTCTTAAATTTTGACTTGATTATTGAAGTTTGATGAATTTTGACATTTTTTGACTGTCATAAATATTGCCTGACTTATAATTTTTAAAATTCATGAACAAACAAAGCAATAGTTTTTTGTGCTTTGAACTTTTAAAAATCTAGCATTTTACAATAATCAAAAAAAGCAGAGTTTTATTCTGACTATTTACTACATACAGGGTGTCCAAAAAGTTTCACCTGATTTTATATTAATAACAATTGTAAGTTTTAAATAAATTTTATTGTATGATAAATGAGAACTACAAGCACAATAATAACTAATATCATTTAAACAATCATTTAATGCAAGTGCTAAATATCATTTATTTATCTGTTTACTGGTTAAGTGTGTGTTAAAGTTATTTTTAATTTTTTAGCAAATGGATTGGTCAATGTGGGCCATTTGAATGGCCAGCACATTAACCTGATTTATCTCCAATGGACTTTTTCTTATGGAGTGTTCTTTAAGACATGGTGTACAAAGAGAAACCACAAACTATTCCTGACATTCGCCGAGTTATTGCTGATAAAATTGCCACAATTGATGTGGAATTATGCCAAAATGTTTGTCGCAGTGTTGCTGCACAATTGGTTTCCTGTATTGAACACAACGAAAAACAATTTAAACTTTTCCATTAGTATTTATCATTGTTGTAACTTTACTTCTTTCCTTTTGATTATAGTTTCATCTTTGTTCATAGTTATTCATAGTTATTATTCATAGTTATTATTGTGCTTGTAGTTCTCATTTATCATACAATAAAATTTATTTAAAACTTACAATTGTTATTAATATAAAATCAGGCAAAACTTTTCAGACACACTGTACTTGTCCAAAATACTTTTCTTTGTATTTTTACATTTGATATTATTTGTTCAATATGAATGAAAGACATGCTTCTATAACCCTTTTAAATTATATCCTTGGCTTAAAAAAATAATCAAAAAAGGCTACCAAATTCTATGCATGTACATTGTATATCACTAAATTTTGTTGACCAGAATAATTGATTTTCTCCACAAAGCTGCAAGCTTTACTAATCACTTCTGCCATTTTTTTTTTTTTTCTGACCTAACCAAAGATTCTCAAAAGATGATTTTGGTTCTCTTTGAAGTCTTTGTGCTAAAGTTGACAGCTAACTGGTTCAAGCTAATAAGCAGTCCAAATTATTTTATTTGTTTCTTTAATCAACTGAAGGCATAAATTTTATAATTTTCCAACCTTCTATGTTAACTTCCTTTTTTGATTGCTTTATCAAACTCTTAGGCTGTGGCAAGCAGAATTAACAATAATGTTTTAATATATTCTTATTGCCTTAATAGTTGACCTGAAAAAAATTATCACAATTGTTTATCATAATATAATCAAGCATTATTTAAGTTTATTATAATATAGTATCATTTAAGTTTAAGTACTTAAGTTAAGCAGGGGGTCTGAAACAAAACATTTTCCAACTTATTGAATGCCACTCAAAATCCTTAAGCCTCAAAAAATCTTTATATTAATTTTGCAAACACCACATTTATATTGCTTATATTGCTGCAGGTTAAATCAATAAAACATACAAAAGATTAAGATTTTTCAACAAAAAATTGCATTTAAAAAAATTTACTCAATTCTTTAACAAAATTAATAGAGTTTATATTTCAATAACTTGCATAATTTTCAACAAAAGCTGTTAATGTGTTATTTTATTGATACATTACTAACCACAGACTTAAAATAACTTAAACAAAATTAGTATGTGATTTTAAAAGTTGATGTAACTGTATTATCACATGTTAAGTAAAACGATAATATGGTGAAAAACAACTTAACATAAAATGTTTAGGAATATGGAAAAAGTTTTTGCGCATCATGGATACCCAGGTTGTCAGACAGATGCTGCCAAAAATGTTTCACAAAAAAAAGCGCCTAACAAAGACCCAATCGATGTCAAAAAGCGCTCAATTTCTATTATTCGGAATTCTAACTTGATCGTGACATATAGTAACAAATCATATTTTAAACTTTTGTTTGTCACCTTATAAAAAATCAATTTTAAAAAAAATTACAGTAATTAAACTTCATTCAACAAAGTTCAACCAATTTTAATTTATTATAATTAAAAATTCTTATTTAAATAGAATGAAAGAAAAATAACGAATTAAAAAAAAGATATTTCAAAAAACAATTTTTTTAATTCGACAATTTGTACGTCCGGACGTATACTCTATCGGTTATTAACAGTGGTGGGCACGGTACTTTTGAATAATACGAATTAATGGTAATGACTAAAACTCTGTCATAGGCTACATTGGATTTCATTTGACATTTAAAAATTGTATTTAACAAAACAAAAACAATATTGTATGTATCCAACTGTTCACTTTCAAAAATTAGTTATGCTTTGGATGTAAAAACATGCAGTGAATATGTTTTTAACTTGATTTTTCAGATAAATTATGCCTTGGATATATGAATGGCCTAATAAATACATTGTCTTCTGCTTTGTTTTTTATGTTAAAAAAGTTTGTCAGGAATTGTACTAATTTCCATATAATCTATTACAGAGGTTTAGTCAGAGTTATTCTCAAACATTTTGGGCCACGGACCTCTATTTGCAAATCTTTTTTATTATGGACCCCAGTCTTATGTCACATCAATTTTTTGCCTAACCAACGAGGAAAGATAAAACAAACCCAAAAATAAATAACAGAAAATCCATTAAAAAATACATGCTTATAAATAGGCATACCATATTTCCATAAGGAGAAAATCAGGACGCTCGTTTATAGACAAAAATTCGTCCCTAAAAAAAAGTGTTCAGGTCTTCACTACGAATCTATCTCGGATTTCATGATATGGATTACTTTACCAGGTATAGGCCTATATGTTGACAAATTTTGTCATATCGTCGCGGACCCCTTGTGCGCTCATCATGGACCTCATTTTGGGAAACTCTGGTTTTGGTGATTTAGTAAAATTACTCAACCCTCGCTGGCCGTTAAATGTTATGGTAAATTTTTATATTTTTGCTTGCAAAGCAACAAAATCAGAATTTCATCAACTCCCTTTTGAATTGGTGAGAATAGGAAATCTGGTGTTTAGTGGATTTTTGATTTTATGGTAAATATTTCCATTTTTATAATTGCATTAATAATTAGAATGTTCCTTGCAAATGTAATACCTTCAGAAAATATTTACTACAATAAGATTAAGTCCTATAATTTCTGACATACCATATTTAGCGCCAAAAGCGCTACAAAGATTTGTCATAATTGTTCAGTTCAGTTCAGTCGTTTTTTTATTTCCGCCACTTGTCGAACAAAATACTTACATCAACATAATTACACTAAGGAAAAAGACACATGCAACAAAACGAAACAACGTTAAAACATGCAAAAACTCAATAAACTACACTAGCTAAGGTAACGGTTTGCATGGTTGCATCACCTAGAGAAAAAATATATTACGAGTATAAAAAATATAAAAATGCCTAAAACATAAAAAAATCCATAAAAACAACAAAGAAAAATTAACACATCCTTGTTTATTTTTATAATGTTATTTGCTGGTATGTAACCCCAGCACAGGGAGGCTTTCAGGTACTACACCTTGCCCAAGGTTGACCTGGAGGAAGTTGTAATTGGGTATTCTCATTCATCCCGACTTATCAGTTGCTAAGCTTACAACCGGATTGCACGCAAAAATGCTACTTTTTCCGAAGCTACAATATCTTTTTTGCACAAGAATTATTATATGCATATTAAACACGATAATCACTCTTTTTTTGCACATTTTGCACAACTGGTGCGGTGACCGTGCACAATTTTTTTGTACATGTTATAACATATATAGTTTAGTTGTCGTCTCCCTATTTACAACCTTTGCTCTATTTTGTTCTCAATTATAACACAGGGGAACAATTTTTTTTCATGTCGTGTTTCATGAGATTTTTTAAATGATTCTTGATAGATTTTTGACGATGATTCCAAATTTGAAGTCGGTTTTCGTCTACATGCTCTAGTTTTTGCGCAATTTGAGAATCCGGATTTCCATAAAAACGGATCGATGCATACCTATATTGTATATGTAATTAACCTAACCTTGGTCTCGAAGTCACCAGCGGACGGTCGCAAACGCTAAATTAACTTTTGTCCCCATTACAAATTACAGGTTTTCTAGTTGCGGCATCTTTAGTATTATTATTATTTTTTTTTTTATTTATTTTCATTTTTACTCACAATCAACTTGAAATTAATCAAAGTGCATGTAGAAATAAAGATTGTGAATAAGGAAGCAGCGACTAAACAAAGTACGTTATTACATGCACAATGTCAGTTGTGCATGGTCGCCGTACCTTTGAACAAAGCGATGTGATGTTAATAAGAAAAGGAAAGCGAAAAGAAGAAAATTAATACACACATCCGAGCCATATTCAGAGAATGTTGTATAATCATGGGTGGGAGAAACAACAAACTCAAAGACCAAAAGGGTCTGGACCAAAAAGGGTCAGGCAGGCAAAGAAACGCACCAAAAGAAATCCTGCCACGGGTCAAAAGGACCATTTCAAAAGCATATGGCTGGACAAAAAATTTATATACGTAAAACATACAAATAGCAAACAAGAATAGGTGCAAAAGAATTAAATTATGTGAATTTTCATCAAACTGGACGGGCCGTAATGATCTGGATGTTGCCTTTGAAGTCGCATCGGGCTTTTATCACCTTCAATTTCTTTGTCCGATTAGGTGGAGTTACCTGTAATAATAAAAACCAGCAGCAGATGTTTTAAAATTTGTAAAGTCTATTACCATTAAAAATTACGTTGCTATAAGGTGCTTTTGAAATTCTGTTCGAAATTTACTATATGATTTTATCTGTTTAATGCTTGATGGGACTTTATTCCAAGCAAGAGGACCTCTGTATTTTAAAGATTTTTTAGTTATATTTAATCTACAAAATGAAGGATAAAATTTGGACTGGCTTCTTGTACATTTAGTGAAATTGTCGCTTATCAGGTTATTTTGAAAAAAATGATCAAAACATGGTGGTAACATGCCTTTTATATATTTATACATAAAACAAGTTATTTCTAATTCGGTTATTTGATCAATTGTCATTATGTTGTTGTTTCGCAAGATGTCAGTAACGTTAGCTCTGTGATGTAATCCAAATGTCATTCGTATAAATTTATTAGCGATTCGTTGAATTTTTGAGGCTGTGGTTTTATTACCAATATGCCAAGTTGTAATGCAATATCTTATATGACTGATTATTAGGGAGTTGTACAATACAAGCAACGTTTTTTTGTCAAAGTGTTTTGAAAATTTTTTGATAGTACCATAACTTACGCAGATTTTTCGTAGAACAAAGTCCATATGCAATTTCCAACTTAAATGTTCATGAAATATTATTCCCAAAAATTTTGTTTTTGGTTGCTGAGAAATAAATTTATTTCTGATTGAAATTGTCAGTTTTTTTGATGGAGGCTTTGTTTTGGGTGTGCGAAAGATCACATAATGTGTTTTGTCAGTGTTTAGAAATAGCCGATTTGCTAGAAGCCACTTATCTATGTTCACTAACTCCTTGTTTGCAGCTTCATATAAGGTTTCATAGCAATTACTTTTTAAAAATATGTTAGTGTCGTCTGCGTACATGATGCATTTTCCTAAGGTCAAGCAATTATTTAAATCATTTACATAAATTGAGAATAGTAAAGGACCTAAAATTGAACCCTGAGGGACACCATATTTTATTGACTTAATATTGGAGCAGATATTATTTATTTCAACTAATTGTTTTCTGTTACTAAGATAGCTACAAAACCAATCATGCGCTACACCACGAATTCCACAATGCCATAATTTGGATAATAAAATTTTATGATCAATGGTATCGAATGCTTTAGATAGATCAAGAAATATGCCTAGTACATGTTCTTTATTTTCAAAAGCTTCAGCAATATTTTCAATTAATAATGAAGTTGCATGACTAGTTGAGTGATTTTTTCTAAAGCCAAATTGATATTTATAAAAAAAGTTTTGTTTTTTTAAGAATAATACTACACGATTGTATATTAACTTTTCCAATATTTTTGACATTGAGCAAAGTAAGCTGATTGGGCGATAATTGCATACATTAGTTACACTACCCTTTTTATGAATTGGTGCTACTTTTGCAGTTTTAAAGTCAGAGATAAATTCACCACAAGCTAACGAAAGATTAAACACATGTGTCAGAGCTATTAATATATTGTCTGGTGTGCTTTTTAAGATAGTTGGGGGAATTTCATCAATGCCAGTACTTTTTTTAGGCTGAAGGTTACTGATTAGTTTGTCTTTATCTGTGAAGCATGCAATTGGTGCAAACAAAGGTTAGACATCTCGCTGTAGTGAAGCATGTGCCAGTCGGTGACAGCAAGAAGTGCTGGAAATGCGATCGAAAAAATCAAATCAGAGCATCAATATGGTCTGTTTATAAGGCCAGCAGCTATATAGATAGAAGTACCTGGAAGAAGTACTGACTGTGTGCGGTCATGTAAGATTACCAGGTTACTAAGCAGCCATTGTAGGAAATTCCTCGTATGCAAAAATGCGATTGTAGGAAATTCCTCGCGTTATCAGTCGAGAGTTTGCACAGCACTGCACACGTTGTTAACTAGTCTAGGCTTCATCAAGGCTCAGCCAACTACGGTCTTAAGTCTACCGTAGATAGATAGATAGATAGAAAACAGTTTATTCGCCTGATCAATTAGAACGCATGCAAAACAACACATTTAAATCAAAATACAGTACACTTGTGCAGGCCAGGAAGCATCGACGAACTCAAAGGTTTTTTAATCTAAGATACTTCCTGACAGAGAAGATCAATCAATCAATCAATCAATCTTTGTTTATTCATTGTAGACAAAGCGGAAATATATCCATACAACACTACATTTCAAAAATATAATAATAATCAATAATTTCCAACAATTCTACAATAGGGTTGCAGCGAAAGACTAAAAAAACAGTCATCGGGTCAGCCACAACCCAGTGCATAAGTTGAAATGTTGTTCAGTTTGTCAATAAACAAGAAATAAAAATAAAAAAAACATGAAACAAAACAAATAAAAAAGAATACCTGCATCTGACACTAAGATTGTAGTTGAGAAAAAAAAAAATTAATAAATAAATGTATACTATAAAAATTAAAGAGAAAAGAGAAAAATAAATAAATAAACAGTCATGCATTAGGTAATTCATACAAATCAAATAGATAGTTTTTATATATTTTTTTAAAAGATATGTAAGATAAACATTTAATTTCCTGAGGAATTTCTGACCATAATTTAATGCCAAAATATTGAAGTGACTTTTTCCCATAATTTGTTTGATATCTTGGAAGAAAGTATTTACTTTTTTGCTTGCTACGAGTATCATATGCATGTATACAATCAAAATTAGTGAAATATTTTTTAAAAGAAACAGGCAAAAGGTTATTTTCAAACCGGTACATAAATTTAACATATTCTAATTTAATTAAGTCTGATAGTTTTAAAACATGAAAGTTGACATATAAATTTCCAATTAATGTTCTTTTGTGACAAAATAAACTAGCTCTTATAATTTTGTTTTGCATTATTTCTAAAGGATGAAGAGTAACTTTATTAGCTCTCCCCCAGTTAATTAAAGAATATTGAAGATGTGATTGTACTAATGAAAAATATACAATTTTTAATGTATTTAGTGGAACGTAGTGCCGCAATTTATAAAAAATACCACATACTCTTGACAGCTTGCTGCATAAACTAGATACATGAGCCTTCCAATTTAGTTTATTGTCAAGTAAAACTCCAAGGTATTTTACATATTCAACACGTTTAATATCAACATTATTGAGACTAATTTTGAAAGATTGAGGTTTTATGCATTTATTGGATATTAGCATGTACGAAGTTTTGGAGTAATTTACGGATAATTTATTACATTTCATCCAGTTGTTAATTTTTTTTAATTCCTTATTTATTTCAGTTTGCAGGGTAGTTATGTTTTCATTTGAAAGGTGAAGATTTGTATCATCAGCAAATAATGTTGTGTGGCATTTTGTTACATTCGGCAAATCATTAATATATATTAAGAACATCAATGGACCTAAACAAGACCCCTGTGGAACTCCACATTGAATAGTTTTAAATCCTGAAATTACTGTTCCAATTTTTGTGCATTGCATTCTGTTTGTTAAATATGATTGTAACATTTTACCCATTTTTCCACGAAATCCATATCTATAGGGTTTCCCAATCAATATATTGTGATCAACTGTATCAAATGCTTTACTTAAGTCTAAAAAAATTGAACATGTATGCTTATTATCATTTAGGTTTTTAAGTAGTTGTTCATATATAGAGGTAACAGCAAGTTCAGTTGAATGATTAGTTAAAAAACCAAATTGGCATGGACTTAAGATATTGTATTTTGTTAAATAGTTCATCATTCGTTTATATATAATTTTTTCAAATATTTTGGAAAGAGTAGGCAGTAGTGAAATAGGCCTGAAATCTGAAAAGGAAGTAGGAGAGTTAATTTTTGGGATTGGTATTATTTGCGTTTGCTTAAGTGTATCTGGAAAAATTTCTTTCTCAATACATTTATTAAATAATTTTACAAGTATAGGGGTAATCAGTGATTTTGATATTTTGAGAAACTTAGTACTAATGCCATGCAATCCAGGAGCAGCTCTAGTTTTTAGACAGCTTATGCTATCCATCACTTCTGTTTCTTCGATGTCAGTCATTACAAAACTTGTTAATAAAGTTGTGTTGATTGTGTGGGTGTATGAAGTATCCACATGTGGTATTTTAGCAGCCATTCTTTTACCTATGTTTGTAAAATGGTCATTTATTTCATCAACAAATTCTGCAGTATTTGTTTTATAAAGTTTTCCATCAATCAAAATTTTTTCAGGAATACCATTATGAGATGATTTATTTGTTTTGGATATTAAAGTATTAATTATTTTCCATGTTTCTAATTTATCATTATTGCATTCATTAAATAGATTATTATAATATTGTTGTTTTGAAATTTGTTTTAAATGTGTCAGCTTATTACAAAAAGATTTGTACAATGAAACTTTACTAATATCTCCATGTTTGTAACATGCCCTAAATAATCTATTTTTTGTTTTAATGGAAGTATATATGCCTTTTGTAATCCAAGGTTTCTTTGAGAGTTTTTTTTCTCTTCTAGATAGTTGCTTTACTGGTGCATATTGATTCAGTAATTTAAAAAAAAAAGAAATGAAATTTTGGAAGTTATTTTCAATATCATTGTCTATTAATATATTTTCTTCAATTTGGTGAAGTTTGCTGTTTAGATCATCCAGAAATAACTCCGGGTTAAAATTTCTCATGCATCTAGTATATGCAGCAATGTCATTTGAAATAATACTTTTACAATTTTTTATCAAAACAAACACAGGCAAATGATCAGATATATCATACAAACAAATACCACACTCCTTACCATTTGAAATGTTGTTTGTATAAATATGATCCAATAACGAGGGTTTACTATTAAAAGAAAATCTAGCTGGGTTATTAATTAAAGAATTACATCCATTAGACAGTAATGTTTCTATATAAGTAGCAACTCTTTTATTAGAACTGCTTGATAGTAAATTTATATTAATATCACCACAAATAATATATTCACATTTTGCATTTTCAAAATTTAATAATGTAGTGGTAAGACATTTTTGGAATTCTTGAAAATTGTAATTTGGGTGTCTATATATTACCCCAACAATAATTTTTTTTCCAGTTTTTTTTTCAACTTCCACCCATAAATTTTCACAACCAGTTATATTAAAATTGATGTTTTCTTTTACACAAACATTGACATCCTTTTTTAGATACATAGCCACACCACCAGCATTTGTGGAGGAGTCGTTATGTATAATATCATAATCATTAAGAGAAACATTATCAATACATGTATTTTTAATATTTGATTCTGAAATTGCTATAATATCAGGAAGAAAATTTATTTCATAAAAAAATTCTTCAATTTTTTCTTTATTTTTTCTTAGACTTCTTAAGTTAAAATGAAAAATGCTTAGGTCAGTTTTTGTGCTTTCAGCAAATATCTTTTCCATTTCTGAAGAAAAGAATAAAAAAAAAAAAAAAAAAAAACATAAAATTTAGCCAAAGTAGAAGAAATGATATAGAAAATAACTTAACATTGTTGTATGTTCACATTGATAAGTTCAACTACTGCAATGGCAAGAATGAATCAGACAAAATTCAGTTTAACAAGTATACGACACGAAAATTAATACACAATGAAACAACAGCAAAACTAGATCAAAAAGAGTTAAAGTAATATGTAGTATTTAATTGCTTTTTGTTTTATCTTTTTTTTTTAATGATATCCACGATGATTCCTTTATTTTAGGTTTAATTTTTCCCCCTAATTCAGTTCCTCTGTACGTCAGGGATTTTTTACCTGCTGACGTTTGAACGCGAGGTTTGAAGTATACTAGGTTGTGTTTTGTTCTAGTATTATGACTGTGAATTTTTTTGATATCAACGAAGCAGTCTTTGAGTGCAGTCTTAAATTTTTTATTATGAAGCTGATACATGAATTTGGCTAGTTCAAGTCGATAAATGTCATCTAATTTCAAAAAATCAATGAGGCAGTGTGTGCTTTGTTGGACGTATCTGTAAAGTAGAAAATGTTTTCGCACGGCGGTTGCCGTGAGTCCTTCGTCATAGTTGCCGCAGTTGTTGAAGTTCATTTCTGTTTACTTGAAAGAAAAGAAGCAATAATATTTAAATTAATAACAACATTGTTGTGAACATCAATCAAACAGCGTTCATTTGCATCAACAGCAAGCCTACAAAAATCAAAAAAAAATCATGTCCGATTATCAAAAAAAAAATTCAAATCAATTTTTATAAAATTCAAAGTATAGTCTTTAGAAGAACTAAAATTAATTTTCAAGGTTTGTGTACCATACGTTTGGATAACGTTGGATGTCGCAGAATATAAAACAGTAAAGTGTGGACTAGTTTAAGCTCACGTTTGGAAGCACTAATCAACGAATATAATGAGTCAGTGTTCGTTAAAAAAAAAAGAAATGTTGTTAACAAAATCATAGGCCATCAACAATTTGCAATTTTGAGTTGTTCGTAGCATAGAAAAAAAAGCGATTTTACAAGAGATAAGCTGTGCGCTGCAGAATGTTGGACCAAAACGGCACGAGTTTAAAATTAAAATTTAAAGTCAAATTATTTTTACTATTGTTAGCAGTAAAAACCAGGTTGTTCATCGGTGGAAATTGGCGAATGATGTTTCAAATAGGCTTTAAATTATTTTTGCGAGAATTCAATTTAGAACTTTGTTACCGACTGGTCATTAAAATAGCAAAGCAAAAACAATGGAGAAACGATGATCGGCGATCATTACATAGGATTGGCAATAAGGTGGAAAATAATAAAAGCAAAAAAAAATTAGTTCTTACCTTTGTTGAACGTCGTCGGGCACCAAACCAAGTTAAATCTTACTTACCGTATATTATATCGTTTATTATACAAGTTATACTTATACGTATATATATATATATGTATATATATAAAATTTCTTTTTTTTTAAATCTTTCTTATATTATTTTTAAACCAAAGTTAAAACAGGGTGCCAATTGTTAAAAAAATTTTTACAAGTATTTAAATTATTTACAATTATTTAAATTTACATTATTTACATACAATTATTACATCACATCGAGGTCACCAAAATGTTAGGATTAGGAGTTTGGTTGTTTTAAACTAACCCTAACACAGTATAACCAAACTTATATCAAATAAACTTTATTGAATTTATTATAGCACGATCACGTTATGCATTATTTCGTCGCTTGTCTACTGAGTCTACAGCTACGAAACAATTGATATATATAGTGAACATCACTGAATGAACAAATCACCGACCGTGGGATACAGAAACGCTTTCACACAAAAGTTCACACGATGAATATTATGAGAAGCGGGGCACGACCGATAAAACAAAGCATAAGCCGAATATAAGGCAAGCACGCTGCAGCCGAGCTTTTGGCATACATGTAGCGTTTTTGTTATGTAGGACCGCTACTGCCTAGCGTGTTCTTCTTTTATTGGTAAAGTTGATGAAGTTCTTTCTATAACTCAAAAACAAATAATCAATCTTGAACTTCCAAACTTGTATTTTCAATCTCCGTTATTTCCAATCTCTCTGTTAAGTCTTTTTGCAGCAAATATAGAACACAAAAGACTTTAGGGCGATTATAAACACGCGACAAGAAAATCACAAAAATAGTGCGGTACAAATGAAGATGAACAAAAGCAAGATAAACAAAAAAGTTGGTTCGAACCTCGCAGTCGTCACACTGGCCAGTCTCCAGATGAAACATGTACTGGAAGGACCGTTGAGATCGGTTGATCCAAAGTTTCGTGTGACGTGCTGCAAGTGCAAAATTCTTTTACAGTTCGTCAGCTCGTGGATGAGGACCCGTTGTTCATGACTACATTCCGTCCTAATGTTGCGCCATTTCTCCGAAAGCATCCTTGTTTTGTCTCCAAGCGATAACCTATTTACTTGAGTGGGGGGTTTGAAGTGCTAGGATTTGCCATTTTTTTTAACTTGTTTGGCAATTGGCATTTCCCCCACTACTAGAGAACAAAACCGCTCCCAGGAGTATCCAATGGTTAGGATATACTGGAATGCAGTCGACGAGTTCTGGAAGGTTCACGTCTAGCGAAACGAGGCTTGTTCTTCTTCACTCTTCTTTCTTCATACAAGATTGTTCTTTATTCTTTTGGAAGAGGCGTTGTCGTGGGTAGCGCAACGGTAGCGCTTCTGACTCCAGATCAGAAGGTTGCGTGTTCACATCACGTCGGGGTCACCAATGTAGCGTTTTGGTATATAATAGGCTGCTACTGCCTAGCGTGTTCTATTTCTTTCTTCTGTTACTAAAAACCAAATAGTCAATTATAAGCTTTCAAGCATGTATTTGCATCAATCTCCATTTTCTTATTTTCAATCTGTCTCGATTGCCATTTCACACGGAACATAAAGACTGCGAAGGAAGACTTAAGGCGAAAAATCGCGTAATGGAAAAATAACACGTGACAAGAAAATAATCAAAGAAAAATAGTGCAAATTAACAAAAGCAAGATAAACAAAAAAGTGGGTTCGAACCTCGCAGTCGTCACATACACGAATCACGACAACTCTTTCTAATTAAATAAGTTTTATATTTTGTTTGCATGATTCTATTGCAACCAATTAACGCAACGGTCTTGCCTGCATTAGCTTTTGATAACGATACGAAATCTTCTCTCTTTGGTTCTCTTTGGTTGAGTATGGACGCACCCAAGCTGGTAAACCGCGTATAGGCTCACTTGTAAGTCCAAACTTTATTATCCAAGGCGAGCATTGTATTATAAACATTATCACCCTGGGCGAACTCTCATTTTTCTGTAAAAGATTTTTGCAGATATACATCAAGCCGTGTCGAAACACATAACGGTTTGACCGATTTAAATTCGTTGCTCGCAACTATTGCCCAGACTGCTGTAGATAGGGATAAACTACAGCGTGCTATCTTCTCGCTTCAAGCAAGTGAAGTTTACGACGCCAATTTTTCTTTTATCACAAACTCTGTGCGTCATTTTGCCAGACATACTTTTCTTTTGGCCCTTGAAGAACTTTCCACACCTTTCATAACCATCATGCTTATTCTAATACAAATTTTAACAACAATGTGGATTTTGGTTTTTACGTTGAAATGTGTTTAAAAAAGTATCTTCCAAAATTGTTGTCATAGGCAAAGGCAATTTTTTTTTGTGTATGTTCTTGTTTTATCGTACTGTCGCTTACTTTATAGCTGTTATGTTAATGCATGCTTAAATTCAATTTTTTTTTTCAGACTGTATTAGTTTTTATATTTATCAATCAATTACGCAGATCGTTGTCGCTTATGTTTGTTTTGCAGTGCTCAGCCGTCATCATCTTGTACAACACTGCCACCTCACGACCATAACTTCACAACTTCAAACAAACTTCCGAATTGCACCAAACTTCATTTACAAAAGACGATGCCATTTCAACGACTTTCAAAAAAATAACCGAATTGGAATCAACTACTATATTGAAGATGCAAGCGAAGATATCGAACAGTTCCAATTTTTTGATGAAGGACTTTTAACACCTACTTTCAACAACTTGATTGTTATAATTTTTGTAACTGTTGAATAGTTTCAAAAAATACTTTTCGCTGTTGGATGTGTTTGTGATGCAATGTCAATTTTTATAATTTTGAATTTATGTATAATTATTTCAAGCTACGAATTTAAAACTACATGTCTCATTTTATACACTTTGCAACAGTCATAAAATATAATATATCAAAGGTGATTAAAGATTCGTCAATAACGTTTATATTGGAAATATAGTGGAAATATTTTTATTTTTGGCATTATAAACTGTCTTAATGGTGAGATTCGAAGTTACTTTCACAAACATTTCACTTACAATTTTACAACACTTCATCACTCCAATATTTCGTGTTTCACATATCACACACACAACCTACATTTCCATATTATGTTTTTAATGTTTTAGTGTTTGAATTACTGGTTTCAATTTGTAATTTCATTTTTCCTAGAAATAATTTTTTCACTTTAATAATTTTAATTATTCTGTATTTCTGTATTTTTATTTTCAAATTTGCGTCCACAAATTTTTTTTTGCAACTAGGGGGAGAATTTCGTGATTCGTGTATGCCAAATGCGCGGCTGCAGCGTGCTTGCCTTATATTTGGCTTATTCCGCTTTCATATCTCGCGTTTTAAATTTTTGTTTGATTAATTAAATTAAATTTTAGTCAATTTAGTTTTTTAATTTACCACTGTTACAAATTTGTAACGTTTAAAAAAAGGGAGGGGTTAAGTTTTTTTTTTAAGTTTTGTTTTAGTTGCATTTCTAATGCAATTTTAATTGCCAAAACACACTAAATAAATTTTTTTATTTAAAACATAAAAGCGGACGGTAGAGGGTTAAACAATCACTTTGGCAAATACTGACTAAAGAACATATTTTGGAGACTGCATCCACTTGTGTGCAATGAGTGTGTAGCTAACTCATCACCGCAAATCATCTTTCGTGCATATAGTATTTGCTTCGATTTTGTTGCAATTGTATTTTCACACGTTATATTTCGCTCGCTGCAGACTCGGTTTGCAGCGCCCTTCCGCTCGCTGCACAACGTTTAATTACTGCCATGGCAACTGTCATGTAATAATTTTGCAATTTTAGTATTTCCTTTCTGTACCGCCTTTCCGTTTCCCCCCCCCAACTGATCGTTGGCTGATCGCGCCATCAATGCTATTTTGTGTGATTATTATTATTATTATTACCGCCTTTTGTGTAATGTATTTTCGACACACCGCATACAGGATGTAGCCTGATCACCTGACCTACGCCTCGTGGTTTTAGCTACATGTAAAAAAGGTCAGGCGTAATAATAGAAACTCTATAAATTACTCTGACGTTATATACACTCGCTGGCCGAATCGCCGGACAGAGAGAGAGAGATTCCGAGACCGCACGGACCGCGCAGACAACCGAGACTCATATAGCTGCTGTGCAATTTAACTCGAGATTAATCCTTGCAACGTGATCAAGCGAAGATTCTACTTATTGTCTAATTCCGAAGTTTTTAGTGTTGTTCTGTCTGTTCATTTCAAGTTGTGCCCCTTTTCAATAAAAGGAGTTTAAAGGTTAACTGTGTGCCAAACACCACTCACGCCACATTGGTGCCCGGAGTGTTTAAAGGAAGCTTGGGACCCGAACCTGATCAACGCTTAAAGTGTTCACGAAATCGAGAACTCACTTGAAGAATTCCCGAAATCGCCGATTTCTATCATCAGCAAGCATCTCCTACGAGCAGCAACTCAACTTCGGACTTCAGCTGCTTTATCGGGATTATTCTTCCAGCAAGCATCTTCAACTTTTTATCTTGCAACTCTACGACGTTGAAGATCGCCGGTTCTTCTCAATTCCAAGACCTTTTTCGCCCAATCAACTCGCAGGTTTGATAATTTTCCTGGTTTGTTTTATTAGTATGTGGCGCTAAATTTTCAATTGCGCGATAGCAGAAGTACCAAAAAAAACGGACTTGCTGTTTAAGTTTTAAAGAGTGATAACTTGCTTTCGACTAAGTTTTTGAACAAATTGACGTGATAATTTCTTAACTAGTACTATTTACCTAAACTCCCAGTTTTGATGCGCTCACGTTTTCCTCGCATTTTGCCAATATTTGTAAACAGCTGCAATTTCGAATACCGCTATCATAATACTTCTGTGTATAAATTTTGATACTTTATATTATTATGGATCGTATAAATTCTCTGTTATCGTTGCGTGGAAGCAAGATCCCACGCCGAAAATTTAAATCAATGTCGCCGAAATGTACTGCCATTTCCTCCGTTGTTAGTTCCGCTTCATATTCTAATATTTTTACAACTTCGACTACTAACTCCCTTTCGACCGACATTTCAACTTGCGAGAATGATATGACTAATGCTACAACCCTCAACGATATTCTTACGCGCACCCGAACTCCAATTTCAGAACCTATCTATACCCTATTTTCCTCATCCTCCACACCCCATTCTTCTGACTCTAATATAGGAATCGAAACGTGGGCACGCAATTTAACCACACCTATTCTTCATCCTTCGCCCCAAACTTCCGATTTTTCCGCTCCTCCCATCATTAACCAATCGCCTCCAATCAAACTTAAACTTCCCTCTTTATGGGAAGACGACATCGAGTATGGTTAGCTGCTGTCGACCACCAGTTTGTTCTATCCAATATCTGCACCGAATAAAGACGTTTTTCAGCAATGTTAGGCGCACTCGATTACCGCGTCATACGCAAAGTACAACATATTATTCGGAACCCCGGGAACCAGCCTTATCAAACCTTAAAACAAGCGTTAATCAAATTGTACAAAATCAGCGACGACAACCGTTTTGATCGCCTTCTGCACCAAACCGATTTAGGCGACCGTAAACCTTCAGAGCTTCTATCAGAATTACGCACTCTCCTCGGAGAATCGTGCAGCGAACTTAAATAAATTATTGCAACGCCAACTTAAATAAATTATTGCATAAATTGTTTTTGGATAAATTACCGCCTCAATTAAGTGCGCTTGGTCTTAGCCGGTTTCCCGCAACCAACTTTAGAACTCACGGCGCAACGAGCTGATGATATTATGGTCACCATGTCGTCTGCCTTTTCTCTAAATTCGAACACCCCACAGCTACTTCATAATCAGATGTTCGAACGGCGCCTAGACCAACTCACCAACGCAGTGGAAGCATTACTAAATTTTCGCAAAAACAATGATTATGGCTCTGCTAATCGCGACCAGCAATTTTCCCGTCCTCCGCAATTTCGCGAATCAAAGCGCAGTTTTAGCTCGGTTCCTACTCTTCACCCTCGCCGAGAAATGCCGCCGAATACCCCGCAAGATAGCTGTTTTCCCGCTCGATCCACAACCCGAACTAATTCGGAGAACCTTTGCTTTTTTCATACCCGCTTTGGCGCTAAAGCTCGAAAGTGGCGAGCGCTATGTTCTTGGCAACCGCGTAATCCTCGTAACTTCGATGATAACATTAATTACCGCGTGGCATTCTATTCCTGCCGTTCACGAAAAAAGTTTCTGCCAACGCGTCAGTCTCTTTTTTACGACCCTTGTTCAAACATGCGTTTTCTCCTTGATACGGGCGCCGAAATAAGTATGATACCGCCCTGCAGATATTATAAACCATATCACGGTCTGCAAGATTTAGTTTCCGCCAACGGCACCCCGATTCAAATTTTCGGGACCAAGAAACTAAACATAGATGTAGGAGCACGTTATACTCGTCGGTGGACTTTTAAAGTAGCTGATGTCGCCTTTCCCATCATAGGAATTGATTTTCTGTGTCATTTTGGCCTTGGCATTGACGTTATGAACAACACTTTTCTTTTGCCACAAAACTCTATGTACCGTCGACATCACGCGTCGCAGACACAAAGCAATTTCGTAAATCGTATTTCCTGCACAAACGCGAGTGACGCTATTAAATCGCGTTCCTCATCAGCTAGCTCGAATGACGTCACTAACAAGTTTCCGCTTGAAGCTTTTGCTGCATACAACGCGGTACGCAACGTAGATGCAGTTAACACGATCGCTCATTCTGTTCATGACCAACCAAAACACTTTGCTGCTGCGCCTAGCGTTCACGACGCTGCAATTTTGTCCTTTCAACAACGGCCAGAAGACCCTCCTCCAAAGAGCTATTCCAAACCACGCAGGTCGCCACGCTCTTTTTTCTTTTATGTGTCCAATGTAAATATTCCTCGACATAACGCAGTAACGCACCGCGCGAAAACTACCCAACCACTTCGAACCCTTGCCCACCTCCATTCTTAATGGCATAGTTAGCTTTCTTTTCTTGCTCTCTTTGTTTTGGGCAGCTATACTTTCTATTATTGCCCTGCGATCACTTTTGCTAGCTATCCATAACCGTCTTGCAAAAAACCCCAACTCTGAGGCCAACACCCCAGAGTAGTCATAATATTGTGCTGTTTTGTGTCTAAATAATAATGGGTTGCTTTTGAAGATTTTTTGCTGCCGTCTGTTTGCTTTTTCAGATTCGTCGCTACTTTGTAAACTCTTTTTATCGATTTCCGATCAGCCTTCGCCTGCTCCGTCACCGAAAATCTGGGGGGAAGATATGTAGCGAACTCATCACCGCAAATCATCTTTCGTGCATATAGTATTTGCTTCGATTTTGTTGCAATTGTATTTTCACACGTTATATTTCGCTCGCTGCAGACTCGGCTTGCAGCGCCCTTCCGCTCGCTGCACAACGTTTAATTACTGCCATGGCAACTGTCATGTAATAATTTTGCAATTTTAGTATTTCCTTTCTGTACCGCCTTTCCGTTTCCCCCCCCCAACTGATCGTTGGCTGATCGCGCCATCAATGCTATTTTGTGTGATTATTATTATTATTATTACCGCCTTTTGTGTAATGTATTTTCGACACACCGCATACAGGATGTAGCCTGATCACCTGACCTACGCCTCGTGGTTTTAGCTACATGTAAAAAAGGTCAGGCGTAATAATAGAAACTCTATAAATTACTCTGACGTTATATACACTCGCTGGCCGAATCGCCGGACAGAGAGAGAGAGATTCCGAGACCGCACGGACCGCGCAGACAACCGAGACTCATATAGCTGCTGTGCAATTTAACTCGAGATTAATCCTTGCAACGTGATCAAGCGAAGATTCTACTTATTGTCTAATTCCGAAGTTTTTAGTGTTGTTCTGTCTGTTCATTTCAAGTTGTGCCCCTTTTCAATAAAAGGAGTTTAAAGGTTAACTGTGTGCCAAACACCACTCACGCCACAAATGCAAGAGTGCATGTTATAGACATAAACACAATTTTTAAATAAACAATAAAAAGCTAAATATTACGAACAAATGCAGCACCATTTTTGATTTTTAAGTACTTTCAAGTCTGAGATGGATGTCTCGAGACACGTCTTTCTAAGTCTCGATTTTGAACCACTGTGTTTTTAATCCAGGTCGAGTCATTTCAGTGTAGTGAGCAAAGCTTACAGATGTTGTAAATATATCATAATTTTTTAGTAAAAATAGGTTATTTGTACGTTTTTTGGCATTCTGGCGTCATGGTCCTCTTTAAATTAGCCATTAGTCACAGTAGAATTGAACCATGGAAATGTTTATGCATGGCAATCAAGACGCCTAGACACGTATAAGTGCTCGAGAACTTATAAACCTGTTTTTATCAATTTTTAAACGTCTTGCATTTCACATTTTTAATAAAACATATATTCTGCTGCTTTTAATTGTAGTGAATTATATTTTATAACATAATGATAGGTTGCATGTGTGAGCATTGATGTAATTGTGGTTTAAATCCTACGCGCTTGGTTCTGTTGTGTCCTTGTGGAAAGATACCTTATGGCACTGTTTTTTGCTTTAAATTTTATTGATATTACAAAAATATATATATGTATATTATATTTATAGATTAAATTATAGGACAGATAACACTAAAGAGTACCATCCGTGGTATTCTGCATCATGTCTAAGATATTACTTAGCATGTCTAAGATATTACTTTTTTATCTAAGATAATCAGTTTTTGTCTAATATATTACTAGCATTCTTAAACTTTAAAAATGCCTACATGAAAACTACAAACCTATTTTCGGACCTAATTCATACATTTAATAACTGTATACCTGCTATTGGTCCACCCTATACATTAAATTATAGGACAAAACACTAAAGAATACCATTTGTCACTTTGCGCCTCACGCACGTCAAACCCGAGCTCACTGCCTGACCATGGTTTCGAGTTTTAAACTCTCATTCGGGACAGTCTGTTTACCCAATTTTTCTCGCAGGGTAAATGCTACATTTGATCACAAACATCAATTACTTATTAGTAAATCATAGTCAGGGTTGAACCAAAATAAAGGAGGGCTTATTAACAAAAACAAATTTTGTAAAAGATAAATTAAAGATAAACAACATCAATTAAAAAGGTAAACGCTGCATTTGATCACAAACACCAGTTACTTATTAGTAAACCATAGTCAGGGTTGAACCAAAATAAAGCATGGCTTATTAACAATAACAAATTTTGTAAAAGATAAATTAAGAACCGGTAGAGTTTTGACGTAATTTATGTTAAACGGTGTTTTGAAAAAGTTTCGGCAATTATTGTAACTTTAATTCTGGTTTACAGTTTAATAGGACTTTTTAAAAAGTTGGTTTGCACCAGGTTCTTGTCATATTTTTTAAGGCACAGGTGTTATATGGAATTAAAGTCGTTCGGGTAATACAAGATTTATCGTTTCATCATTGTTTCCAACTTTGCAATATCTTTTTGAGAGAATCATAGTGACTGTAAAAACACTGAAATAAAAATATTAATTCAACAATCTGCTAAAAATTTAATTTCAACAAAATCAAATATTTTAAAGATTTTTATAAGCGTCAATTAAGTTGACTGTAAAAACACCAATAATAAATAAAAATCTAAATCTTGTATTACCCGAACGACTTTAATTCCATATAACACCTGTTGTATCTTTGCACGAATACACAGGTTTATTAAAAAAACAATAGTAAATATTCACAAAAGTACTTAGCCAAAAAACAACCGTATTGAAATATAATGCTATTAGTTAATTTGCTGTAGTAGCTTGATAGCTTTGAACTGACTGCTTAATCAAAATAAAGGCGCATATTTAACTGTTAACAATTATGCTTGGAGATGCGCGTGTCCAATAATTGTTCGAGCAGAAGGCGCTGATTACGATTAGAGCGTTTAAGAAAACACTACGTCATCTATTGCACAATATCACAACACCTCCCCAAATAAACTACGACAAAAAATAAGGTCTCTTTGTTCTCGCTGATCGTCGTAGATTGTGTCGCCCGTACTCGTCTCCGGTTGGTAATCTCGGATTGTTGCGTTGGTTCATCGAAGAAGAACTAGATGCGTGGTCAGTCCCGGTTGGAAGTGTTTCTGTAGACAAAACGCTCGTTGGGATGTCACAGGGATCATCATCTTGATCCGAACCGTATCGAGGTCGAAGTTGATCAAGATGTCTTCTCCAAGTTGGTCCTCGAGGAATGACTCGTACATTGACGCTTCGTGTACCATGGACTTTCGTAACTATCGCAGGCACCCATCGTGGGTCACGATCTCTTCTAGGGCCGAAGTACAGTGCGTAACAAGGGTCTCCTAGTGAGTAATGATGTTCGACTTTCGAAACCACTTCCGAGTCTTCAGCATTTGAATGCTTGCTCGCTTGTCTTGACTGTCTTCCTTGCAGGAGATGCGGAATGGATGGAACCAAAGTGTCAATTTTGGTGCGAATTCTTCTTCCATTCAACAATTCGCTTGGTGACAGTCCCGATGCAAAAGGAATTCTTCTATATTGCATTAGAAATTCTTGCAAAGCTTCCTTTGGAGGTAACGAGGATTTTCTCAATGCCTGTTTGAACGATTGTATCAAACGCTCGGCAGCACCGTTTGTTGCTGGATGATAAGGTGCTCCGGTGAGATGTACAATGCCTCGTTGTTTGCACCAAGCTTGGAACTCTTGAGACATGAATGTTGTGGCATTATCGGTCACCAACGTGTGGGGATATCCGAAATGAGCAAATTCTTGTTCAAGTATAGCAGTGGTACTTTTCGAAGACGTTGAGGTTGTTGGATGAATGCAAGGATATTTTGAATAAGCGTCTACAAGGACTAACCAGTTTCTTCCCAGAAAGTTGATCGCATGGTCCAAGTGGAGTCTTGACCATGGTTTTTCTGGCATCATCCACGGATGGATTGAAGGTTTATCCGGCTTATTTTGAAATTGGCCACAGGAAGTGCATTTGCGACATAAGTTCTCGATGTCAAAGTCAATTCTTGGCCAATAGACAGTTGACCTGGCAAGTTGTTTCATCCGTTGCATGCCAAAATGTCCAAGGTGTAATAATTTAAGAATATGATTACGTAGGGTTGAAGGAATTATTACCCGTAAGCCGTAAAAAACGCAACCATTCTCTGTTGACAACGAATTTTCCAACTTTTTGAAGTCTTTAAGCTCTTCCGAAAATGCATGCGGCCATCCTTCCTTCACAAATCGCATTAGTTGGGAAAGAATTGGATCCTTGGCAGTCTCTCTGACCACAAGCAATGGATTGTCAGGATTGATTTGACGACTGATTGTTCGAATTAAACAAACGCTATCGACATCATCTTCCATCTCCTCCCCATCAAAACTTGTGTCATTTGAAAATGGCAAGCGACTAAGAGCATCGGCATTGCCATGATCCTTGCTTCTACGGTATTCCACCGTGTAGTCATATTGATGGACTAGTAATGCCCATCGTGCAAGTCGATTCGCGGCCATTGCAGGAGTACCTTTATCAGGGGCAAACAAGGTCACTAAAGGTTTGTGATCGGTGACCACAATGAACTTACGACCGTACAGAAACTGATGAAATTTCTTCAAAGCGTACACTAAGGATAGTGCTTCTTTCTGTATTTGGCTGTAGCGTCTTTGTGTTGCCGATAGAATTTTAGAAATATTGAGAATCGGACGCTCGCTTCCGTCTGCAAAGCGATGAAATAATACCGCTCCAATTCCGCATTCTGAGGCGTCACAAGATAAACCCAACGGAAGAGATGGGTCATAGTGCGCAAGTACAGTCTCTGTGCATAGTAACCGTTTGATCTTTTTGAAAGATGTCGCTTCTTCTTCACCCCACTTCCACTGTTGTCCTTTGCGTGTAAGCTTGTACAACGGCTCGGTGATTTCCGAAAAATATGGAGGTAAGAATTTGGAATAAAACTGCACAGATGCTAAAAAAGATTTTAACGTAGAAATGTTCTTGGGTGTAGGCATTTCTAGTATGGCATCAACTTTGGACCCTTTTGCAATTCCTCGACTTGATAAAGTGTGACCCAGGTAATCAATTGATACTTGGGCGAAAACACATTTCTCACGGTTGCAGCGAAGACCTTTTTCTTCTAGTCTTTTGAACAAAGCTCGCAGGTTCATCAAATGATCTTTTGCGTTGTCACCACTTACCAAAATATCATCGAAATACACGGCAACTCCTCGCAAATTTTGCGTTAACTGTTCCATGATTTCTTGGAAATACCCTGGTGCGGATTTAATTCCGAAAGGAAGTCTTTTCTGCAGTAAAACCCCTTTGTGAGTGCTGAGAGCCAGCTTCTTCTGGCTGTCAGGAGAAAGACAGATTTGATTATATGCATTAGCTAGATCAATCTTACTAAAGCAGTAACCACGTCCTAGCTTGCGCATTAGATCTTCTGGGAGAGGGATTGGTTGACGATGGTCTTCCAGTTGCGAGTTTACAGTCACCGAATAATCTCCACAAACTCGAATGCTTGCTTTTGCTTGACCTGGCAAAGGAGACTTTCGAATAGGAACCACGGGGGTGCCGTACGAGTTAAAATCTGTAAGCTCCCATACACCTCTCTTAATTCCTGCTTCGTATGCTTCGTTTAAATCTTGTAGGATTGAGAACGGAACAGGTCTTGGCTTCTTGAAAATAGGTTTAGCTTCAGGTTTAAACCGTATGTCCAGTGAAAAATCTTTTAGACAACCCAATGTAGATTCAAATAAAGTAGGAAACTCTCCACATAATTGAATACATGCCGCATCTAAGGAGTTTTCTGGACCAGTTGTAGTGACGTGCTCTATCGTTGCAGTAGATTCAGCACAACTTAGGTTTTCTCTGAAGTGATCAGTTAAGTTGGTGAGTTTCAACTTCATCATCGCCAGACGACCTAGTAAATTTAGATTGGGCACCTTAGTGACAATTACAGGAAAGGTCACGTCAGGTGATTTTCCATCAATACTTGCAGTTGATTGGAATTGTCCCACGACGGGTAGCGGGCTACCTTCAGCAACTTGATATTGAACTGATACAGGTTGTAGAATGGGTTTACCCAGCGTTTGCCACGTCGCTTCACAGCAAAATGTGTCACTGGCTCCGCTATCAATTTCAAACTTAATTCTGTGGTCATTAAGTCTAATAGTTTGATAGATGGGTGAAACAGAACATTGGATTTTGTGCACCAATTTCATCTGTTGTTTCACAAGCTTATTATCTCTTAGTCGAGACATGCATACAGATTGCAGATGACCTGTTTTCTTGCAGAAGCTGCAAATAGCTTTAATATGGGGACAAGCTTTGCTGAAATGTCCAGAATTTCCACACCTGAAGCAGGCGGTTTTCTTTTCTTGCGTTTTGGAAGTTTTGGACTTTGCGTGATAAACTTTCTGCACCGACGTAGAAGGTTGACCGTGTACGGTTTCCTTTGCTACTTTGGCTGCTTCTTCCACTTCTTGAGCCACTCTGATGGCGTTGCTAAACTTCAGTTCATCGTCCTTGAGCTTGAAGAGTGTCTTCAAAACTGCTTCGTTGTCGACTGAACAGATAAATTTAGTTCGTAAGGCTTCATCTAATGGATCTTTAATGGATTGAAAATCACATGTAGCTGCATCTTGTCGTATTCTGCTTGCTAGTTCAGGAATAGTTTCGCCAGGCTTGCGTTTCATGTCAGACCAGAACTTGAAACGTTCTCTGACAACAAACCGTTTTGGATCAAACTGCTCTGCCATAAACGTCTGAATATCATTCATCGTTAGCTCATGTATGCTTTTGACAGGTTGTTGCTGAGCCGCTAAGTTGCTAAGCATTTTGTAAACCGAGTTAGATTGGTTGGTAAGAAAAATTTGTGCTTGCTTGTTGTCGGGAATGGAGTTAGCAGTGACGAATGTTCGGAACCTTGCCAAATAATCAGTCCATAACTCAGATGTGGAATCGAATGGTTGAAAACTTGCCATCGGTGTTGGAACATTTTCTCGCGGTTTGTTCAAGCTGCTTTGTAAAATTTTTATCTGCTCTTGAAGCATTGTCATTTGCTCTTGGTGTTGCTTGTTCTGCTCGTCGCGTAAAACTGCCATTTGCTCTTGGTGTTGCTTATTTAACAACAAAATCAGTTCGGAAATTTCACTCATATCGACAATTCAAGCTGTAATGCAAATTCAACAAATTTTCTTTTTTCTTTCTTGACGCAGTTGAGTTCCTTGAATCCTCGTCGCCACTTTTGCCTGTTGTATCTTTGCACGAATACACAGGTTTATTAAAAAAACAATAGTAAATATTCACAAAAGTACTTAGCCAAAAAACAACCGTATTGAAATATAATGCTATTAGTTAGTTTGCTGTAGTAGCTTGATAGCTTTGAACTGACTGCTTAATCAAAATAAAGGCGCATATTTAACTGTTAACAATTATGCTTGGAGATGCGCGTGTCCAATAATTGTTCGAGCAGAAGGCGCTGATTACGATTAGAGCGTTTAAGAAAACACTACGTCATCTATTGCACAATATCACAACATCTTTTCTCAAAAAGATATTGCAAAGTTGGAAACTGATATTGCACAATATCAGTTTCCAACTTTGCAATATCTTTTTGAGAGAATCATAGTGACTGTAAAAACACTGAAATAAAAATATTAATTCAACAATCTGCTAAAAATTTAATTTCAACAAAATCAAATATTTTAAAGATTTTTATAAGCGTCAATTAAGTTGACTGTAAAAACACCAATAATAAATAAAAATCTCAATCATTTCATTGGATAAGGCTTTTTTAGGGCACAGTCAGTGGATTTACAAAAACAAGAAAAAAGTGTTGTGGGACCATTTGTCTCGACCAATTTGCCTTCAAAAACTTTTTGCAGTTCGTCACAAAGGGTTCAAACACAGAAATTTCAACGTGTTGGCATTAAATTTTTATGGTGAATAATTTCCAATGGCGAAATGGCCAAAATGGCCAAAATGGCCAAAAGCTTATGGCAAACCGGCAGCGGGTAATTTTCGGGTCGTGTCTAATTCAAATAAAAAACAATTGAAGTGAGAGTAAAAAGAAACAAACTAGTTGCTCTAAGAGATAAAAAGAGAAAAAAACGTCGTGCAAATTGTTCTTGGAAGTTTTTCAATGATATACAGTACAACTACTTCTTACTTAATTACAAATTCGAAAATTTTTTAACAATTGTTTTTAAAAAACTTTGATTTCCATTAAAAATTTTCAATACTTCTACAAAAAAAAAATCCATAGACAACCATTGTCATAAAGATGAAGCCGAGCAGTAAGTTAATGGTTATAATGAAAGCGAGCAAGCATAGAAATTACAGATACATCTGAAAACATGCAAAATGAAAATTTTCATTGTTTTTGGATTTTAAAAGCTTGACGGTTAAAAACAAAGTTTCAAATTCGGTTACTATTTTGTTAAGCAGGCACAAAAAAAACAAGAAAAAAAATTAATTATTTTGAAGCTCTTTCAATGATAATACCAAACCCCCAAATTTATATAAACTATTGTTTGTTGGTCAGATTTCAAAGAGCATCTTAAGAGGCCTTAAGCTACCAACAGCAACAACTTTTTAAACACTCATCTCTAACACTTGTAGCACTGCAATTAACAAAGTATGTATTAAAAATCCATCTATCAATAATTTCTCACATCAAACTAATTATTATTATGAAGTCATGTGCAAGACTACATTATCTTTAACTCTTTTAAAAAATCTACAATTTGCAAAAATTTTAATCTACTTTTTCATATTCAACCACAGCAAAGAAAAATTCATTAAAAATGATTATTTTTGCAGAATAAAAAATTGTTTATAACTTGTGTAACAAAATGATCAAGAATTGTGATTTTATATAAAACTAAATGCACAAGCACTATGAAAACAGCACTAAACATTAGTTTTAAAGAGATCTTCTTTTCTTTACAAAATGCTAGTCAAGGCGGAGTTGCCAAAATCAATTTAAATTGAAGTAACGGAAGCATGTGATTGCAAAATTGAAGTGTAAAGAAAATAAATTTAATTTAACAATAAACTTTAAGCTTTTGTTTCTTGAAGTGACTTGGCTTCTTCCATAGTAGGTTTTTGTTTTTTATCTATATATAAAATTAAAGCATAGTAAATGTAAATAATAAATTCTTGCACACATGCAATGAAATAGACAAATGCAAAAAGCATGGTTGGGTAGTTAAAGCATTGTGTTTATCATCAACATAGTATCGGTTCAAAATCCACTCGCACCATTCTGTCGTGTCCTTGGAAAATACACTTTATGGCACTTTCTCCTGCTTGGTATCTTGGCAAGCATTTCTTACGTAAAGTCATATCTCTATGAATTACAAGTGGACAGCAATATCTGTCATCTCTGGAAGCAGATTGGATTAATTGCCTACCCTATGCATTAGAACCTCTGTGGCTTTCCTGCAAGTCAGGAGGATAAATATAGAGATAAAATAAAAAATAGATAAATATATAAAGTGTTAAAAAAATAATATCAATTTAACAACAAAATTTAAGCTTCTGTTTCTTGAAGTGACTTGGCTTCTTCATTGTCAATAGTAGATTTTTGTCTTTTATCTATATACAAAATTAAAGCATAGTAAATGTAAATAATCAATTCTTGCACTCATGCAATAAAATAGACAAGTGCAAAAAATGGTGAAAATTTTAAAGTTTCCAACAAGCAACAAAATTTAAATGGCAACTCCTATGCAGCATATGCAAGATACTTACAAATTAGTTTTCATCATGGGATTCAGTCTAAAACACATATAACTGTTGATTTGACATCAATAACATTCTGAAGATTACTACAAGATCTTTCCTTTACATATCTCTTGTCTACACCAGGCTTTTCAAATCATGGCCCACAGGCCATTAAGGGGCCTTTTCACTTATTAATCTGGCCTGCCAAACAATTTACGTTAATTATAATCTCATTTGATAGCATTGCTTTTAACTGGAATTTGAAGAATTTAAAAAAATTAAATCTGTTTTTTGTGCCTTCTGGCCATCTGTCAAAATTTTAAAAAGATTGGTCCACAGCACAAAAATCTTGCCCAATATTAGTCTATATTAATCAAACTTTTCTGGAATTTTTTTGCACCTAGTCATAATTTATTTATTTATTTATTTACAGTATCTCAGACACAAAAGCATCGCAAACACACATGCAAAAAAAAGAAAAAAAAAAAAGAAATATCAACCCTAAAAGATGCACAACTGAAAAATACAAGTTTAAAACAAAGTTAGCACAAAATATTTAAAACGATTTATACCATAAGTCTGATGACATCAATGACATAATGAAAATATAATAAAAAAGTATTTTCTTATTTGTAAAATAAGCTGCTGGTAGGGCTATTATAATTAAAGCTAGCTATAAACTTAGCAAAAATACCTACAGAATTTCAATCTTAAAAAATGGCAAAATGTACAATTTCAGAGAAAGACTATTTATCAAACCAAAGCAAAAGGTTCATCTATACTCCACCAGCTATCTGAAGTTAAGATTTGTTCTGGATAATCAAGATAAAAACAAACTGTATAGCTTGCTATGTTGTAAATCTCTATGTAACAATTTAATAAGGAACAAAAAACTAGAAGACGGTCTTAAAAACGTCCACCCAGAACATGTAAAAAAACCTTTTGCATATTTTCAATGTTTGAATGAAAGCAGACAAAAAAACAAGCAAATGTCACTATGTCAATATTTAAAAACCAAAGTACTATAAATAAACGTGGGTTGTAAGCTAGCTATAAACTTAGTTTCCTACTTGCAAAAAAATCTCAACTGCACACTGATGGTGAAGAATCACTAAAGCCAGTTTTTGAGATATATCTTCAAACAATGCTGGACAGTAAAAAAATAGGCCACCAACTTTCTTCTTTGCCATTAAGCAATAATACTGTTTGCCACCACATTGACAAAGTTGCCAATGGTGTTTAGTCACAGTTGAATGATATTCTCTGAAACACATACTTTTCATTGGTTTTTGACAAATTGACCATTCGAGATAGTGAAGCTCTTCTGAGATATGCAAGATTCAAGTACAGCTCAAAGTTTGTAAAAGAAATGCTTTTTTGCAAGTCTTTTCAACCCAATTTCTGTCAACACAAGGAATTTCTTTACAATTTAAAACTCATTCATTAATGTTTTTTCACTTTCACTTCTGATTGGTTGTCTCTCTTGACCAATCAGATGCAATCTTGTTTTCTTTCCTTTTCTATTTCTGATTGGCTGCCTTTTTAACTAATCAAACTATTTCTCCCTGCCTATATAAGCATGATCAGATTGCTGCCTATATAATTCCTCCAAATGAGTGTAAGATGAAAAGTATTCGAGAAATGAATATGCTATTCAAAGCTATCTTAAAGTTTTGTACCGCTAATCAACTCTTCAAATGAAAATTGTTTTTTTAAACCTGATTGCCAAACACCAAATTGGAACTGGACAAATTGAAGATATTCAGTTTAATTAAAAAAATTGTTGTCATATATGTCAAATTAGTTAATACAATCGACACAAAAAAAATTGTTAAAAAGTTCTTTTTCACTTTCTTGTAAAAAAAAAAAACCATGATTGTTTTGCAATATTTTGTTAAAATTTTTGTCAAGATTCAATCAATTGTTGTTTTGATTTGATCAACTGTTGTTTGGTCAACTATTGGGTCACATAGAAGACAAAATCCTGGTTGCTTACCATTTGTCCTGACATCTAGCCCTGGAATGAGGAAACAAGATCTTGCTCAAAAGAAAAAAAAATTGTGTAATCAGTTGCACCAAAATCATTGTATTGATGCCTTAATAAAAAAAACCTGTCAGATAATTAAACAATAAACAAAAAAAAGACATCACTGAGAGTCCAAAAACGCAACTTTTTGAACCCCTAAAACTAAGAAACTAAAAAGGCTAATGACGTGATATTTAGCATAGTTCATATAGAAATGATTAAATATTTTCCAATAGTTTTTAGAAAATTTAATAATTTTCTTAATTTGATGTGCAATGACTCAGCTTAAGTTATTATTACTTGCATTTCACTATATTCCATTTGATTTTCTGTTTTTCAAGTAATTTTAAATTATTACAAAATGCAGCATCTTACATGGTAAATTTGATGTGACAATACCACTACCAGATGATCAAAACAGTAAGAATTATCAGGTAGACCTACTCTGATGTCTTTCACATACTCCAATTTTAAAAGACATGATAGGATCATCGTTTTTCACAGTCTGTAGTTAAGCTTGACAACTTTTTTTAACCTCAAGATGTAAAGATATCTGCTACTAATGTCAGTAATTTATGATTTTTTATGATTGCTAAAGCATTTTATTCTATTCTATGCTTTCGTTTAATTATATAATTGTATATTTCTGTAAAAAAAAAAATTAATTTTAGCTATTTGTATATTGTGTAATTTATTTCAATGGATATAAGTATAATTGCCAAACATTATAAGCACTTGATTAAATGAAATAAATTGAGAAAACTGTGCCAAATTAAAAAGTTTAAATTCATGTGATTTACAAATCCAACAACAGCAAATTTTATATTAAAAACTTTTAAAAAGTTCACAAATAAAAAATATTTTAACAAATGACAACATAACTTTAAGCTTATCAAATTTTTGACTTGTTTTAACACCAACAAACAGGTTCAACAGAATGTTAGCACTATAAACTGAAAAATGTATCACTAACTTTTAAATTTCCTCTTCACTATGACAGCACCTCCACCAAGAACAATCAATCCACTACCACCAACTAAAACATAAATCCACCAATAACTGGTTGATAATGATGATGATGATGTTGGTTCTAAGAAAAAACTATTAACATTAAGTTAAAAGTGAAATACAAAAAAAAATTTTTTTTGTAAAACAATACGTGTAAATAACACTGTGCAACAAATTTTCAGTTTGAACAAAACTCAAAAACAAACAGATGTGCTTTAGGGTAATTTGCAGGTGCTGAGTCCGAATTTGAACTTGTTTTTTTATGTAGACGTCAGGATTTTCTGCAAAAAGCATCTGAATTTCTGGTTGAGATAGAATATTCTTTACATTGTCAAGCACTATTGCCCATAACAAATTTATCTAATATGTCTTCTAATAGGTCTTTTTATGAGTTACAACAAGTCTATTATATTTGTAAAGAATGCAGTTCCCCAAGTTTAGCAAAACCTGGCATAGTTGGTGATAAAATATTCAAATTTCGACCGAAATGTATTAACCACTTAGTAGCATTTTACCAAAGCAATTTAATTATGGTTTTACAGCAACATTGTTAGTCTTCATTATAGTTTTTTTTGCTCTCCCTTTTGTTTCAGCATTATCTAATATGAAAATGAAGCTTTAAAATGGAGCAACACAAAAACTCAACAAGAAAATCACACTATGTGCAAAAACTGAACAGAAGTTCGATGTCGTCGTCTTTTGTGTTCTTGTTCTGGCTTATCTCATTTCAGTGACCAGCAGTATTCGGCGAGCATTCCAGTTGACCACTTTCCTTTGAACCTCTTTTCAATAACAGCAATGTCCTGGTGAAATCTCTCACCGTGCTCATCTGAAGCTGCTCCCAAGTTTTCATGAAAAAATGGTAGATATTAATGTAGAAAGTGAACTTTGAGTGACAACTTGCATCCCATTATGTGGTAGTTGCGCAACAAGTTGGCCACCACATCTTCGAAGTTATCAGACTTATGTAAACCAAGAAAATTTAGACATACTTGTTTAAAACTTTTCCATGCAGCCAACTCGGTTTCATTAAGTGTTTTGTCAAACATGTCATTCAGGATAAGTTTTCGTATCTGAGGCCCAACAAACACACCTTCTTTTATTTTGGAATCAGACAATTTGGGAAAACATTCATGCAAAAATTCAAATGCAGGAGAATCTTTTCTTAAGCCTTTAACAAATTGTTTGAATAACCCAAGCTTAATGTGCATAGGTGGCAAAATGATTCTATTTTGAGGGACCAAAGGCTAAGCTACCATGTTATGTTGACCTTCCTCTTCTTCTATTCTCTTGGCCACCCTGTGCTTATTACGAGCTCTGGAATCCCAGAGGCATAGAAAGCAGCAGTATTTAGTGTACAAGTTGAAGGCCTGGTAACAAAGCCACGACTTTTACGTCTGCGCACACATACCACAAATGAGAATGGTAATTTAATTTATCCAAAACAAGTTGCAAGTTGTAGTATGTTTCTTTGAGGGTGGTTGAATAAGCTACTGGTACGGATGGATAGCGATTCCTGTTATGCAGAAGCACAGCTTTGATACTTTCCTTAGAGCTGTCTATGAAAATTCTCCAGTTCATTTGATTGTGGATCATGCCAATACTTTGAAATAATGCAGAAACATCATTGCAATAGCACAGTTTGCCATCAGTAGAGAAATGGGAAATTAGGTCTTGGCTTCTTTGACGATAGAAAGTTACCTTTGTGTCTGGAGCAAGCAAATTCCATTGCTGTAAGCGTGAAGCCAAGAGTTTGCTATTAGACTTGGTCAGATTTAAATCTCGCACAAGATCATTTAAATCTTCCTGACTGATCAAATGTGTTTTGGTAACTTCTTGACTGAGTTGAAAGGTATCATCAGAATCACAACTCGAGTTTTCAGAGTTCTCTGAAGACTTGCCCTTTAGTTCAGGTAAGCACGGTGGAGTAATGGGAACGGGTAGATCAGCAGAATGTGGCACAGAACGGATAGCAGATAGTAGGTTTGGATACAAAATTTTCTTCCTGTTTCTTTGATTATAGCCTTTTTTTTGGTTAAACAGAAATAGCAATCAGTGATGTGGTCTCTCTGCTCTCACCAGATCATAGGCACAGCAAATCCCATATCTACTTTTTTCCCCGAAAACCATTTGCTTAGTTTACCACTACAATCTAAGCAACAATAGTGTGGAGACCAAACTTTATCTTGGTCTCCAACCTCACATCCAAAATAAGCATAATACAAACACTTGATCTTGTCAGTTAAGTTCCTTTGATATTTTAGCAGAGTCAATTCTCCACAAATGTAGCAAAATATATCAGGATCATTTTTACAAGATCATCTCTTTTTTGGCATTTTAGCTTCCTTATGGGCAAAATCAATGTCTAACTGTATAATACGTGCAATACTATGAGTATACTTGTCTTATAGTTTGCTTACAACATACCTAAATGCAAAAATTATGATTAAAAGAATGTCTGCTGCAGCTAAATCACAAGGACTGTTGATTTCTAACTACCTGTAAGCAGCAACTGTGACAGTCTGTTTCTGTTTAACTAACTGGATCATGGGTGACCAGAATTGCTGTTTTTTGTATAGATTTAACAACTGTCAGCAATAATGCCAATGATGGCTCATAAATCAAGCAGAGAAAATTTAGGCCTGTGTTTTCAAATTAAAATGTAAAATCCTGAAAAAACCTGACGTGCTAGAAAAAAATAAATTTTATATTTGTGTTCAGCACCCCCAAATTTACCAAAATCAACTCATTTTGTCTTTGAGTTTTTTTTTGTGTTGCATAGTGTAATTTGTAACACAATACATGTAAATTCATTAAAAAATACATCAAAATTATTGTTAGTTATTTTGGGTATAATAAAGCACTGAATAAATCATAATTAAATGCATCAGAATCAAATTATTTAAAAAGTACACTTACATTTCTGTTGAATATCTAACAAAGTAATGCAATAGATAACCAAACTACTGTTTGCTAAAATTTTGCTCATTACAATAACAAAGGCACAATAAAAAACAGGTTTTGGCACATTTGCTGAAGCAAAAAACAATGCAAACAATAAGCATAGATACTGCAATAATTGTTTATGTATTAACAGAATGCATAAAGAGCTGACAAGATGGGGTGCATTCAACGTGGTATGGTTGTAGGCATGCATGAAGAGTTTATGATTAATTGTCAAAAATATTGTTAGTTTTACAAACATAAAATTATTTGGGAAATATTAAAATTCTTTGAAGACTAAAAATTTCTTGCATTATCTGATATTTGATTGTTGCATTTAATATTGAACCAGTGGGTAAAGTACACTTTTTAACACAAAATTGTGATAAAGTAGTCAGAATTTGAGATGGTTTATTTTTGGGAAACATAATAATGTCGGATTTGGCATCCCAATGCAAGCCTTTTAAATGGCAAAGTGGACCAACTTCTATTGCCATTTATTACAGACCAACATATATATGATAAGCATAATGTTGGTTACTGCTTAAATCACCTAACACTTAATTTGAAAGTATAGAAAATTTGAATAATATATTGGCTTAAACTTTGCAATGCTCCATTTAGAGACAAGCCCATTTAATCTTTTGCATAGGTTACTGGAGAACAAGTCAGAGTTTTCAGTTGATCCATCTAGTTTCATAAAAATATGTTGAAGAGGACATTCATTGCAGTGAAGTAACCAAACTGCCCACTGCAACGAATGCTTGAGCTCTATTTCTAACAATCACATTGCTTCCTTTGAGGAACTAGTCATTGTCGCAGTATTATCACTACCTAATACCAATAAATTTTTGTTCATTTCTGTACCTTTAATCATTGCATAGAGAGCTTGGGCAATGCTACTTCCTTTTGCACCTTTAGGTGTGACATGAGAGTGATAGAATTCACCAGGCTCTCCAACTATTATCACATAATGTTCTTCCAATTTAATTCTTCTGTAGCTTTCATCATTTACCTGAGACGTTATCTGTTTTGCATCCTTCAGGCTATCTACATAGATGGCATTTACCATGGAAAACAGTTTGTCTTCCTTTGCTTGGACATCTTCTTGCCATCTGTTACACTTTCTCCATAACTTGCTTCTATTTATTACTTGGTTCAACTCTGTGTCTGTTATAATTCCATAATCCTGTAATACAGTTGTAGCAACAGCTGCACTAGCTTGATTGGATACTTGAAATCTATCACATTGCAACGACAAGTTTTTTTAGGGATATCTATTTTAATTAATATAAACACTGTTACCAGGGATATTACTTAGTTTAAAATTCATTTGTTCTTCTGGTAGCTTCTTCTACCGCAAATTTTAGACATCTATTTTGTTTATGGATTTGAATTTTTTGTGGTGATATGTAATGATCTTCTGGTGAAGTAGAAGATGTGACACTTTTGCATTCAGATAGTTCTGCTGTCTGTGTTGACAAAGAAGTACATTGATTGCTGTCCTGGACTTTTGTTTGATACTGGAGTTTTCTTATAAATTTGTGATCAGAATTTAGTGCATCTGCCAATTCTTTTTCCTTTCTGATCTTCATAAAATGCAAAATCAGAATCCCTCATCATTAGCAGATGTTCTTTTTGTTTCCTCTTTTGTGTTGCATCATGACAAAATATGTCAAAAAGTTTTTATGATGCTTCCATAAATTTTTCTACATTTCTCAAAATGTCTTTCCATATTTATTTTTCTGATAATAAACCAAGAGGCTAAATTTTTTCATAAGGTCAAATACTTTTTTTACAACCGTTGTAAGATGCATGGGGTATATATTGTACAAGATCCAATGCTCAAACAATTCTTTTGCCACATGGTCAGCCATAGAGGACGTGTGCCAGTTTGTTTGATGCAATGAGTGACATATTATATCACCAGTTATGACGTATTAGATCACCAGCTTTCCCAGAGGAAAAGTATCAATACAGTAATTGCTGCTTATTGGATCCACTGTTATTGAATCCAGCTGCTTATTGAAGGCAAATCCCATAGAATGAAATTGTTTAAATCAGATGGAGACCTAAAGTAAATACACTGGTTATGGGATCTACTGGTTATAGAATCCAATATGCCTAAAATGAAAGTGGATCCAATAAGCAGCATCCACTGTACTGGTAAAGCTATGATCACAATGCAATACTTTAGTAAACAGTTTTCTAGTTAACATTCTACCACATTCACATTTTTTTTACAAAATACAAGCATTTTTTTACAAAATAATGACATCAAGAAGCTTTTTGATGCTGGTCATAAAGAACCTCAACTAGTTGACCAGTAGTTGATAGCAAATAAATTATCAGTTAATGTCTCTAAAACTAAATACGTTTTATTTAAGACTGCACAATCTAAATTAACAACAAAAAAGCAAGCTCTCGTTTGCGACAAAATAAAATTGAATAAGTTAAATGTATTAAATTTCTTGAAGTTTATATACAAGAGCACTTAACATGATTAAGACACATAAATCATCTAATATCTAAACTATGTAGTGTTCTTGGAACTATTTTTAAAGTGAAATCACTGTTAAACAAAAAATCTCTTCTTCACTCTATCACTCTCTTATAAACAGTTGGTGTTATGGCAATAAACCTTGGTTAAAAGATTACAACAACTGTGCTGTAAATTTATTAAATTAATATTTAGTATTAACAGTAACTCAACTGTTTGTGATATTATGAAAGAAAATAAATTATTAATGATAGATCAACTTTTAACTAAAGAACTATTTGTGTTCAAGTTTTAGCAAAAAAATGGTAAAAACCTAATTGCATTTAAAGATATTTTTACTAAAAACAAATCTAAATACAATACCAAAAACAAATCTGCAGCATGGTCAAGTGGTTAAAGCACCAGACTGATGATCAACATGGTCTGGGTTCAAAACCCACTTGTGCCATTCTGTTGTGTTCTTGGGAAAGACACTTTACTGCACTTTCCCTGCTTGGTGGTCTTGGCAAGCAGTTCTAAATTACAGTAATACCTCTACTAAATTACTAGCGAACAGCAATATCTTGGCATCTCCAGAAGCAGGTTAGGGTAATTGCTTACCCTATGTATAGTGCCTCCGTCGCTTTCCTGTGAGTCAGGAAGATAAATATAGAGAGATAAAAAAAAAATCTATCTTTATTCCAAAGAAATGTTCTAGCACGGTAATATTATTGGTAAAAAGATGTCAAGAAAAAGTGTTCACTTTTGGAAAATAAAAAGTTTAAAATTGTATTTACTCTTAAATGTATTTTAAAATTATCTGTGATAATGCCTATAACAAAGGTTTTGGACTTTTTACTGTCACCAACAAAAGTACTTTCAATTTATATATGAATATATATGAATTTACAAACAACACTCAAATATGTAAAATATCATAACCAAACAACCAGCTAAAGTATTGTAATGAACTTGACTTTATATTTACATCACCAGTTGATCAAGTACTATAAATTACAATACAAATATTTCTGTGAAATTTCAAGAAAAAAAAAAAAAAATTAGCAGTTCAAAAAGATTGATCAAACAAATTACAGAAACTTTGCTGTGGTTTGAAATTATTAAGGTAATTTTTTTGAAGCAAGAGTTTCCGTTTTTTTTTTTTTATTGTTAGTAATGGAAATGTTAGTAATTAGGTTATGTTAATAATGGGTATTTATACTTGCAGTAACAATGCTTTCATTAACAGGTTTAATATTGTTGACAGTAAGTGAAGAAGTGCTGTACATAACTATGAAAACAACATATGATCTAAAGTAGATTAAAAGAACATACAATTTTTTTATTTCTTGTTGGAATGAAATGTGCTTTGTTAAATAGTTGTTTTTGGAGGTGTAATCTTAAGAACAGTTTTTCAAATCCTTAGTCTTGGCTTCAAACCTTAAGAGTGCTTAAAATAAACCTGTCTTTGACTTTACAACTGGTTACAAATACATTAATACAATTAATTACAGAGTCCTCAATGTTTACCATTACACACTTTTTATCCCACATTTATCTAAATAAATACAATACTGAAATAATATAAAAAGAACATTTGTGCCAGGTGTTTGAAAGTCATAAATAACTAATATTTACTACATATGACTGCCGTTGGTGTCAATTACAAGCTGAAGTTGCTTGGAGAATAATCAAAAGAGTCACAAATTATCTTTTTGGGAATTTTTGGCCCATTACTTGCAGAGTCTCCAAACTTTGGTGATGGTTTGCTGAAACCTCAGTTTTAAGAATGGACCAGATACAAAGTCAAGTGGATTTAAATCTGGTGATAAGAGAGGCCATTCCTCTTTGGATATGAAATTAAAAACATTGGTTAATAGTCACTTTTGCATTTTTCAATGTGTTTTTGGCTCAGGGTATAATAAATCCTTTAAAAATGTCATTTCTAAAATGTTTTTGGTTAAGTTTCACCTACTGGTCCACAAAATCCAATGGCTCTTACCAGCAGCAGCTTATACCATAAGTAGAGTGGCTCTCTTTGTTTGGGTACCTAGCTGTTGCTGAAGACAAGATTAAACAGCAAGTCTCTCTCAATATGAGCTCTGGTAAAATATCTCTGGTAAAATGTCAAGTATTCACAGGTAGTAACCTTTTCTTACACATATAATAGAGACACCTTGAAATTTTTATAAAAAACAGTAAATATGGTCCTATACAAGACATTTGCCCATTTAGCAAGACTTTGGATTCCTTTACAGGCTTTCTCGGGTGGCCTTAACCAATTTTAAAGTCATATGACACTTTGGGGGCAATCTTGCCCTGTTCATTTTTCCACTTTTCCAGTTTCTTACTTTTGACAGTCCTCCAGACCAGACAAGCATTCTGTTTACTTTTAAGTTTTTGGAAATATTTCTTTTAGACTTGCCAGCCTTAAATAGCACTACAATGGCAAGCCATGATTACATATAAAAACTTAAAATGATTGAGAATTATTAAAACTTTACAAATGGTTAATAAAATATAAAGTATTCTAAAGAATTAAATATTACAAAAGAATGTAATAGTAAACATTGATGACCCTGTATACCATATTGATTACCACATTTGTTTCTAAATGACCATTAAAGTCTCATTTCTAATTGTGAAAAAATTTATGACCATGTTAGGTATTCAGTTGTATTATTTAAGTTGTTTGCAATTGGTTAGCATTTTTTTTAGAGATAAGATTTAAAAAAATTATTTTCATTATTTTCAAATGTGTGCTTTTCATGCTATGAAATAAATTCTTAGCGAAAAATTTTGATATCTTATTCATTGTGAAGATTTTCATTTACTTTACCCTGTTCATTTTAGTTTGCAGTAATTGTCTGATTGACTCATTTCCCAAAGCTATCACAATTACCTTGCATGCCAGTTTGAGTTTTATTGCCTATGCATTGTTACGTGTATCATTCAACACAATAATCAGCCACATAGTTTGAGAGAACTTGAAAACTTTAATTTATCAGTATAATTAATGTAAGGTAATAACTAATTTAATGTTGTTTCCTTATTTTGTTATTTGCAGAATATGTTGTTTTTTCAGTTTATTAAAACCTAATGTATTTAACTTGTGAACTAGTAAAGATTCCCACATTCATTTTCATGTCTATTTGAATTATATTCTATATTTCACAATTGAAATAAATTTATTTGTTTTAGTTTTCTTTAAAATATTTACACAAAATTTATTTGTTTTTTTTATAAATTTTGAGCTTGATTGCACAATAGGCCTTTGTAAATATACAGTGGCAAGTCAAAAAGTAAGACTTTTTCATTTTTTTAGATTTTTTTAAAAAATAACTTTGTTAAAATTGAATTATATTTATCAAGTAATATATCATTAAAAAGAGCACAAAAAATTATATTAAATCCAATATTAATTAATTTTTTTTGAGAAATATGATTCAATTTTAACTAAATTATTTTGAAAAAATCTAATAAAATAAAGTTTTACTTTTTTGCTTGCCACTGTATGTGCTATTAAAGCCTGATTATAATTTCTAGTATCTTTAAAATACATTCCATCTTTTGCGAAATGTAAACTTCCTGATAATTCTTTAATACATATAAGACAGGCTAAAGGAGTATGTTTCTCCTTAATTAATGTAAATGCGTTATTTACTAAATACCTTGTTTTAACCATTGAAAAAAATTTTGTTGCTTGTGGTAAATCTCATTTATTATTTTTATCAAAAACTTTAAAATATTTTTATGTCCAATGTAATTATATTTTTTAATTTATTTATTTCATTTAATTCATTGTGTAATGATGTCATCTAAAATGATAACTTATTTAATAAGGATATATGTTTTTTTATATTTTTTTTAAATAGAACTAAGAATTCAATGTTTCATTATCCTATAATTTACAGTTTTAAAAAATTGTTGTTATTTCTGTTTTTGATCATACTCAGACATTATAGTGAATAAAGCATTTGACAAAACAACCAGCAAATCCAAGATCAGCAAACTGTAACTGTAACAAAATACAAGGTGTTTAATATTTAGCGTTACAGTTCATTTCAGATTGAATTTTTTCTATATTTTTTCAATGTAACTGTTCATTTTAGATTAAATTTTTTCTATATTTTTTCAATGTAACTTAACTTTTGACACATTCTAATGAATCTTTATTCTTTCAGGTATTTAAATTTAACTATGGCTGTAGGTTTAGGTAAACGAATCGCAATTGTTGAGCTTTTTAAGGCAGGAAAGCCTCAGAAAGAAATTTGCAAGGACCTGAAAGTGAACAGAATGCTGGTCTGGAGGATTCTTAAAAGGTATAAAGAAAGTGGGAATGTGCAAAATCAACCAGGACAAGGCCGTCCTAGAAGTGCTAGCACTTCAAAATTGATAAGGAAGTCCAGAGAAATAGTCCAGAGAAATCTGAAAAGATCCATCCAGGAAACGACAGAGTCCGGAGAAATCTGAAGAGATCCATCCAAAAAACAGCAAAGGAGGCAAATGTTTCGTATGGACCATGTTTACAGTTCTCATAGAGATCTGAAGATGTCCCCATTCAAACACGTGAGGAAGCAGCCAAAAAATGGCATTATCGGCCAAAACTGTGGGGAAACGCCTTGCGCTAGCCAGAAATTCTCCTCTCTTGTCTTGAGGCAGGCACGCTTTCTAACCTCATTTTCAGCAACAAAAAGAAATTCAACATTCAACACCATGTGAATCCCCAGAATGATCATGTTTGGTCATATGATGGGGAGGTAGAACTTCAAAGAGTCACTTGGGTCTAAGGGACGGTGTCAGTGATGTCTGGGGAGCCGGTACCAAATCTGTAAGAAGTCCTTTGGTTTTTGTAGAACAAAGCATCAAACTGAACCAAGAGAATTACCAAAATAGCATCCTTGTTGGTTTATTGTTGCCCTGATCAAAAGAACACTTTACAAAAACGTCCTAGGACATTTCAACTAGATTCGACACCATCACACAAAGCTAAAAAGATGCAGAAGTGGCTATATCAGCCAATGTTCTCAACTTCATTTCCAAAGAGGAATGGCCCCCTTCATCACCCGATTTGAATCCTCTCAATTTTGGTATCTGGGGGTACCTCGAGAGCAAGGTCTCAGCAACACATCATAAAAGTTTGGAGGCACTGAAGATGAAACTACGGAAGAAAAGGTTGAAAATGCCCCAGGACGTGATTCGTGACTCTTGCAGGTCATTTTCAAGGCATCTTCAGCTTGTAATTGATTCAAATGGAAAGCATATTGAATAAATTGTATTTGTACTGAATTTATATTCATTCTGTAACAATATGTCACCTGTGTTACTCCAATTGTATGTATCATTTCCCAAATACAGTTATTTGAAGTTGTAATGCTAAATATTGAACACCCTGTAAACTATACTCCAGCTCTGTTGTTGATTACATGGCTGTAAGAAAAAATAACAAATAATGTTCATTTATGTGTTCTAATGCATTTAATTGCTAATACTAAGTAATAAAGCCATAGTTTCTATTTGAACCTTGAGGACACTTTCCATCTATTGAAAAATTTCCTGAATACAAGCACTGACCAGTTAAATTTACATTTTTGGAACAAACTTTAGTCACATTTGAATCACATAAACATGGCTGATCTTCACAAATGATTCCTTGATTATTTTGAAGATTACATCCTGAACATACAGTTAATTAATATTAAAACCAAACAAAAAATCAAAATTAAAATAATTGTCTTAAAATATAAAAAATTAAAAAAAAATTAAGCCTTTGCAGTCCTCTTTTTTTACCATTGCAGTCACAGCGGGTTTGATTTTTAAAAAATTTTTTTTTAGCTTAGCATGTGTATTTGATGTTTTTGAAAGTTTTTGTTGACAAAAATATGTATTTTGTCATCCCAGTAATGATGGTGGATCATAAAGGGTTAAACATAAACTAACTTGAGAGTAACTTAAATAACCAATGATTAATTTCATAATCTTTTATAATAAATTATATATTTTTTGTGACTTATTTCTTAAAAACTTTTCATCTGACACTCATTGGGAGGAATCATCAAAATGAACTATGTCAAAATCATTGTCAAAATTGAACAATCAAAATCATCAAAATGAGCAATCCAATCATGCTTATATAGGAAAGAAGAATGAGTCTAATTGGTTAAAAAAGGCAGCCAATCAAAAAAAAAAAAAATGAAAGTACGTGTGTTTGGTCAAGAGAGACAAACAATCAGAAGTGAAAGTAAAAGAGCATTAATAAGTTTTAAACTGCAAAGAAATTCCTTGTGTTGACAGAGATTAGGTTGAAAAAATTTGATAAATTTTTATTTCCTATATAAGCACAATCAGATTGCTCTTAGTTCATTCTGACAATTTCTCCCAATGAGTGTCAGATGAGAAGTCTTTGAGGAATGAACATGGTTTACAAAGCTATCTTAAAGTTTTGTACCACTATCAATCCTTTTGTGACTTAATGTCTTTTTTAAAAAGTATCAGACTTATTGAGAAAATTCTATAACAATAATAATTCCTTTCATATTTAACATATTGTTGCAATGTTTTCAAAAATTGGTATTGCGTATTTTGAATAATTGTCAAAAATGTGGCCAAACAATAAAAGGAAAGGCAAACAACATGGTTACATTTCAAAAACTACTCTTGTCATTTTGTTAAATTTTTAGAAAAACATTTTCTGTTTAGCAATCTTAGTAAGCAGCTCCAAATAAAAAAATTGTTCAACTAGACAACACTTTGGCATCTCCAAGAGTAGCTAGGGTAATTGCTTGACAATTCCAATAAGTTTAACACTTCTGACATTGCACTGTGATTTAGAAAAAAATAAATAGAAATCTAAGTTTTCAAGTTGAGCAGATTTAATGTCATAAAACAAAATTGATAAATATGTTTTAATGAAGTGACACTAAAATGAAATTAATGTATTAAAGTTTGCATTTATTTGCTGAACTCCTCTTTGAGCAAAACCAGTAACAAGGATAGCAATAAAGTATATCTGAAAAATAAATATTGCTTTTAGAAAAAAACTTAATAATTTCAAGTAATTTATTGGCTACAATTCACTGGTCTAAATTGTTTCTTGTACAATATACTGCTGGCAACTTCAAAATCTTCATTGGAAATGAATCAATCTTATCAAAACAATGGTTGCTTCAAACAAAAAGTTAATTAATTTACTGAATATACAATTTTTTAACAAAAGATCTACTTTGAAAAATGTGTGTTTTCAAGGATCATTGTCCTTACTGACAAAAATGATACAAAAAGTCATCACTTAACATCAGAGATCAATGCATAATTATCATATTAACCATTATCGTTAATCATAATGCTTACAATTATTTTTTTTATTTTTAAAAAAATTTATATCTCTATATTTATTCTCCTAATTTGCAGGAAAGTCTCAAAGGCTTTATACATAGAGCAACTGTCAAGCAATCACCCCAGCCTGCTTCCAGAGATGCCAAGGTACAGGGTGCACACAGTATTTAGAATTTGTGGAAAAAATGCATGCAGTAAGCGTGCAAGCTCTCCGCATGTGTAAAATTTTATTTTATTTAATAGCTGACACCATGCTGTACATTATCTAAAAAAACAGAACCAAAAGAAGAATTCACCTTTCCACAGAAAGAGGAATGGAAAAAGAAAAGTGTGTTGTTTGCCATTTGCGCTGGACATGACAATGCCACCATTGCAAAGTTTTTTGACCTAATGACCATGTGGGTGTGGAAAATGAGAAATCAACTCGATGCATCTGGAGGTGATTACGAAGCCGTGGCAAAAAGATCCAGTCACCAAAGAAGGCCTGACTACCTCAGAACTGCCAAATTCGTAGACCGGGTTAAAAATGCCATCGAATAAGATCCAGGCAAGTCAATGCACATGATTACCAAAGACATGAAGACGTCTAAGGCTTTGATCTGAAGATGTGTGTCAGAGAACTTAAGGTTAAAGCCCTACAAAATGAAAAAAGGCCAATTACTGACAGCCAAGGCCAAGGAGAAGCAATTGAAGCACTGTCAAAAACTTCTCAACAAGCTCAAACATCCTCTGCAGCGTAACATGATTTGGTTCTTCTCTGACAAGAAGAATTTTTGCCAGGATCAAGTGGTAAACAGCCAAAATAACTGTTGTTTGGCTGTGTGCTCCAAGGATGTGCCAAAAGTCATGCAGACCAAATTTTCAGCCACTGTGATGGTGTTTGGGGTGGTTTTGTCTGAGGGTCACGTCATGCTGCCATACATCTTCCCAAAGGGTTTGAAGGTCAACATGGTAGAGTACCTGAAGGTTTTGGAGATGCATGTACTGCCCTGGATATGTAAGGTGGCTGCTGGCAGGCCATATGTGTGGCAACAGGACTCAGCATCCTGCCATACATCAAGAAAAACGCAACTTTAGCTGAGTGACAACTTTGTTGATTTTGTCCCCCTTGATGTTTGGCCTCCAAACTTGCCAGACCTGAATCCCATAAACTTTTTTTTGTGTGAATCATGATTGAGAGATGCACCAACAAGATTCCATGCAAGATGAAGGACCAATTGATCAAAAGGATCAAGAAAGAGTTCAAGGCTATGAAGAAAGCCCAAGTCGTGAAGGCCTGCTCAAGGTTCCAAGGTCACATTAAGACAGTGGTTGCTGCAAATGGCGATTTTATTGAATAAATTGGAAGGTTATACATCAGTCTATAATGTGTTAAAATTTCATTGTAATTAATTTACCCATTTTTGAGAAAATTGATTTTTTGTGAAAGTTGGACTTTGTATTCCAAATACTATGTGCACCCTGTATTGCTGACTGGTTGAAATTTTTTATTTTAATTTTTATTTAAAGATATGACCAAAATTTAGAACTGCTTGCTAAGACTGCTAAGAAGGAAAAATGCTTTAAACTGTCTTTTTAAGGATACAACAGAATGATGTTAATAGATTTTTGAACTGCAATCATGTTGATTACAGTTATGATGCTCATAACCACTCAAGCATGCTGCCAATAATTTTTTCTTTGTTCTTGTTTTTCTTCCTTTAAGGTTGATCTTGAAGGAACCATCCATTAATACTCTTTAAGAAGTTAATCTAAACCTATGCAGCTTGCAAGGACTTTATTCACAGACTGTTTATATTGCGCTTGTACTTTGCTACAGGTTGAAAGTTGATTAATGTCATGCGTAGTGCCAAACTAGGATAACTAAAACTTTTGGGCAGTTTAATTTTAAGAATATAATGACATGAATAATATAACATGAAATTTCAAGCAAATACATGCCCAAATCCCAGTAAAACTTGTGTTTTTGTCATTTGTAACTTAATTTGAAGGCAACAAAATGCTAACAGCCATGTTTTTGGCGCTCTACAAATGCTTGTCCATTTTCTGCCTATAAATGTACTAAATTAAAATCCCCTTTTTTATGATTTTAAACAAGTACTAACACTAAAGCAAATTCTTTTCTGATTTTCCCAGTTCTGAGCTAATAATGTTTGTTTTATTGACCTGGCTCAACCTTTAGCATAATTCTACATTGCAGATAATGTAAAACAATTCAGTCTCTAAAACCTAGTGGCAGCAAAAAAATCTGATTGACAATTTCAAAAATAATAAAGTTAAATACTGATATTAGATCATAAAGTACTGCCATAAACTTTTTGAGCTTCAAATTTAAGATTTCAATACCTCACACAGACTTTTATCTTATTGGGTTTGCTATTAATCATTCAATAATGTTGTTGTTGCCCTTCTTCCAAGGCTATGTTCAAGAAGCCATTCTTTAACTTTTTAAAGAAGTCAATCTAGGCCATTGGTGGGCAAGCTAAAACTCACAAATAATTCCAGGCAGCCAAGCATTCAATGGAACTGTTGTAAAAAGGATAATAAATTAAAGTAAAAAATTTTTTTTGGTATATGTGTTTTGTATGTGTGCATGTGTGTGGTGCATAATAAACAAGCATAGTAGGCATGTAAATATTACTAACTATGAAAGATTAGTGATTTGTTGGGTCTGAATTGAGCCATTTTTAACGAATGTGATGTGAAAAATTTTATAGGGTTTTCCAACCAATAGTAGAATCTTCCCGACCAATAGTAGAATTTTTCCAACCAATAGTAGAATCTTCCCAACCAATAGTAGAATTTTCCTGACCAATAGTAGAACATTTTTTTAATTCAGGAAATCCATTTAAAAATTATAGCAAGCAAAATCCAACATTTCATTTAGTTTTTAAAAAATCTCACATATTCGCAAAAGATATTTCGAAACTTATTTGGAAATTTTCTGCCGTGCACTTAACTCCTCTATATAAAACTTGCAAAGTTGGAAACTATTTCAATTTAAAATGTAACACACCTGTGCTTTTGTTATCAAATGTTGTTTATTGCTTTTTGTGCCCGTGTGATGCGGGTCTGACTTACATCGGTAAGTCAACATGACATGTGGTAACAGCAGAGGACAAAAGAAGAATTATAGAGAAGTTTCTTGATGGAATATCAGTCAAAGATATTTCTTCAATGCTTTCATTAAAGTACTCGACAGTATGGAGAATCGTCGATCAATTCAACAAAACGGGAGATGCTAATGAGAAGAAGAGAGGCAGTGATACACGTTCTAAATTGACCTTAGATCAAAAAAATGAAGTACTAATATGGGTTGATGAAAATTGCCTACTTAGACTCAAAGATATTGTCAATCTAGTTCAAGAAAAATTTAACATTCTAACTAGTAAAAGTGCGATAGAAAGAATTCTTCATGGGTTTTATTACACTGTTAAATCAACAGTACTGGTCCCTCAAAGAAGAAACAATGTCAGAACAATCGATATAAAGGAAAGATATGCAGAAGAATTCAGGAGATTAGAGGCAGAAACTGAACACTCAAATTTGGTATTTATAGATGAAGTGGGCTTTTGTGTAGTTTCTCGTTCTAAAAAGGGCAGATCTATTGTAGGCTCTTCCCCTTATGTGAGTGTCAGTGCTGCTAGAAGCCATAACATTTCAGTGGTGGCTGCAATGAACAAATACGGCCTAAATTTATCAAAAAATTCATAATATTGCAGTTAACAGTGAGGACTTTAAAACTTGTTTGATTGAGTTAAAAAATCAGTGTTTGGCTGCAGGAATAAGTGATCTCGTTTTTATCCTTGATAATGCAAGAATTCATCACTACAAGGGTTTAAACAAAACAATTAGCGAATTGAATTTAAAGCTCTGCTATTTACCACCGTACAGCCCTTTTTTGAATCCTATATAAAATATTTTTTCTGTCTGGAAGAATCTAGTGATAAGAGCTTGTGCAAGGAATGAACAAGAATTAAAAGAAATTATTTCATTAAAATTTGCAGAAATCAGTCGGGAGCATTGCGATTCTTTTTACTGTAAAATGCTACATTACATAGTAAAGGCCGAAAGAAGAGAAGAAATAAATGAATAAAAAATTTACTAAATTATATATATAATTTTTGCTTTTTCCATCATTTTTTATTATTGAAGGTAAAAATTCTACTAATTTGTCTTGACGCCCCATTATTAAATATCAAACATAAAAATTAAAAGAAATACTCTTAAAATTTAGGATTGCAATTTAGGTTGCCTAGTTTTTCTAAATAAAAAAATTGTTCTACTATTGCTTGGGAAAGTTCTACTATTGGTCGGGAAACCCTATATTATTATTTTTGGAGTAGAGTAATTGTGAAGTGATGGTAGTGTGAATGTGTTTCAGTTTTTCTTTACATTTTTTAGGTGCTATGTCTAGGTCAACATACAACATGTCAACAGCATAGTCAAGTGGTTAGAAATGTCCTGATTTTGAGCAATGCATTTGCTATTCAAAACCTACTTATGCCATTCTGCTGTGACCTTGAAAATTTATGCCACTTTCTCCTGCTTGGCAGTCCTAGCAAGCAGTTCTAAATTTCAGTCATATCTTCACAAAACTAAAAATAGAAAAATAAAAAATTTCAACTAGATAGCAATATCTTAGCATTTCCAGCAGCTTGCCTTATGTATTAGCATCTTTGTTGCTTTATCCTCCTGCAAGCCTGGGGGATAAATATAGAGATCAAATAAAATAAAATAAAAAGATGTTAGTGTGATCATTGCTATGATAGGTTTTGCTCTTCAAGTTTCTCAGTTGGTCTGAACATGTATTGAGATGTATAGGGTGTGTTTGTGCTTGAATTATTTGTTCACAATGTAATTAAAAGGGAACAGGTTTTGTCAGGAGATGTTAACTGTTGAGTGTTTGTGTCTTGTGTGCAGGCAATGGCAATGCTGAAATCATAATTATTAGTCAATATTGAATAATTTGTGCTTTCGATGATTACAATAATTTATGTTTGACTAGGTGCATTTCAACAAACAAAAAGTAGGTTTACAGGCAGGTGCTCTACTTGACTATAACTTTTCTCTTTCTCAGACAGATGTGGGACTGTCCAAAGCAGAGTTTGGAACCTTTTTGTAAAGGAAAAGGAGATGCTAAGTGTTGTAGTAGCTACAATAGGGTGAAATGTTTTTGATATGACAGATGAGGGAGAAATACAAGATGGCAACAAGGTGACTTATGATATTTGTAAATATGGAAAAAAATTGATCAAGTTCCTAAAAAAACAATCTGGTGGACACATTTACAGAAAGTTGTACAGGAAGAAGATTTAAGCCATAATAGAAATATATAAGAACTCAATGACAGCAGTGAGGTTAAAAAAGGGTGAAATCAGAATGGTTTGATGTGAATGCTTGTGTACATCAGGGTTTGATATTAAAGCCTTTTTCTGTATGAAGTTGTGTTGGTGAGATAACTAAGAATGTAAAATGTGGACTTCTGAAAAAATCCTTTATGCAGATGTCATGGTGCTTCTCAAAGACAGCTGGTAGAAAATGGGGAAAAAGTACTTGAGATGAAAGGTTTTTAAAGAAAAAGATTAAAATTTAATGCAGAAAAAAAAAATGTAATGGTGATAAAGCTATGCAAAAATTGGCCACCAAGTATCTGTGTACAGTCTTTGAAAAGGGTATTGGAATTAATTCCATCATTGCAGAAAATTGGTACATAAGTGCTCAACAATTAAAGAAAATTTGGGTAAAGTGAATCTTGGAGTGCAAGCCAGCTTGGTTGCAACAAAACAAAAACAAGCCAGGTTGCTACAGATTCTTAAAAAGTATATACATTGTTGGTGATGTGATTAAAAAAGAATTTAAAAAACAGTGACCACGAAAATATAAACTAGCACAAAACTTTTTGTCCAACACTTGTCAGAAAATAAATGTCAAAATGAAAAAAAATAATCCATTGTCTTATACAGGGTGAGGTGTAAATTCGAAAACAGATTTATAATTAAATTAATTCTTGTAATTGTTTATCATTATATTGTGAATGTTAAGCCTATATTAAAGCTGATATATCGTTCTGTACATTGGAGGTAGTTTTTAAGATTTATTCCACAAAAAACACTTTGGTGCTGACACCTTGCAGATGCTTCAACAAGACAAAGCCACGGCCCACACTGCTAATGTCACTCAAAACTTGTGCAGGGACAATCTTCCTCAATTTTGGTCTAAAGTAATGTGGCCTCTTTGCTCTCCAGACCTTAACCTGATGGACTTCTCCATAAAAACAATACTTGAGGCAAAAGCTTGCTTAAATGTTTACCACAAGGTAAAGGATCTAAAGGATTCCTTGGAGCTAACATGGCAAGAAATACTTTACAGCCAGCTGCATGCTGCAGTAGAAGATGTTGGAAGAAGACTAAAGTCAGTTGTAACATCAAAAGCCATTTTGAGTAAACTTTTGGAATTATTATCTCTTTACTTTATATATTTGTACATATTCGTCATAAGCCAAAATATATTATATTTTTACTTTTACAATTGTTTTTATTTGATTCCATATATATGCTTCACCCTATACAACTGAACAAAAATGATTGAATGTTTGAGAAAGGCATCAAAATACGTAATCAATGCAAGATTTTTAAGTTGTAAACAAACTCTTTTTGGCACCATAATTTGGCTAAGTTTTCTAATTTATGTCAAGATAAATTAGAAAATTTTTGTTTGGAGTTTTCTGATAAACAATATTGTTTGTGTATGTATTTTGTAACAAAAAAACTTTGATTTGTAGTAGATTCTAAGTCAGATCAATCACACCCAGGAAAAAACAAAATTGAATACAGCATTAACTTTGAAGAAATGACTAGTTTTTAATGGCGATTTTAAACATTACTAGAATGTGAAACATTTTATGTTTCTGTTTTTGTCCTTAATAATTGTAGAACTACTGAAGACCAAAGTTAGTAAAACTAGTTCAAGAATAAATTTGAATATTTGCTTCTATTGGTATACGAGGTGTGTTTGAAAAGTATCGGGACTGTATGCTTTGCACAAACAACACTTGCAACAGTGATGTTTTTTAAGATGGTGCAATGTCTTGTGGTTGTAAAAATGTAGTTTCAGCATTCTGTGACAACCATATGCTTTTTTACAGGCTTTTCTTGAAAGGTGCTTTACTGTAGTTCGTTTTGGGATAATTTATTTAGTAAATATTTTTTTCTTTTTTTTTCTTCTTTTGTTAACAAAAATGAGCATTGAACAAAGAATCAACTTGAAGTTTCTCGTTCTACTTGGAAAAACTCCAACTGAAACATTCAATTTGCTCCAAGAAGTTTACGGAGATGCTACGATGTCAAGAACTCGGATTTTTGAGTGGCACAAGAGGTTCAGAGAGGGAAGAGAGGATGTGGAAGATGATCCTAAGAGTGGAAGGCCAACAACAAGCAGAACAAACGAAAATGTTGAGCATGTGAGAGAAAAAGTGTGCAGTGACCGCCGCCTTACTGTTAGAATGATAGCAGATGAGTTGAGCATGAATAGTGAGAGGGTGTGGAGGATCATTACAGAAGATCTGGGGATGAGGAAGGTTTGTGCGAAAATGGTACCAAGGTTGCTGAATGATGGGCAAAAGGAAAATCGTGTGCAAGTGTGTCAAGACATCCTGAAACAACTTGAAATTACACCAGATCTGCTGAGTAGAGTTGTTACCAGTGATGAGTCGTGGATCTTCAAGTACGATCCACTCACCAAACGGCAGAGCCTTGAATGGAAGAGTGCATCCTCACCAAGACCCAAGAAAGCAAGGCTGTTCAAGTCCAAAATTAAGGTGATGCTGATTGTTTTCTTTGATGTTCATGGAATTGTTCATCTAGAATTCTTGCTACAGGGCCAAACCATTAACCAGAATGTTTACAAAGACATCTTGCGACGTTTGATGCGTTCAGTAAGGGAGAAAAGAAGAGAATTGTGGGAGACAAAGTCATGGCTGCTTCATCATGACAATGCTCCTGCTCACAATGCCTTAAGCATACGATAATTTCTTGCAGAAAATAACATTGCCGTGCTGAAGCAACCATCCTACTTGCCAGATCTGGCTCCCTGTGATTTTTTCTTGTTTCCTAAGCTCAAGGGAGTCATTAAAGGAACCCGTTTTCAAGACTCAAAAGCCATAACAACAGCCGTAACGAAGGAACTACGAGCGATCCCAATGGAATCTTTCCAGAAGTGCATAGAAGCATGGCAACAGAGATTAGAAAAGTGCATTCGAGCTCAAGGAGATTACTTTGAAGGGGACAAGGTGTAATTTTTACGTGGCATTTCAAATAAAATAATTATTTACACAGTCTCGTTACTTTTCAAACAGCCCTCGTATGCTAACTATATTAGTTATTTGAATTTCAAGTGGTAGTGAGGTTTTTATTTGTAGACTTGTTAGTTTAGAGCTTGGGAATTGGTGATAAATAAATTTTTTATCATAAAGCAGAGATAGAAACTACATTGTAAATATTGCATCTGCTTGCTTGAGTGACATGTAAGACTCAGCATTTAAGCATTTAAGCATTGTATTGCCATATTTGAAAACAAAGAGTAATATCTGACAGAGCAATAGAATACCTTATACTTTCATTATTGATAAACATATTATTAATTAATTAATAAACTGCAAACTTTATAGTTTTTTTTCTCTTTTATTTATTGTACAAAGTTAACCTAGTGCCACTACAAGAAAAACTTTTATTTTATAAAATGTAAACTTAAAGATGTAAAATTTATAGGAAAAATTTCCAAATGCTAAATTTGTATAATTAGAAATTCAACCTTAAAATAGTTCACAAATTTAGATTAGAATCACAAAAAGCAATATACAGGGTGTCCATGAATTAAGGCAACAAACATTTTGGCCTCTACTGAAAATACAAAAAATTAAAACAAGCATTGCTACTCATGACTTAATAGGATAAAGAATAGGCTTTCAAATGATATATACTTTATTCAATATAACTCCCTTTGTTCTTGACTACGGCCTTCAATCTGTCTGGAAACGAGTCGCATGCAGCACCTAGCATTTCTTGAGGTATAGCATCCCACTCTTTCATCAGTTTGGCCTTCAGGGACTCAAGGTTTGATGAGGAGTGGAGCACACTTTTTCTCCAAGATGGACCAGATGGAGTAGTCCAATGGGTTTAGATCCGGGCTTCACACTGGCCAATCTTCCTTACTTGTGAATGAGGAGATTTTTCTCAGAATCCATGATTGGGTAAATTTTGAACCATGGGAGGGCGCCAAATCCTGTTGGAGGGTCCACGATTCGTCTTTGAACTGTTGCTCGGCCCAGGGGAACAGACAACCCTCCAAAATGTCTGAGACATACCGCTCAGAGTTCAATTTCACTCCCGTTGGAACAAAAAAGAGCGGGGATCTCCCAGTTGTGGTCACTGCTGCCCACACCATCACAGACTGTGAATTTTGGCATCTGGTGACAATTCTTTTTTCAATCGTGGATGAGGACGCCCAAACTCTATCATTTTTCTGGTTAACAGTTTGCTGGATGTCGAATTTCTTCTCGTCAGTGAAGACCAAATTGGGCAGCATGCCTTCTGCGATGTAATGCAAAAGTTTCCTGCATTTTTCGGCTCTCATGGCCACATGATAATCTGAGAGTTCTCATCGATGCAGCATCTTAAAGGGTTTAACTCCTAAATCTTCCCTCAACAGTTGGTGCATGGTAGATTGGCCTACACCAGCTGCAGCAGCCAAGTTCCTGCAACTTTGGCAAGAGTTGCGTTGCAGCTTCTTCCTGGTACAAACAGTCTGTTTTCGGCCTCGGCCTTCCTGATCTAGGGTAGTTCCAATCTCCTGAAACTTTTTGATGATCTTCCAGACAGTTGTGCAGTTCATTTTGAGCCGTTTAGCAATTTCACTATTACTTTCTCCACTTTTGGGAAGTTTTATCACAATGTTATGATCAATAAACATAAAAATAATTATTTTAGAAAACTTTGCTATATCTGAAATGAGAGAACAGAGTTTTAGTTTTAAAATGGTGTATTAGTTGTTTGAGAAAAACCGAATTTAAATGCACTAATTTAACAAAGAAAGTTGGTTGCCTTAATTTATGGACACCCTGTATTGCTAAAATAGCTATTATTTCATTGCATTGAAAACACAAAGAAACTAAACTTCTAATTGAAAGCAATTCTACAATAATTGTTCTTTATTTTTATTTTATGTAAGTGAGGTATAGTGCTAAGCAAGAAGATATTAACTCATGTATTTTATAATAGTATTTACTAAAAATTTTAGTACAAAAAAGTAGGTGGATATTTGGCAAAACTTACCATTTATTGATTTTTATAGAAGCTTTTTATTAGTTCTTTATGCCAATTTTCTAACATTTTTATTTTACTTTTATTTGAAAAATTTAGCAGTTTTTGTTAATTTTAAAGTTGAAATAAAACACTTGATGTTGATTAAAAAAATTAACATTTCTTTTAATTGACAAAGTTTCTATTGCACAATATCTTGTTTATGTAAGCCATATTCACATGAAGTCAACCAGACAGTAACAATGTCTTGATAATTTGTTAAAGTTATGCAGTAACTCCATTTGTTCTTACAGAAGTTCTATCACTTAACAGGTATGTTTGGTACTGACAAAGCAGACCTTGGTGGTGTGATAAGCAAAGGTCAATTTTCTGACTGGGGGATGTTTTAGGAACACATTTCTTCAGTAAGTGATTGTGAGGACAAAGACTAGACACTAGCAAAAGCTAGATCTGGATTGATGCCAGTGTTCCAACAACCTAAGTAAAAACTGGTGGCATTCTTGACATTTTATAAAAAGGCAAGACTATCAATACTTTTTTAACCAGCCAAGAAATTGCCATACACTGTAATCCCAATCAAAATAATGACAGTTGAAATTGCTAGCATAAAAACAGGGGTGAGAAAAAACCGGGAGATCTAGGGATCTAAGTTGTATTTGTGGATGTTTGTAGACATTGACTATTTTATAACCATTAGTGTCTAAATACAACCACTCAATCTCCAATGTCAGTGAAGAGTAATCCAAAAGTGTATACCTTAGCTGCTCATGGAGAAATGTGGCAAGGCCATGCTTCCTGCTTAAGAAAGACCCAGCTAGTTGGAAGCTTGGAAGTATTAACTTCTCTGCCTGAATCCAGCATCTCTTGTAGTAGGATGATAAGTGCTTCACACTGTAAAATAAAATAATGAAGAACATTCATCTTGCTCGCAGTGAGGCCTTTGATGTTCAGCTAGCGAATAATAGGCCTTTGAAACTTTTTAGAAATGTGCCCTGAAAAGGGCATTGTCCCATTCTAAAAAGAATGTTTGCTGATTAGCAGACTTTAACTAAACATCGGGATGGGTAGATACCCTTCTGTTTTGGCAGTTTCAGTTTCGGTCTGTAACAAGATTTACTCATGACTAACAAGGCTGCTTGATTATATAAAAGTTCTTTTAATTTTCAATATGTCTTTGTTTTTTCACAATTTTTTTCTGTAAATGTAAGTTCATATTAAAGTTACAGTATATTTAATTCTTTAAATTGCAAGCTACTTGGCTGACTGCTTAATATAAGTGTTGCTAAAATAATTGAAAAAGCACTTTTGAGTTTGCTCAATTCTTGCAAGCTAAAATTCTGAATAAATTTGACTTAAAAAATTATTATCAATCAAATTTTTATCCAGTTTATAATCCCCAATGAATGGAAGTGGTCAGATGCATCTTACTGTCGCAACTCTTCTTACACCAGCGTTTCCCAAACTGCAGCCTGCAGGCCATTTACAGCCCATTTCCACTTATTAATCCATCCCACTAAACAATTTATCTTAATTATGTCTGTTGTTAGCATTTTTTTTATTCAAATTTTAAAGATTTATTAAAATTGAATACCTTGTTTGGGCCATCCTGGCCCATCTGTTAAAATTAAAAAAAATTGGCCTACAACATAAAAAGTTTGGGAAACACTGTCCTACACCTTCTCTCCAACTACACTGATCTGCTACATTTTCTTTCTTTAAACCAATCTTTCTCATGTTTTATTCAACTTGTTCCCTCCATATTATCCTCAATTAACCATGTTCTTATTTTCCACTTACTTTATGTATTATTGTCTTAATCAAAACATCTTGCTTAGGTCATCTCAAAACATGACCATACCACCTTACATCATTGGCCCTTGCCATATCTGCTGCTTCCTTCAATCCCGACATGTCCATCAACTCCACTATATTCCTTTTGTCCACCAACTTTACACTACATATCGCCCTCACCATAGATCTTTCTGCTCTTCTCAAAATAGCTACTTTATTTTCTCTCAAACAATGCAATTCACTTCCATATAACATAGCTGATCTTACATAGTTTTTATATACCTTTCCTGTCATCCACAAAGAAAATCTTTTTCCAAACAGAATCTTATACTCTCAAAATTTCTTCCATCCCAATCTTGTTCTTGTAGTCACAGTGGCTTCACATTCTCCACTGGCATTCAACCTATTGCCAAGATAGCAAAATTGCTTCACAATCTCCACTTTATCACACATTACCTCATGTTGCACTTGTCTCACACCATTTGTTGCTTTATCACATTTACCACAAACAATCTTGCTGCACCTGGGAGTTACTTTCTTTAACTTAGAACACCTTACATGAATCCATTGGTCACATTTTGTACATAGCACTGAGTTTACGATCACCCTTTTGCCACATATTCGATATGGGTCTTTTCTACTTTGTATAACTTCATCCTCTGACACACACACCATCACCTTTGTCTTTTTAAGATTCACTTTCAGTCCCTTGCTCTCCAATGCACTTTTTTATTTTACAAAACCCTTTCTTCAGACCCTCCACTGTTTTATTCATCAGTACCAAATCATCTGCATACAAAGTATCTTTCATAAGGCTTCTCTTGTGTTTTCTGTCACAACATCCACCATAATTGCAAACAACAAAGGTGACAAAACTGATCCCTGAGGTTCATCAACCACTACATAAAATTCTTCGAACAATTCAGATCCAACTTTAACCATTATCATTGAACCCTCATACAGACTTATCACAGCTTTCACCATGATCTCTGATAGTCCTTTCTTTCACAATGCCCATTGCATTACTCTTCTTGGAATTTTATCAAAGACCTTCTCTAAATCCAAGAAACACATATACAATTTTTATCCTTCTTCCTGTATTCTTCTTGCATTCTTCTCGCTATAAAAAGTGCATTTGTCATCCCTTTTCCTGGCATAAAGCCAAATTGCATATCATCTATCTCCATCTCTTATCCTTTTCACCAACTCTCTTTCAACAATCTTTACTCCTTAGTTTAAAATTCATTTGTTCTTCTGGTAGAATAGAGGCAAGTAAAACTTCAACAAATAACAGAAAGTGTAATGTATTTATTAAAGAAAAACTCAATACAACGTTTCGTCTGTTACATCGATCTGTACTTCAATAAATTTGTACTTTAATAAGTGATAAAGATTGGAATGTTTTTCCAAAAATATATAGTAATATAAAAAATCTCAAAATGGATGTGGGTTTTCAACCTGTTAAATTTGTTTCTGTTGCAAGATGTAGATATTAAATTGTTATGTATGTTTGCCTCTCACCTTGTGTTTATTAGTTTGTGTTTTTCAACTTCTTGGGTTTTTGGATACGTTGTGCATTGTGTTTTGCTTTTACCTGATGAAGTCTGCCCGATGTAACAGACAAACATTGTGTTGAGTTTTTCTTTAATAAATACATTACGCCTTCTGTTATTGAATATAAATCGGCCATTTGTTCCTCTCAAACATCGTCCACCATTTACCTCTTGTCCTTCCTTTTTTAAAAACTCCACAAGCTTAAACACATTGTTTGGTTTGTCACATAAATCATACATCTCTTGCTCAGTCTCTCTCATTGCTCTACTGACAATTTTTCTTCTTTGATTTCTCTCTCTTTTGAAATTATCTTTATTCTCCTCTGATCGGATCTCACACATCTCTTTAAATGCCTTCTTTTTTATTTTTATTGCTTCTTGCATTTTCTCATTCCATCACCATATGCTTCCTTGCTCTCTCCTTTGTTTTCTCTTTCCACAAAGTTCTTCACAAGCCTTCAAAACCCCATTCTCAAATGAACCCCACAAATCCTTTGCTTCAGTATTAACTAACTCTTTCACCTTGTCCTTAAATTTTTCTTTTGTTTTAATTTCCATACCCTCCATTGCATGTTCTGTTTCATTTTTATGCACTTAAACAGGTTTTCCTTCTTTACATCAACAACTACTAACCTATGTTGCAGTTTCCAAGAATCCATCTTGACATCTTTAAAGAATTTTCTGCTTCCTTTTCCCACCAAAACAAAATTTATCTCAATTTAATTACAACCTAAATTATATGTCACCTTCTTTTTCTTGTTCTTAAACCATATATTTGCCACATATAAATCCTTCTGGTTGCAGAATTCCAACAGCATTCTCACCTTCCAAATTTTGCTTCTCACTTCAATATCCCATATATACACCCTCACATCCATCCACCTTTTCTCCAACATAGCCATAAAACTGGAGGTAAAAGAGTCAATACTAGACATAGTACACACATATGCTCCACAGATTAACAACAAAATGGAGGAGAAAATTGATTTTTGGCAAGACCTGGATGGGTTGATAGAAAGTGTATCAAAACAGGAGAGGACAGTTCTGGGTGCAGAAGACCTATATGGACATGTGGGTGAAGGAAACATAGGGGATGAAGAAATAACGGTGAGGTACAATGCTGAAATGAGAAACAAAGAAGGATTGATGATTGTGGGTTTTGTGAAGAGGATGGATTTGGAAATTGTTAACACTTATTTCAAGAAAGATGAACAAGGGATGAGGTATAAAAGTGGAGAAAAAAGTTTCCAAGTAGATTACATGATGTGCAGAAGGAGAAATTTTAAGAAAATGTGCAATTGTAAGGTAATGGTGAATGTGTGTCGCAAAGCAGCACCATATGGTGGTATACAAAATGACTCTCATGGTGAAAAAGGCAGAGAAAGTAAAACCAAAGATAAGATGGTGGAGACTGAAGAAGACAAACTGTCAAGAAGTATTTAGACAAGAGATGACCAGGATTTTGGGAGGTAAGGATGGATTACCTGATGAGTGGAATAAAACAAAGGAAATGCTAAAAAAACAGCTGAAACTGTGCTGGGAGTGACATTTGGGAAACGAAAAGGAGATAGGAAGACATAATCCTGGTATGAGAAAGTACAAGAAAGCATAAAAGAAAAGAGGTAAAGAAAACAAGGGATAAATTAAGAGATGAAAATACTAAAAGATGCAAAAAGAAGAGTAAGGCAAAAAATGCAGTTGCAATGGCAGAGGGAGGTGCATATGAAAAATGGAAACAAAAGAAGGTAAGAAACAGTTGTACAGATTGGCTAGGCAGAGTGACAGAACAGGAAAAGATATACAGCATGTGAAAGTTTTGAAAGATGAAAATGGTAATATGATGCTAAGTATGGAGGCAGGGCTAAAGAGATGGAAAAAGTACTTTGCAAAACTGATGAACAAGGAAATGACAGAGAGCCTAGGACAGAGGAAGCAGAAGTGATTAACAAGGAGGTAAATTGTGTCAGTAGAGAAGTGAAGATTGCACTGAGAAGAATGAAAAAAGGTAAAGTAGTTGGGCCAGATGAGTTGCCTGTAGAAGTTTGGAAGTGCATGAAAGAGATGAAGATAGAGTTTTTGACCAGACTGTTCAGCAGACTATTAGTGGGTAAATGGATGCCAGAAGAATGGAGAAGGAGTGTGCTTATCCGGATCTATAAAACAAAGGGGATGCATAGTGTTGTGGAAACTACAGAGGAATAAAGCTGATAAGCCACACAATGAAGATATGGGAAAAAATAATTGAAACCAGGCTAATTGATAGAGTCTTCTTCTTCTTCTCCTTTCGGCCTTTCCCATTATTCAGGGGTGGCCACAGCGTATCATCATTCTCCACATCTTTCTGTCTTCAATGTCCATCTCCTTCACACCAACTTCCTTCATATCTTCTTTTACCACATCTAAAAATCTTCTCTTTGGTCTCCCTCTTCTCCTCTTTCCTGGTAACTCCATTTCCATCATCTTTCTTCCTACATACTCTTGGTCTCTCCTCATGACATGTCCATACCACCTCAGCCTGCCCTCCCTCATCTTTATTCCTAACCGTTCTACCTTAACAGTACTCCTGATGTGCTCGTTTCTAATCTTGTCTTTTCTTGTCACTCCCATAGTAAACCTCAGCATTTTCATCTCTGCGACTTCCATCTCTTCCACTTGTTTCTTTGTGACTGCTACTGTCTCAAGTCCATACACCATTGCTGGTCTTACCACTGAACTGTACACTTTTCCTTTTACTCTAGCTGGTAACCTCTTGTCACAGATTACTCCTGATACTCTTCTCCATCCATTCCATCCTGCCTGTATTCTCTTCTTTACCTCCCTCTCACAACCACCACTTTCTTGCACCGTTGATCCCAAATACTTAAATTCTTTTACTCTTGGCACTTTTGTATCCTCCATCTTCACTGTTTCGTCGTCATTTCCTCCATTTATGCAAAGATATTCGGTCTTTGACCTACTTACTTTCATCCCTCTTCTTTCCAATGCATACTTCCAGGATTCTAATCTCCGATTACAATGATTACGCATTATACAAATGCGTAATCATTGTAATTGATAGAGTAGAGATCAGTAAATAACAATGTTGATTTATGCCAGGAAAGGGAACTACCAATGCCATGTTCAGTGGCACAACCAGAAATTATCAAAGGGGAATGGCAATTAAAGTAAAAAAAACTTTTTTTAGACATTCAATTTTTGCAAAGCTAAAAATTTCATTTTTCTGTTCTCTGTCTAAAAAAAAATTTGATTTCGTTTCTGAATTCGCTATTTTCTCCTGAAATCGAGACGATCTCTAAAAAAAAAAAAAGTCTTCACTTCGATTTCGTCTCCGAATTCACTAATTTCTCTCAAAATTGAGGCGATCTCTAAAAAAAAAAAAGTCTTCACTTCAATTTCATCTCCGAATTTGCTATTTTCTCCCGAAATCAAGGCGATCTCTAAAAAAAAAAGATCTTCACTTTGATTTCGTCTCCGAATTCGCTATTTTTTCCTGAAATTGAGGCAATCTCTAAAAAAAGAAAAGGTCTTCACTTTGATTTCATCTCCAAATTCGCTATTTTCTCCCAAAATTGTGGTTCGATAGAGATTGTAAAGAGGGATGGCATGTTATCTTAGTCGTAAAACGGTCTATTGTTTTTAGTTTGCTTTTCATTTAATAGGTATTGCAAAGGAGGATGGCATGCTGTCCAAACATCCCCCCTAGTTGCACCCCTGGCCATGTTTGCTTTAAGAATGTAGATGTATATGAGTGTATGATTCTTATTGAATTTCTTCCTCATTGGTGTACTTAGAGATTCAACAGTCCATGCATTAAATTTCTTTTTTTGGAAAATTTTGGTTTCTAAGAAACAACTGAATTTGTGAAATTTAAATTTTCATTTGGAAAAGCTTTACTGTAAAAGCAAGTATGTAACTATTGGGTTGGAGAAAAATCAATGGGACAAATTCATCAGCAAGTCAATTTCACAGGAAATTAAATAAGTTCAATTAAACTTCACTCATGTTTTAAGCGACAGCAAAAAAGTTTTGTTATGCCACTGAGGCAATATTATGCTACAATTTATTTAATATGCAAAACTTATAATCGCCATTGTTGCATACTTAAAAGTAAACTGTGATACCAAACCTGTTTTTACCATCTGTTCTTCAATTGACAAAAGTAAAAATTTGCAATTAAAAATTGTTAAATGCGTTAAATTTAAGTATGTTATTAGCTGGATATTTAAATTAAAAAAAAGAATTATTTGAATAGTTAATGTTTTGAATCAAAGTCGTTAAACATAACATGTTTTTTTGATTTTTTATGAAAAAGTACAACAATGTATTACAAAGACAAAGTGTTTGAAGTTTTACAAGCATAGGAAACTTATGATGCCGCAACAAGCATTGTACAGAATATTTACATTTTTCTATAAATCTATTCTGGTTGGTATACAACCAGTATTTGAAAAGTATTCAATGATGGTTAAGTCAGAGTGGTTATTATATTAAACTTTCACACCATAAACAATTTGTTTCATCTATTAGGCATGTCAAAAGGCAATCAAAAATCTGTAAAACAAATTGTTAGTTTGGTACAAGAAATAAATTATACTTCAACAGATAATACTAATTTATTCCAGTCTTTATGTTATTCAAATAGAATACTCCAAAATTAGTTTAAATACACCAAGTTAGTCAAATTAGGTTATAATAAATTCGTTCAACACCAAACTTCTGCCAATAGGTTATACAAATTTCCAAGAGGATATATATGAGAAAGCGGCCAACAGGCTCTAAGAGTAACCTTCTCCTACAAAGGCAAAAGGCAAAACTAAAAAGGAAGAACTACCTCATACTGTTACAGTAAGAGAGATTGCCAAAGGGCAGGCAACAGCAGTGCGCACAATCTCCAGACGCCATGTGCAAACTTTAATTAGTACGCAATCACAGACCTGGTTTGCATCTTGGCAATGCTACACTCCCCCCCTAAAATGTTATGCTAACATTTTAAACATTACGAAAGCGTTGTCAAGTCAGCAGAACAGTAGTATACAATAAAGTAAATCCAACATATATGCACATCAAATTAAAACACGAATAGAGATTGAACTTAGAATAAACAAAAATTTCTCCTATGAAGCACATAAGTTACGCAAGTACACATTTACTAAATTCAACAACATAGTCTTCATAAACAAGATTACCACAAATAGCAAATAAACATTAAAGCAACGTAATTTCACTAAAAATTACTGAGCTGTTTTTTCAATCAGACACAATTTGGTAACGGGTCTAGTTAATATAGAATTGTGCACCTTGACTTGGACCACTCGCACAAGGCCTTCCTTATCAGTTAAGGTTTGAAGCTCTCTCCCCACTACCCAATTTGACCTATGTTGCATATCTTCAACCAACAATACCACGTCCCCTACTTCAAAATTTCTTTTGCAATTAAACCATTTTTTTAAATTGCCTGAAATGTTGCTATAGATGTGGCCATCTATATAGACAAAACTTTTTGATAAAAAAGGGAGTAGCCTTGATAAAGACTGTTTAGGAAAACTCTTAACGTTTTCGTGTAGCTCTCATCAGGAGAAATCGCTACAATGAGTAAAGAACTGAAAATTCGAAATTTTATTGCATAAGATTGTCGTTTCACCAAGTAAGAAATTATACAAAAGCACAGTTGATTTAGAAGCACCAGCCACCAAGTGGTTGAAAAGTAAAAATTTTTGTTTTGCCGAGTAAGAAATTATACAGAAGCACAGTTGAAGAAATTATACAGAACTCCACCTGAAGAATTTATTTTGGCCAAGGAGCAGACGGTTTGTTCTGCCTTGGAATCTTGCTTTACTGGTAAACTTATCTCAATAGACAGACTCATCAATTGCTGCTCTAATTTACACAAACTGAAGCGTTTGACAGCCTGGATTTTAAAATACAAATTCTTCTTGCAGAATCGCAGCAATTTTGATTGTAAATTGAAAATCTTTAAACAGATTACTGTTGAGGACTTGCAAAATGCAGAAATTGAACTCATCAAATACACCCAGAGGCAACCCTAATTTACCGCCTGGCACATTCAACACAATAGCTGTTGCACACACAGGCGTTGGGCTCAAGTACAATTTCTTGCCAATCAATTCTGGTGATGTTGGGCCAAAGAATTTTTTCCCAATCTTTTGTAGCGGTAAAAATGGTTTAAAAAGATTTTTTGTGGCACAAAGTTTTAAAATTGCCTGAAATGTTGCTATAGACGTGGCCATCTATATAGACAAAACTCTTTGATAAAAGAGCAGCCTTGCAAAAGGTTGTTTAGGAAAACTCTAATGTTTTTGTGTAGTTGGTAAACTCCAATGGCAACTCCAATGGCAACCTTTATGGAGGTTGCCATTGTGTAAAAGAAATAAAAAAATCAAAAAAATAAAAGAAAATAATGAACATCCTTACAAAAAAAAAGGTTCATACTAATAACATACAAAACTGTTCTTACTTGGTTTTTCAAAACTAGGTGAGATGCTTAGTAAATTAAATTGATCATAAGTAGGGCAATTTTTTTATGACCTAATTTTTCCTAAAATATGACTTAATATTTCCTAAAATATGACTTTAAATATGACCTAATTTTTTCTGTCTGGTTCTTAAAAACTATGCAGCCGAGTCGGAGTATTGAACTCATTATCATTTATTTCGAACAGTTGAACTGCATAATCAAGTACGAATGGACATTGTCTTTGTCAAAATTGCGTCCAGGACATAGCATTTTTTTCAGTATAGAGAAAGAGCGTTCCACAGAAGCCGAAGTTGGCTGTGCTCTTTGAAGCAGCGCTACCTCAGCAGGAGAATGATCTGGTAGATGTGCACCACTACCGGCAGCAATTTTAAGGAAGTCGCTACCTCTAGCTAGACGACTTTGAACATAATTTTTTATCTCACATGGGTCGTCACCAAAGTGGAGATTTTGAATGGCTTCCGAAGCAGCAACAATTGTATTCGATGAATTGGTAATTCCCTTGATTAGGATGGCAATATCTCGGTAGTTACCATAGATTTGCCTTAATTCGACGAAAACTGCAGGTTCTGCTATGGCTTCCTTTGCCCGCTCAACCAGTTTTCCACCATCTTCAAAATTGTTAACAATGTTTTTGATAATTTGGAAGTTTTCTGCGTAGTAGAAAGATGCCTCCAGCCACGTGGCCCAACGAGTCAAAACAGGTTGTGGTGGTGCCGGCAAACCAGCTGCGGTGAACAAAGCATGTCGGTCTTTGTTTTTTATGGTTGCTGCTTTTATAGACGATATCAAATTGTCTGCAGCTTTAAAATGTGCACGTATATGCTCAGCACAATTATGCAGCAAATGTGCGATGCAAGTAACATGGAGCAGGCGTGGATACAGGATTTTTAATGTTTCAGCTGCTTTTATCATGTACCTTGCGGCATCACTGAGTAGCAGCAAAAACTTCTCACGAGCAATATTCATGTTCTTGAGGGTGTCATCAACAATTGTACAAATATTGGAGCTATTGGAGTTGCCATTTAATGGTTTGCAGTTGACTAAGTATGTTTTTTCAGGTTCCTCCATCAGCCCTGCTAAAATATTGACATACTTTTGACCAGATACCTCAGCCTCATCTACGACCAAAAACAATGCTTTTGCAGCAAACAATTCCTTAAGGTGTTCAGTTTCTTTAGCAGCCAATTCCTTAACATGGCTTTGACATGCTGATTCAGAAGGGCAATGCTTCCCCAACTCTGAGTTTAATAGCTTTTTAATACTGGCATGCTGAAGCTTATAAAGTGGGATGTCAGCCTCTAAGAATGCCGTTACAACCTTTTTTGTAAAATCCCGTTGGCAAATGGGGACAAAAGACTGTTTGTTTAAGGTCTTTTTTGCCGGTGCAATTTTCTTTTGGTGTTTTGCCGATTGTCGATATTGTTCCACGTGAAAGCGCTTGTCACATCTGACGATGGTGGCACAAAGCTGACAATAAAGATCATTCTGGGGATTGCAAGAAAACTCTTGGGGATATTGCTTTACATACCTTTTTGTTTTTACTACTTTTGATTCTGCAGTTTTTCCCATACTGTTTGCTAAAACTTGCTGTTAAGGAACACTTGCTAATTCATACGCTTGCTAAATAAGCTAAAATGCGTTAAGGAACACGCACGTGTTAAAATAATTTTCTTTTGCTTGTGGTTATGACGACATAATTTATTTTCTAACTTGTGACTTTTAGCCTAGCACTTTTACGAGTTTCAAAAGCATTACGACTCTTTCGACAGTTGATGGTGTTGTAGCAAAAGAGCAATATCTGTGCTTGAGACTAAAATTACAACTTGCAAATTAGTGTAGCTGATTCGTTAGAACTTATACAAGGAAATAAATTAATTAATTCGATATTTTTGAGCAAGATAACTATGGCGTCACAGAGTCATAACAATAATGGAGATAGCAAAGCTTTGCAATCGTTGTTAATCTAACGTTCTGTCTTTGCACCATGAATATCCTACTGAATATGGGAGCAATGACTAAATTTATGACTTTTATGACCGAAAATATTTTTTATGACTTATGGTGTAAAATATGACTTTAATATGACTTTTTAACTCCGTTATCAAACATCGTACGAAAGTTTTGATTGAATTTTTGGGTATTTCATAAAAAACAGACCTTCTAAAAAAAATATAACTTTAATGACAAAAAATTGCCCTAATCATAAGTAAAACTAAGTCCAATCCAATATTTTAAAGTATTATTGTCTGGTGGTAAAGCTAAAGTGAGGGTAGAACTAAATGGTGAAGGTAATGTGTCCAATTTAGGTGGGTAAAATCTGTAGAAAACAAAAAGAAAAATATATAAATTGTTATTTTAACAAATTGTATATGTTACAAAATTGCAACATATAAAGCATTTTTGGGAAACTTACAACTTTTAACTCATGACCACTACAATCAATGGTTGAACAAAAATGTTTCTTTTTTGAAAATAAATTTATGCACATCTAAGCATAAAATAGAAAGCCAAAATAACCAGAAATTTGTTAAACTATTCTATTTTAACAAAGTTAAATGACTGCATAAAAATGTTGTAAAGTGGTTAAAAGATTAATATTATTATGATTTGCTAACTATAATATTTGATTAATTGTAATTCATGATAATGGTCAGCCAACAGCTTGAAGAAGTGATGAAAAAAGTCAACATCTAAAATAGTTCTTTTAAACAGCAGTAGAATATTTTTTGGTAGGCTTTTTTGCCAGTCTGTCCTCTTTTTTGGGTCTTAGCTTTTTACCCTAAAGTTTGTTGCTTCTTCCACCCATGATTATGCAACACTTTCTTAATATGGCTCAGATGTTTATTGTTAAATTATTACTACTTTTTGCCTTTATAAACAGTACAAGAAGCCATTGTGCACTTTTCTTAAGAGCACCAGCAATCTGTAGTGTGTTTATATATATATACATATATAAGGTAACAGTGCTCAATGATTAGAAGATCAGAGCAAAATTATCAAATTAAGTATAGACACTGCAGATAAAATTTATTTATTAAAATTCGCAACAGTCTGTTTCACCGTAAAAGCAGCTCATCAGGTGATTATCTTATTCAAATAGAATCAAATAGAATATTCAAATCGAATAGAATAAAATAATCACCTGATGAGCTGCTTTTACGGTGAAACAGACTGTTGCAAATTTTAATAAATAAATTTTATCTGCAGTGTCTATACTTAATTTGATATATATATATATATATATATACAGTAACAATGTTGGAAAATCAGTTCTTCTAAAGTGCTCGATAATAAAGTTAGAGCTTGAATTAAAATTAACAGTGGCAAAATCACGGAAATAAAAACAAAGCTAAAACCCAACAGACTGTTTCACCCATAAAAGAGATTATCAGGGGTATCTTATTCAAATATATATACAGTATATATTTATGGAAACACCAAAATAGAATAAAAATTAAAATTTAAAAAATTTAAAATCCACTACAGCCTGTTTCACCAACAATGGCTCATCTTTCCATCTTCAAAAGATTTTCATCCATAAAATTTATTCTTTTTAAATAAGATTCCACAAGATGAGCCATTTTGGGGCGAAACAGGCTGTTATGGATTTTAAGTTTTTTAATTTTTAATCAGTCTTAGTGTTTTCAATTATAAATTCTGCTCTAGCTTTTTGGTTATCGAGCTCTGTGCCAGTGAAGTAAGGCAGACAGATATATGCAATATATATATATATATATTCATTTATTTGTTAATTTAGTTTAAAATGTGACACATGAAAATTTTTAAAACTACAACAGACTGTTTTTCCAAAAAATGGCTTATCAGGTGATTATCTGAAGTAAAAACAAAACCAAAAAAACAAAGATAAATACAAATATATTAACAAGGAATAAAATTAAAAACTACAGAATAGACAATTTGAAAAATCATAACAATAAAATCTCTGAATAACTTTGAAAAACTACTAAACAGCTATTTTGTATTAATAAGGCACAACTGCGTAGACGTAAGTAGATCTTTTGTCACCTGCAAGTGATGTAGTATACTGTAGATAAAATGTGAATGTATAAGAATCATAAGTGATGAAAAAAATTGTGAATAATGGAAAAAATTGGGTTTGATGCTCAGCAAGATTATGAAAAATTTTTTAGTTTGAATAGATGAAAAGCTAGCCATTCTCCTGGTGGATCCACCATTCATATTTCATAAAAGAACGAAACTCACTGGCAAGTGCCATCATAAAAATAAATTCAAACTTAAAAAATTTAACATTTGGCAAACAGTTTATTGATCATTCCAGGCAAGAATATATTAAAGTAGGTGAAGAAATATTAAGCATCTTTTGCTGATCACGTTAACCAGCTGATTTTAAACCAATTGCATCTCTGGGGATTAATTCAAAACAGATTGGCCCAGATGGTAGGTGCTTTCTTGCAGCCTGGGCTGTGAGTAAGTCTGCTCATTGATTTTAAAATGACAGACCAAAACCGAACCTACCAAAACGGAAGGGTATCCACCCATTCCGATGTTCAGTGTGGGTCTGCTAATCAGCAAATGTCCTTTTCAGGACAAGGCAATGTCAGGATAAAACTGCCCTTTTCAGGGCACATTGCCAACAAGTTCCGAAGACCCACTATTCTTCAGCTGAACATCGAAGGCCTCACTCCAAGCAAGATGAATGTTCTTCATCACCTTGCTATGCAGTCTGAGGCACTCGTCATCCTACTGCAGGAGACCCACTGCACTGATACAGAGAAGTTGGTGCTACCAAACTACCAACTAGCTGGGTCTTCTTTAAGCAGGAAGCATGGCCTTGCCACGTTTGTCCACAAGCGACTGAGATACACACTTTTGGACCAATCTCCGCCAACATCGGAGATCAAGTGGCTGTGTGTGGACGTTGATGGCTATAAAATAGTCAACGTCTACAAACCACCGCCAACGCAATTGCAAACCCTGGATCTCCCAGTGTTTCCTCACCCCTGTCTGTACGCTGGTGATTTTAACTGTTGTCATGCTGACTGGGGTTATGATGACAACAGTCCGGACGGTGAGTGCTTGGCTGGCTGGGCAAGTATTAATTGTCTTGCCCTCCTATATAATGCCAAGGACGCTGCCAGTTTTTATTCCGGCCACTGGAACACTGGCACCAATCCAGACCTAGCTTTTGCTAGCATAGGTCCAAACAGTCGCTTACCGGATAGACGTGTCCTTGAGAAGTTCCCCAGGTCACAACATCGACCCTCGCTTATTACACCACCAAGGTTTGCTATGGCAGTGCCAAGCATGCCTATTAAGCGATGGAACTTCTGCAAGGCCAATTGGAGTCACTACATTGCTTTGACGAATAAATTCGCAAAGACTTTGTTGCCGCCTGATTCACTTGATGTGGATGCGGCTTACCAGGACTTCTGTAACACCATTAAGAAAGCAGCCAAAAAGACTATCCCACAAGGGTATCGAAATAACTATATTCCATGTTGGGATGCAGAGTGTGAATCCCTCTATAAAACTTTTCTGCAGTCTCCTCAGGGAGACAACTCAAGTTTGGCTGCTACAGCTCTGCTTGCCAAGCTTGACAGAAAGCGAAGGGATTGATGGTCTGAAGCAGTTCGGAGCATTGACTTCTCACACTCTAGTTGAAAAGCATGGAGTATTTTGAACAACCTTACTGGTAGGTCACGACACTCTCCTCGTCACTGTCCCATTTCAGTCAATACTATTGCATCTCAGCTGGTTAGAAATGGGAAATACGAGGCTGTTGATCGCAAGTCATCTCGACTTGTCTTTCAAGAAGTGTCTGACCTTTGGAGGGCCACAACACCAGATGCAGTAAATATCTCTGACAATTTCTCACAGAGAGAATTTGCTGCTGCCCTTCAGCACTTAAAACCAGATAAAGCTCCGGGACCTGATTCCATCTGCCCCGAGCTTATACTCCATGCTGGAGCTGCTTTGAAGTCCTGGTTACATGACTTCATTTCTTCCTGTTTGCACCGACTCAAAATTCTCAAGATCTGGAGAAGAGCGCCTGTGGTCGCGATCCCAAAACCAGGAAAGCCCGTGGGGGATCCAAAGAGTTATTGACCAATATCTCTGCTCTGTGTCCCCTACAAGATCCTTGAGAGGCTTATCTACGCCTGCGTTGAACCATTAATCGATCCACTGCTCCCTAAAGAGCAGGCTGGGTTCCGACACGGGAAGTCAACCGTAGATCAAGTTGTTCTTCTAACCCAGAACATCGAGGATTCTTTTGAGGTTAAAAAGAAGGCCGGTGCCGTATTTATCGATCTGACAGCTGCTTATGACACTGTCTGGCACTGTGGCCTTACCTGCAAGCTGCTGAGACTACTACTGGATAAGCACATGGTCAAAATGATTATGGAGCTTGTCTGAAATCGAAGTTTTACCCTTACCACTGGTGACAGCAAGCAAAGCAGGCTAAAAACGGCATTCCTCAGGGATTGGTCTTGGCTCCCCTCCTATTTAACATCTATACGTACGATCTTCCTTCCATGATTTCCAGAAAGTTTGCTTATGCTGATGGTTTAGCATTGTTGCACTCTTCTGGAAACTGGAAGGACTTGGAGGGGACATTAAACCAAGACATGTCCACACTGTCAGCGTATCTCCAGACTTGGAGGTTGAAGCTCAGTCACACTAAGACGGTGACGGCAGCCTTTCACTTAAATAACCGAGAGGCCAAATGTGAGCTAAAGTTCTACAACAATAGTAGACTTTTACCGTTCTGTCCAACCCCTACTTATCTTGGGGTAAATCTGGACAGATCGCTCACGTTTTGTCACCATTTAGTGGCATTGCGCAAAAAACTATCTTTGCGCGTCACACTGCTGAGGCGACTCGTGGGCTCGGGATGGGGTGCTGGTGCTAAAACACTACGCATAGCCACCTTGTCTCTAGTCTACTCAACAGCTGAGTACTGTGCGCCAGTCTGGTGTCGCAGTGCTCACACTCGCCTCATTGACAGTGTCTTGAATGATGCCTTGCGCATAGTTACTGGGTGCCTGCGTCCCACTCCAATGGACCACCTACCTGTACTTTCAGGCATCCAGTCAGCTGAGCTTCGCCGACTGGGAGCGACACTCTCCTTGGCTTACCATGGATCTCTGGACCCTGATCATATCTTGCATGGTCTTTTAACTGGGTCCTCAGATACTGGCCAAGTCAGACTAAGATCCAGATGCCCGTTTGTGCCAGGTGTGCGGAATCTCCTGGACAATCTTGCCAGACTTGGCATCCGCGCCTCTGAATGGACAAATCACAAATGGAACGCGGAGTACTGTGAAAGTGCTTCCAGGCTCCGTGCTTTTGTGCCCGGGACCAGTGTCAGGCCTGTTGGGATGGGCTTACCCCAAGCAGCTTGGGTTAAGCTCAACTGCCTGAGGACTGGTGTTGGGCGATTCCATTCGTCCATGCACAAATGGGGTCTTGCTCCTTCACCGAATTGCAAGTGTGTCGCCTCAGAGCAAACCGCAGACCATGTACTAACAATGTGCCCCATACATTAGGCACCACATGGAGCACGTGGTCTGACGGTTTTGGATGACGAAACTCGATGCTGGCTTAATAACATCACTGCCAGCATCTGATCCAGGCAGTGCAGCAGTCTGGGGTAGTAAAAGGATAAACCCTTGGCCCCAGTGGCCTGGAGTGGATGCCCTTCAAACGACGACAAATTCAAAACACCATTTTGATCCTAATACCTTAAAATTAAATACAGCTCAATTAGGTCAATTCTGATTAGTGCACCCACTGCACAAGCACCATCAAGTATTCAATTTAGCTTCAAGATAGAACAATATATGCTAGTCTGTTCTAATATGCTCATAAGAATAAGAATTTTTAATGGAAATAATGACTGCACACCTTTCTGTTTTCAAACAACTGGTTAAATTTTTTCATAAAAATGAATAAATTTGGAGAAAATGATGAAGAAATAGTAAGAATAGAGGACACAAAAATGCCAAGAGTAAAGCAATTTAAGTATTTGGGATCAACAGTGCAAGAAAATGGTAATTATGAGAGGGAGGTAAAGATGAAAGTGCAGGCCAGAATGGAACAGATGGAGAAAAGTATCAGGAGTAATTTGTGACAGACGGCTAGAGTAAAAGAAAAACCGTACAGTTCAGTGGTGAGACAAGCAAAGGTGTATGGTTTTGAGATGGTGGCTTAAAAAGAAACAAGTAGAAGAAATGGAAATTCCAGAGATGAAAATAATGAGGTTGAGTATGGGTGTGACAAAAAAAGATAAGATTAAAAATGAGTGCATCAGGAATACAGTTAAGGTAGAACAGTTAAGAATGAAGATAAGGGAGGAAAAGCTGAGGTGGTATGAACATGTCATGAGGAAAGACCAGGAGTATGTAAAAAGAAGAGTGATGGAAATAGAGTTATGGGGAAAGAGGAAAAGAGGCCAAAAAGAAGATTCTTGGATGTAGTGAAGAAAGATATGAAAGAAGTTGGTGCAAGAGAGACAGATATTGGAAACAGGGCACTATGGAGGAGTATCTTGCACTTTTGCAACCCCTGATTGAAGGGAGGAGCTAAAAGAATAAAGAAATCTCTTTGTAATACAGGTACTTGAGGATTTGTCATCAAATTCAGGAAAAAAATCTGGTTAGCAATGAATATAACATTACTATCATAAAACAGCATCATGGCTTGTCATTGCCTTTACAAAAAAATTGAGTGATTTTTATATTAGGGCCAATGCTTATTTCATATCAGAAAAAAAAATTGAAACTTTTTTAAACATTAAACAAAATTGTGTTTGAGAAAGTAAATATTTTTGTATGTGATCTACTTTAACCCATCTATGCCTGATGGCCTACATGTAGGACATCTATTAAAATGTGCATAGATCTTCTTCCCATAATGTTATCAACAAGGTGAAGCTTGTAAAGTGATAAAAGATAATATTTCTACAAGTTGCAATTGTATTTTTTCAATAAAATTTTCTTTGCAATATGCTATGGCATTTAGTACTTGTCAGAATTTACGATCAAACATTTTGCTTGTAATGCTGCAAAAAAAAAATTTAACATAAAGTTACTAAGTTTGAATATTTTTTCACACTTGTTTGGTTTTCAGAATTGTAAGATATCCAACTGTACTCTGTAAAATTGTCAAGCTGCTTAGATTTGACTCCTTTCAGTGAATTTGTTTGAAGTTTTGTCATCCTAAATGTAGGACACCAGATGTATATGTGTATCTGACAAAGGGAAAACTGTGTGAGACTAAATGCATGCTAATAACGCAAAGACATGTGCAATGGTTGCACAGCAGCAGTCACTTAGCATTATTCAAAACATCAATGAAAGGCATTTGTAAATCTAGATTTAATATTTTTACTTAGTATCTAAATTTATGAGTAAACATAGTGCAAAAGAAGCTTTTATTTGTTTATTTAGAAAAATTTTATTAGATAAATTTATGTACATTTTTCCTGTGATGTTATATGTATTATATTTACAGACAATGTAGTCAATACATTTTTATGGTAAATTTAAACCTAAAACTCTTGAAACATTTAACAGACTTTCGAATTTGGCAAAAGAGAATGGTTTACAATCTCACACAAATAAAAATGATGAGTTGATAATGACAGTTCTTCCTCCAAATAGTGCAACCAATTAATTTATAGTTAAAGACTTAGGAGACAAAGATGGATGGGGGAAAATTGATAATTTGCCTGCAAATATGCTCTTGGCACTAGCAAAGCTTAAAAATAGTGTTAGCAATGACAGTGATGATGAAACTGAAGACAATGGCTTTGAACCAGCAAAGAAAAAACGAAGAAAATTCGTTTTATTCAAAAGAAAATGGTGAAAGTCAAACATGAAAAATGATTTGCCACAATGGACACCTGCTGATGATAAAATAGAAAAGCCAAAAGAAAAACAGTTGTCTCCAACAGCTTTCTTTGAATTGTTTTTTGATGACAAGCTTTTTGATTTCATTGTTGAGGAAACTAATAGGTATGCCTCACAACACAATAAAAATTTGAATGTGACAAAAGAAGAAATGAAATGCTTTATTGAAATATTATTACTGATTGGTTACATGTTTTTGATAAGGTGAAAATTTTTTTGGGAGACTGCAAAAGATACTCACCACAGTCTAGTGGCAAATGCAATGCAGCAAGATAGATTTGATGTGATTTTTGAGCATTTTAACCAGTCAAACAACAAAAATCTAACCTCAATCAGGTCGATAAATTTGCAAAAGTCAGGCCTCTTGTAACTCACCTAAATGAAAAGTTTTTGCAGTACAACTTGAAGGAGGAATTTTATAGTTTTGATGAGTTAATGTGTGAATATTTTGAATGTCATAGCTGTAAGCAATTTATACACAAGAAACTGATATGTTTTAAGTTCAAAGTCTGGTGTGGCACAACTACTCTTGAATATTTGACCTGGTTGGAACTTTATCACAGGAAAACTGGTGTAGAGCATGCAAAAAAAGAAAATGATTATGGGCTTGGTAAAAAAAACCTTGTGATTAACTTTGCTAATGTGCTTCAAGGCTATGAAAAAAATGATAAATTATCGTATCGTATCATATATGCTTTGATAAATTCTTTACAAGTATAAAGCTTGTTGTGGCTTTGAAGGATAAAAACATCAAAGTTTTGGGATTATACAAGACAACAAAATGGACAAATGTCCTCTTCTAGCAAGGACACTTTGAAAAAGGAGGAAATGGGCTTGTTTAATTACCAAACTGATATTGCAAGCAATCTATTAGTCTGCAGGTGGCATGAACACAAAGTAGCCAGCCTGTGTTCAAATGCTGTTGAAATTAAACCTATGGGTTCAGCCTTGTGCTACTCTTCATCAAAAAAGAAACAAGTTGAAATTCAGTAACCCCACCTGGTGAAAGTGTATAACAAGCAGATGGGAGGGGTGGACAGAATGGATCAAAATATTTCTCAGTAATGAATTACAATGCGAGAAAAGAAGTGGTACTTTACTTGTAACATATTTTATTGCTGTTGCTGTAAACAATGAATGGCAACTGCATAAATTTGCAATGGTTTAAGTTTGTTGGATTTACTTCACTTTTCACTGGTATATTGTGAGAATGTATCTGATCAAGTATGAAAACCCGACTCAGCCAGGCAAGCAAGGCAGGCCACTAAAAAGCTTGGATGATGTACAATATGACAGAATTGCTCACTGGGTGACAACACAAGATAGGCAAACTTGCTGTGTACATTGCCATGCAAAAATGACAACAAGATGTGAAAAATGTGACATTGGACTTCATGCCAAGTGTTGTTAAGATTGTCACACACAATAAAATGCTTTTTCATTTTGTATGCATATATACAGTGCAATGCAATAGCAATTTGTGCCACCACACAGCAAAACGTTTTTGCGAAATGAGATGAGCATGAGCAAATTGATAAGCAATTTTGAGATGAGATGAGCAAATTACATAATGGACATGCCTGGCAGGCTATGTACATAGGATGCCTCATATTTAAGAAATAAACAAAAATGTAACAAAAAAAATTTAAAGGGTGATATTTGAACCTAAAAAAACTATTTTCAAAGTTGCAAAAAAATTTCTAAAAATTTAAACCTTTGGCATAAATGAGTTTGTTAGGGTTAGGAGTTTGGTTTTAAACTTGTAGCATCGCGATGACGCGAACCAGGTCCGTGTTTGCGCGCTAATTAAAGTTCGCGCATGGCACCTGGTAATTGTGCGCGCTGTAGTTGTCTTCCCTTCGGCGATCTCTGTTATGGTAACGATAGCACGAGATAATTCCTTTTTTTTGGTTTTGACCTTGCTACAAGAAGGTTACTTAGTAGAGCCTGCTGGCCGCTTACATCTTTCCCTTTGGAATTTAAATAGCCTATTGGCTGAAGTGTTCAGAAAGGAACAAATTTGTTTAAACCTAATCCGATCTAATCTAATCTAATCTAATCTAATCTAATTTGTTGAATCTAATTTGGTGTTTTATATCTGATCTGGTGTATAATTGTAAAGTCTGGAATAAAATAATATTATCTGTCCAAGTTCTATTCATTTCCACTTCCGAACTAACAAAGAGTTTAAACAAATTTGTACGAGTTATAGTGAATTTGGCGCAAGTTTATAACGAATTTGGACAAGTTATAACAAATTTGGAAGAATTTAGCAAATTTAATATTTATTGCTTCGACGATCGATTCAATTCAAATAAGATAATTCTAACTGAATAAGAACTTGATAAATTATTTGCTTTGAATAAGAACTTTGAACACATTGCAAGAAGCAGAGTTATTTTCGTTCCATTTGTCTGTGGTGTCAACTGACGCATCTGAATACAAGTCTTGAAGAAAATTCCTAAGAAGTTGGAAGACCGCAAAGAAAACGGTATTTGAACATTTAAATTTGTCCGCTCCAATATAGAGCACGAAAAGTGTTGAAACTTTAAGTAACTAATTTAGTATTGCTAATTATATATTGTGTCAATTTATATTTGTTTGAACATTTATTACGAATGGAGTCTAATACTCCCGAGATTAACCCGCTTCAAGACGATGTACAAAATGCTATCAAAAGCTTGCGATCTACACTAAACAATAATTATTTAACCGCCGAAAAATTAATGTCGTTGCGTAATCCGGAAATTAAGTCGTTGAACAAGAGCATTGCTAAAATAGAAGATTCATACAATGAATTAATGAAAATAATGTCAAGCAATATGACACCTGCGCAAACCATAGCCGATGTAGCAACTAATAAACGCGAGTTTGATGAGCGAATAAATGACTGGTTCACTCGCACAGGGGCTATGGGTTCTAATAAAGATTTTTCCCGTTTTAATGCCGCGCCCACTAGCTCGACTAAATCTAGTAAAAGCTCACGGTCTTCTTCTCTCACGGTTAGGCGACTTCAAGCCACTCTTAATCTTAAAACGGCGCAATTACAAGCTAATCATATGCGAGAACGGGCGGAAGAGCAACAGCGTAAGTTACAACTAGATGCGGAAGAGCAACAGCGTAAGTCACGACTAGAAACGGAGCTGGAAGAAAGGGAGGCTCTATGCAAAATAGCTCTTGCCGAGTTAGAGTGTAAAGTGTGGGAAGAGGCAGAAAGTAAGGATGTCAAGGGTCCCTCCTTTTCTAATCCAAATCCCTCAACTTTGTTAACTCCAAGTAGTGTAGGAACTCAATTTCCAACCGCTTCCATGGCTACTAAGAGGGTTACTTTTGGTCAAACAGCTGTATCAACAGCTAATACTAGCCGTTCTGGTTACGAGGCGAATAGTGGGGCAACGCCCTTGAATGAAGGTGCTTCTCGTCCATCTTTAGATGCTCCGCAACATTTACCTACCCGATCTTATTCCCCATTTACCAATACGCCCTACCAACCGTGGCTTTACAACGTCGATTATGATAGTATGTTTTTGCCTAGACCTGAATTTCCTAAGTTTAAAGGGGATCCCCTCGAATTCAAGTCATTTCTTAATAACTTTGAAACACACCTTGAGCCAAGGGTTCATGATGAACGAACTCTGTTTTGCCTCTTGCTTCAGCATTGCAGCGAGGATATACAGGGCCAAATAAACCATTTAGCTGGCCAGGAAGCATGCTACCAAAGGGCCAAGCAAAAACTTGTTTGAGAGTACGGATCGCCATGGATCATATCTGACGCTTGCTATCAAAAACTTAAGGAATTTCCGGCAATCAAAAGTGGAGCAAGTCGACAATTGAAAACCTTTTGCGAACTACTAGAGAAGACCCTAGAGATAACAAAAGACATTCCCCGATACACAAATCTAGATACTTTAGATACTCTTACCGCCTTGGTAGGAAAGTTGCCTTATAATTTACGAGCGAGATGAGTGAAAAGGTCAGTAGAGATAGAGAAAACTAGGGGCTTTGTAGCGGAATTTTCCGATTTAGTTGAGTTCGTGAAACAAGAATCTGATGTTGCTAATTCTTTGTTCGGTCTCAGAACTTTGAATGATAAATCTAACCCCAAGTCCAAGCCCTCTAGCTCTAAAGCAACAGTAGCTTTCTTGGAGGAAGAAAATAAAAGGACGGGTTTAGGATCTTGTTGGTACTGCAAAGATACAAGACATAAGTTGCTGAATTGTGCCAGTTTCTTAAACTTATCGTTAAACGAACGTTATAAATTCGTAAAAACAACAAAATTATGTCACAAGTGCCTAAGTTCTAAGCATCGGACGCCAGCATGCAAAAGGACAAATACTTGTAAGGTTGATGGCTGTTCTGGAGCATTTCACCATACCCTCCTTCATCGATCTGTCGATAGCAAAAAACTTCATACCTGCGAAAAATCCACATCGACTTCCGACACGATTGAAAATACTAACGTATCTAGCGCTTTACTTAGCAATAAAATTTGTGCTGAGAGTTCTTCTGGAACTGTATACCTATGCGTTGTTCCAGTCCGCGTAGCTCACAAAAATAAAAGTATTTTGACCTATGCATTTCTCGACCAAGGTTCTACCCACACTTTTTGCGACGAAAACCTGGTTAAGACATTAAACCTTAACGATCCTGAAACCAGCATTCAGATTAAAACTATAAATGGGTCCTCCAAAGTCTATAAAAGTATATTATGCGACTTAGAAATATCTGCCCTTAATAACAATAACTCGTTTTCTTTAACCAATGTACATTCCATTGAAAGTCTTTCTCTGCAACCTAACTCAATACCACCTAAAAGAAAACTCTCTCAATTTTAACATCTTAAGGATATAAGATTTGACACTATACCAGGCGCTTCGATTCAAATGTTAATAGGTGCTGACGTTCCAGAAATGTTTTGTGTGGGAAATATACAAAAAGGTCCTAAAGGCACACCTTACGCCATCGAAACCCCTTTAGGTTGGTCTCTATTAGGTCCCTCAATGACGCTTTCTTCCCAATCAAACTTCAATGTTAACTTTCTAAGTTGTAAAGATAATGAGCTGCTGCAAGCAACTGAACGCTTGTGGAAGTCAGATTTTGAAAGGGGTACATCAGTATTGAACGTTCCAAACTCTAAGGAGGACAGAGCAGCTTACAACGTGATGGAAACTAGATTATGCCTTGATGGAGGACATTACCAACTGCCATTGCTGTGGAAAGACGAATGTCAGAAGCAGCTTCCAGATAATCTACCTTTAGCTAGAAAACGACTGTTCCATCTGAGGAACCGATTTCTTAAAGACGAGAAGTTGAGAAAGGCATACACAGAAGCGATCGAATCATACTTGAGTGAAGGATATGCCCAAGAAATTACTGAAAAGGATATTCAAAATGCTTCCACTGTGTGGTACATTCCCCATCATCCCGTAGTTAATCCGAGTAAACCTGGAAAGCTTAGAGTAGTTTTTGATTGTGCGGCAAAATTTAACGGAACTTCTTTAAACGACAAATTAATGAAGGGTCCAGATTTGGCCAATAGTTTAGTTGGTGTCCTTACTCGCTTCAGAAAGAATAAAGTCGCCCTAGTAGCAGACGTAAAGGCGATGTTTCATCAAATTAAGGTAGACCCCCGAGACCAAAACGTGCTCAGATTTTTATGGTGGAACAAAGGAGACCTATATAAAGAACTGAAAGTTTATAAAATGGTGGTACACCCCTTTGGTGCAACCTCATCCCCGAGTTGTGCCAATTTCTGTTTGAAGCAAACCGCTCGTGAATTTGGTCATTTATATCCATCTATGATATCAGGAGCCGTGCATCATAATTTCTATGTTGACGACTGCTTGGTTTCAGTTCCAACAGTTAAGGAAGCAGTCACGATGCAACAAAAACTTACAGAACTTTTGGCCCGACGCGGTTTTCACTTGACGAAATGGATTTCTAACGATGACAAGGTGTTGGAATCTATCTCCAAATTAGAAAAATCAAATTTAGGCCAGTTTATGTTAGATAACGGTGTGAAGGAAAAGGTCCTGGGCATTCAATGGCATGTAAAAGGCGATTACTTTACTTTCGACATTCATGTCAACAAAAAATCTTTCACAAGACGAGGGTTGCTTTCCATGACAGCAAGTGTTTACGACCCCATGGGATTTGTAGCGCCAGTAATTTTGGAGGCAAAATTATTGCTTCAAGATTTGTGCAAACAGAAAGCTAATTGGGATAGCGTTATCAGCAAAGAAGAAAGAGTTAGATGGTCTTGCTGGCTCGAGGAATTGCCTTATTTAAGTGAGCTTAGGATTCCCCGGTGTTTTACCCAAGTAGCTGCTGCTAGCTATGAGATTCACTGTTTCGCTGACGCATCTTCGTTTGCATACGGCGCATGTTCGTATCTTCGTATAATTGATACAAAGGGTTTGGTCCATTGTTCGTTTCTTTTGGGAAAATCTAGATTGGCCCCAATTAAGTCTATATCAATACCTAAATTAGAATTAACAGCTGCTGTCCTAGCCGTACGCTTATCTTGCTTATTGAAGGCGAAGTTAGACCTACCAGTAGTTTCAACTTTCTGGACCGACTCTACAGCCGTACTTCATTGCATAAAAAATAACACCAAACGCTTTCCTGTGTTTGTGGCCAATCGTTTAACAATCATTGAACAAAATACTGAACTTGATTGTTGGCGCCATGTGCCGTCAAATTTGAATCCTGCCGATCTTGCTTCTCGTGGCATACGAGCTAACTCTAACGAAGTGAAAAGGTGGTTAAAAGGACCAGAGTTTTTGACAAAGCCCCGCACCGAGTGGCCTACAAATAAGTTGTCAAACCTAACTCCGCCCGAAGAATGTTTAGTAACTTTAATGACTGAGGTGGAGGGGATTTTAAATTCCAGACCTTTGGTCCCATTAATGTTCCATGATTCTGAAGAGGAGCCTTTAACCCCCAACCATCTGCTACTGCTAAGAGGCAACCCTAACTTACCGCCTGGCACGTTCGACACAAACAGCTGTTACACACGCAGGCGTTGGGCCCAAGTGCAATTTTTAGCCAATCAATTCTGGCGACGTTGGGCCAAAGAATTTCTTCCCAATCTTTTGCAGCGGCAAAAATGGTTCAACCGCAATAGAAATTTCGAAGTAGGGGATGTGGTATTACTAGTTGAAGACATGCAACATAGATCAAATTGGGTAGTGGGGAGAGTGATTCGAACCTTAACTGATAAGGAAGGCCTTGTGCGAGTGGTCCAAGTTAAGGCGCGCAATACCGTATTAACTAGACCCGTTACGAAATTGTGTTTAATTGAAAAAACGGCTCAGTAATTTGAGTGAATTTACGTTGCATTGTTTATTTGCTATTTATGATAATTTGTTTACGAAGACTACGTTGAATAGTGTAATTTTTGTTTATTATAAGTTCAATCTCCATTTGTATTATTAATTTGATGTGTATTTATGTTGAATTTACTTTATTTGTGAACTGCTGTTACCGCTGTGTTGACGACGCCTTTGTAATATTTAAAATGTTAACGTAACATTTTGGGGGGGAGTGTAGCATCGCCAAGACGCGAACCAGGTCCGTGTTTGCACGCTAATTAAAGTTCGCTCATGGCGCCTGGTAATTGTGCACGCTGTAGTTGTCTTCCCTTCGGCAATCTCTGTTATGGTAACGATAGCACGAGATAATTCCTTTTTTTTGGTTTTGACCTTGCTACAAGAAGGTTACTTAGTAGAGCCTGCTGGCCGCTTACATCTTTCCCTTTGGAATTTAAATAGCCTATTGGCTGAAGTGTTCGGAAAGGAACAAATTTGTTTAAACCTAATCCGATCTAATCTAATCTAATCTAATCTAATTTAATTTGTTGAATCTAATTTGGTGTTTTATATTTAATCTGGTGTATAATTGTAAAGTCTGGAATAAAATAATATTATCTGTCCAAGTTCTATTCATTTCCACTTCTGAACTAACACTAACCCTAACACAGTATAACCAAAACTTATATCACATAAACTTTATTGAATTTATTATAACGCTATCATGTTATGCAATATTTTGTCACCTGCCTCCCAAATCGTATACCCATGTTACTATACGAGGTCTGTTCAAAAAGTATCCGACCTTTTTCCCTCTCGCCAATAAGGTATGAGCAAACTGCCCGTGCAAAGCGTGGCTGCACACACACACATTCACGCGTAATCGTGAAGCGTTTCAGGCCGATTCGTCATTTGTATCTCTCTGCGTAAAGCATTTAGTGCAGGCGTGTAGTACGTGTTCATCGGTTTTTTGATTTTCAGAAAATTTCATTTCAATGACAGAACGCATCGAACAGAGGTATTGCATCAAGTTTTGTCAAAAACTTGGTGATACTCAAGTTGAAACAATTCGAAAGATTCAACAAGCTTTTGAAAATGAGGCCTTAAGCCCAACTCAGATAAAGCAATGGTTTAAACACTTTAAAGATGGCCTTGCATCAGTGGAAAGTGATCCTTGCTCAGGAAGGCCATCCACAAGCCGAAACGAGGAGGCAATGGATCAGGTTCATGAAAAAGTGTTGGAGGATCGTCGTTTAACAGTACGAGAGATTGCTGCAGAAATGGGAATAAGCACAGGCTCAGTTCATTCAATCCTAACTGAGGATTTGAACCTGCGGAGAGTGTCGGCTAAATTTGTCCCCAAGCTGCTGACGGAGCAACAGAAGGAACTCCGGAAGGAAATTTCGGAGGACATGCTGGATGTTGCAAATCATGACCCAGAATTTATCAAGACAATCATCACTGGTGATGAGACCTGGGTTTATGGTTATGACCCAGAAACCAAGTTTCAATCATCACAATGGAAGCATCCGGAATCACCACGCCCAAAAAAAGCTTGGCAAGTCCGCAGCAATGTGAAAGTTATGCTGACCTGTTTTTTTGATTCCCGTGGCATCGTGCATCATGAATACGCACCAGAAGGTCAAACAATCAACAAAGAGTACTACCTGGAGATTCTACGTCACCTTCGTGATGCTGTGCGAAGAAAGCGGCCAAACATGTGGGCAGCAAAGAATTTTCAGCTTCACCACGACAATGCTCCCGCTCATTCTGCACATGTGGTCCAAGCTTTTCTAGCCAAAAACAGCATGCCACTTATTAGACAGGCTCCTTACTCTCCCGACTTAGCACCGTGTGATTTCTGGCTGTTCCCTAAGCTAAAAACAACTCTGAAAGGGAGGCGATTTCAGTCAAGAGAAGACATTATGAAAAAAGCGACGGAGGAGCTTCAGAGCATTCCGGGGGAGGAGTTTATGAAGTGTTTTGAGAAGTGGCAGAAGCGCTGGGATAAGTGTGTGAACCACCAAGGGGAATATTTTGAAGGAGATTGAATAAAACTTGCAAAATTTATTGTGTTGTGTGCTTTATACAAAAAAGTCGGATACTTTTTGAACAGACCTCATATATAAAGAGCATGACTGAATGTACAAATTACCAACCGTGGGAATCAGAAATGCCTTCACACAAAATTTCACATGATGAATGATATGAGAAGCGGGGCACGACCGATAAAACAAAGTATAAGCTGAGCATGCTGCAACCATACATTTGGCATAGACGAATCACAACAAGTTAAAGTCAATAGCAATGAAGTCATCAGAGCCTCAAATTTCTGGGTTAAAAAAGATTTCAAACTAGTTTCATTATTGCAACAGCATGTGCCATGATAAAATACACAGCACAGTTCTATTTTTTTTAATAGAGCTAATTGAGTGCAATTATTGATGATTGGCAATGCTGATAAACTTGGGTATCTACCATTTATAATATTGGCATTTTACAGCTGGATAAGAAATTACTTCTTGAATCACTTAGTTTGTTTTGATGCTCTGCACATTTAAAAGTGCTTTGTTTTGTATTATTAAAATTTGTTGTTTTTCATATTTTGCACCCCCATTGAAATTTGCTACACCCATTATACTGTATGTTTGATTTTTTTAAACAATTTTTTAGCAGAAACTTGTTTATTTATATCAATACCATATTTCTTTAAGGGCCTCGTATAAATTTTATGCTCCTTACTTGTGTGTAATTGGCCTTGGTTAAAAAACATCACGTTCTATTGAATAATTATTTAAAAAAACCTATCATTACAACTGTAAACTACAGTATATTTTAAAGAGTGCTTAGATATGTGAAAATAATTATTAAGTAGTCTATTTGGTAAACAAGTAGCTGTCATTAAAGCTACATGATTATAAACAAATTAGCATATGATAGCTTATGCACAATCAACTGCCATAAAATCTCTAAGTTTTGTTAAATACTTTTACAATGTTAGATTAGATTTTGAGTGTTTAGATAGGTAAAAACAAACATTAAGAAAAATTTTAAAAGCAAGTAATGAATTTTTAAGTTACATTTAAGTTAAATTTATTATTATTAACAAATGCTCATATGATAAATTGTGTGGATTTGGTCGCTGAAAATCTTTTCAGTTTGTTATTAAAAAAAAGTTGATTCAGGGTTTGTTTATATTTTAAGTGCCTAGATATAAAAAGCAATCATTAAGATATGTTTTAAAAAGAAAATAGCTGCTTTCAATTATAAAGTAATTTTTTGATATGTGCTGCATAAAATGAAGAAAACAAGAAGTGAAAATGGGGGAAACCACAGTTGATGAAAAAAAAGCTGCTGATTTTGTACCAGACCAAGTTGTTCATAACACCTCTACAAATTGACCAAAGAATAGTACTCTACTACTTGATGGTGTGGTGGCTATCTCATTATGTTCAAAATTGTACCAACAGACATTTGTTTTGGGTTTCATGTTCTCAGTTCAAAACCTCTTTGAGACATTCTTTTGTGTCCTTGGGAAAGACAATTTATGGTACTTTTCCCTGCTTGGTAATCTTGGCAAGCAATTCTAAATTTCACTTATATCTCTATTACATTCCAAGCAGACAGCAATATCTTGGCATCTTTGGAAATAGGTCAGGGTAATTGCTTACACAATGTATTAGCATCTTTGTCACTTTCCTGCTTTTCAGGAGGATAAATAAAGAGATAAAATAATACAAATAATAAGTTTATCTTTTCTACAAAGAGGAAATGAGCTTCATTAAAGCTTCAAAGAAAGTTAAGAAATGTTGAGGTCTCCTGGATATTTTTTAGGATCTTGACTGCAATAGTATTTCTCTGCTCCTTGTTTGAGCTTGTAAGGATTTTTTTTGTTTGTATTCTGTATGAGTAAGAACTCTCCTGCAAATCTGACAATATATCTCAAGAGACTGATTTCACTTGGAGATAGAGCATTTTAAACTTTGCAAAACTGACTCTTTCATGCTTTTAACAAAAAGTTGTACACTTTCTGAATGTTCTGAATGGTGTGACAATTGTGTTGGGAATCTTCACTGTCCTACAGTTCTATATTCTGCTCTTAGAGGGACGTTTCTTTTTTATTCAAAAGCCCCAAAATAAATCCTATACCTTTTTGAACCAGAGAGCCTTATAATAATATTTGATGCAGTACATCCCTTGCTTGAGTTCTCATTGAAGTCTAATTGTACTCACAAGTGTTTTTCAGTCATCTTTTGCAAAAAAATGTTGGTTAGTCAATAAATAAAATATATACCACAAACACCACATCCAAGACCTGTTTTTTTTAAGGAGTCATCATCCTGTTCAAAAAATTAAAATTTTGGCACTAGAAACAAAAATTTTTGGCAACTTCAACAAACTAGCCACAGTACATTAACCATTATAATGTTACAATGATCAATATTTTTTTACAGTTAGGTTTTATTTTTGTAAAAGACAGTTTATTTAAATGTAATTATAATGTGAGTAATTTTTTTCTGTCAATTTTTTTAAAGCAACTAAAGACACATCAGATCAAATTTAATGCTTATTATAAGTTACAATATTTAGTGTGATTTAATGTTTCTTCTATTGGTTAAAAAAAAAGCCTAAGCCAGTATTTTACAACCAGTGTGACATAATATAAAAATGAAAATGGGTATAATGCAAAAAAATTTGCTTCCTTTAAAATTTAAGATATTTAATTGGTAAAAAAACACTGGCAAACAGTTTAGACTAGCAAAGACATTTTTTTGGTCTTTGCCAAATGTTTTATCTAAAGGTCATGAAGTGAAAAAAAGCCTTTCAATTTTTGGCTTTTCTTACAGTGAAGATTTTTTTAAAGCTTTACTAGCTTTTCTACACCTTTTTTGTCTAAAATGAATATAAAAATAATCAGGTTGGAGACCAAAACAAAAAAAAGATTTTCACTACACAAAATATCAAAAATTGAAAAATTTTTTTGACTTTTTTGTCACTTCATGACCTTCAAATACAAGATTTGGCAAAGACCAAAAAAAAGTGTTTAGTTTGGTCAAAGTGTTCAAAAAATTGAGAAAGTTTATAAGTGTGTCACAACCAAATATTTTGATAAAAAGAAAAAAAAGCAAAAGGCAAAATTGCAAATGTAAAAAAGCTCAAGAATGTGGCCTACAATGACATTTCAGATGATGTCATTTTTTTAATTTTAAAACTATAAGACAAACACACAAAAAAACTTTTTTTACCAAATTTCAATGGCTTTGGTGAAAACTAAAGTTTAAAAAAAGAGATTGTACCTTAGTATTATTTTAGAGATATCTCTCTGAGCCTAATAGGATAAACTAACTGTTAAGACAAATACATTAATGCAAAAATAGTTTTTGTGGTGTAATAGTTTACAATATGATACAGTTTCTTGATTGCTAATTAAGAACTAAATGTGGAACTAAAAAAGTTACTTTTTTGTTAGCAACTCCATTGCTATCATTGCTACTGTTCCTTTGTAATTGATATTTTAAGCATTTGAATCATTGCCTTTTATCCCAACTTTTAGCTTTTGATCTTTTACAGCTCACAAATTAATTTTAATTTTTTACAGCTTACAAATTAATTTGAATTGGAAAATATTTCAAATTCTACAGGGTGCGTCTGAACATCACTTATTTTACCAATTCTTTCCTGTATATTAACTTTTACTTTTTTTTACAGACAATCAATCATGGCAAATAATAAACTAACACAGGAAATGAAAAGACATTCGGTAATAGTTGCAATAATGGCAGAACACAGCAATTTGCAAATTGTACAATTTCTTAAAGTCACCCGATCCTTTGTTTTTAAAGTTCACAAAGAGTTAGAAGATAATGATGGCCAAATTTCTCCTGTTACTAAACGTAAAAAGCACCAGCAATGCTCTGACAGCATTAAAACACGCAAGTTTATTCAACAAGTTCAGTAGGGTTAGAGTTAATCATTGACGAGAGCCCTCATAAGTCAATGAGGTCAATTGCAAAAGATCTTGGTGTCTCTGAAACTACAATTTGAAGGACTGTCCATGAGAATCTTTGATACAAGTCCTATGTGATAAAGAGTGGCCAGTTTATGTCCGAGACCACCAAAAAAACTTGTTTAGTGAGATCCAAGAGACTTTTAAACAAAGTGAAACATCCTGCTGAACAAGACATGCTTTGGTTTTTTCAGACAAAAAGAACTTTGACCAGGACCAAAAGGTAAACAAAAGGAATGACAGATGACTATGTGCAGAGCCCTCTGAAGTTCCAAGAGTCATGCACACAAACTTTCCTGCAACTGTTGTGGTTTTGGTGGTTGTTAGCAATGAAGGACATGTGATGCCACCACATTTCTTTCCACAAGGACTAAGAGTCAATTCTGCTGCTTACATTGATGTCCTGGGTACTGCTGTTAAGCCATGGATTGATAGAGTAAGAAATGGAAGGCTCTACATTTTTCAACAAGACTCTGCACCATCACATAAGGCTCAAACCACTCAAGATTGGTTAGTGAAACATTTTCATGATCACATTACCTCCAACTTGTGACCTTTAAGCTCTCCAGACCTTAATCCACTGGATTATTACATGTGGGGCATTGTTGAAAGAGATAAACTGGTTAGCAGAACATTTTCATGATCTCATTATCCCCAACTTGTGGCCTCCAAGCTCTCCAGACCTTAATCTGTTGAATTATTACGTGTGGAGCATTGTTGAGAGAGATGTTAACAGACATCCTCACAACACCAAACATTCTCTGAAAGCAGCCATAGTCAGAGTAATGGCAACATCAACAAGGACCATCTTATATAGACCTGCCAAAGGTTTAGGTCTTGAATAGAAGCTGTCATTGAAGCAAAGGGAGATTTCATTGAATGAAATTATTAAATAAAAGTGTTACTTATGTACCAATGTCGTTTCATTTAATTACAGATGTGTTGTTGTTTGTATTTTTATTATGCTTAAAAATGTAATAATATTCTCAAACACTAGATGCACCCTGTACTCTTAGTATACTGATATGATGACTAACATGATTATGTTTAACAGTTTTCTATTGCATTACAGTAATGAATTGCAATTTAAATAACATATTTTTTAGGTGATACCTATTATTGCTTTGAAAAATCAAACTGAAAATTAATATTAATTTATTATTTACTAAAAATATGGTAAAAAATTATAAAAAAATTTTTTTTTCAGATTTTGTTACATTAAAATAAAATTTTAATGTAACAAAATCTATTTGATTTAACTTGAAATGTATATTTCATTGAATAGATGAAATGATTAAATAAAACCAATGTCGTTTTATTTAGTTACAGATGTGTTGTAGTTTGTATTTCTATTATTCATAAAAATGTAAAAAAAATGTTCTCGAAACACCAGATGCACCCTGTATTTTAAACATCTTTACTGAAAGTGTCAACAATGAGAACATTTTCAGCTTTATCTAATCTTTTTCAAACAAATGAAATAGAAAATAAACAAGCCCAGCAAATTATAACAAATTTGATTGCAAGAATTATGCTAGCTTTGGCCATGTTCTTTGAGAAAAACTCCAATAGACAGAAATGACATATCACATGATTGTACCTTGGTGCCTAGATATTGGATAGTTTTTAGATTCAAGGTAAATGTGTGAAAGATAAAACTATGTAATTTCTGGCTAAAACTCTCTTTAAATTTCCAACATTTATTCTTGCTGCTTGGCAGGTGCTGATATTTGATGAGATTTTAATTAAGATAGTTTTATGAATCACTTGATTCTAATTACTAAGAATGTGATAAAGTCTCTACATAATCTATAACATGGTGGTGATAATAGACAAGAATTTCTTTGTTTTTCTTTGAAAAAAAGAATCTACTTTTAATAGGAATCACACAGAGGTTAAAACTGGCATCAATGATGCTCTTTAAATCTCTTAGTTTATCACAGAAATACTGAGTTTGAAAACTCAAACAAGCGAAATAAAAAGTGTTTTGTGAGAATTTGAGATCAATGAATAATGAGCAGAGGAAAGTTTCCAACCAGACATTTAAGGAATAGAGAGCAGGTATGAGGTATGCTAGGATGCAGTCATGATAGCTGATTATATATTGCTGACTCTAAGTAAAGATATCCTTGCTGTTAAGAATGTTAGTGTTCAAAGAATTTGTAATTTAATTTTGCACAATAACATGTAACACACAGTTTAACAATTATTTTTCAAACACAGTGAAACATATAGAATGTATTTAAAACAAAAATTGAAAGACATTTTACACTCTTATATTCTGTATTTGAAGTTGAAAAGAAACCACAATATTTTTTCTGCCTTCTTCAACCATAACATTCATATATTCAACCACTACAATACATTTCTTGTTTCAATTCACTCAAACTTTCTTCTATCTCCAAATATAATTCTGGGTTCTGATAAGCGAATGCAAATATTTATAATACTGAGATATTCACATGTTCAAGATTTGCTTTAAGCTATCACTCATATAGTCAATTTGTTTTTCTGGTTCTAAAAGCATAGCTTCTATTTTTTTTTTTTAGTGAAATCATACTTGCATTTAGCATATACCAATATTCAAAACTACTCAATAATGGTTTTACATAACTAGGAATCTAGTGCAACCCCATATTAGCAATTGATACAGCTTTTCATGAATCTATTTAAATTTCATCTTGGTGTAATTTAGTGGTTTCTCCCAGCTTTCTGAGTGTTTTCTGAAAAAACTTAATTCAAGCTTTTGTTTCTAGATATATCCCAAAAAGAAAGTGATTTACAGCAGTGATTTTCTAGATGTTATGGCTTGAAGTTTTGAGTGTTTCTTTTTGAGACAACAAGCCTGGAAAACTTTTGAGTCTTGTCTACCAAAGCACAAATGTTTAAAAATAGTATCATTTGTCATCATTTTAACTGCCTTTGTTCATGTTCCAACCAGCTAATATAATATACAGGGTGTCTGTAAAGTTACTATACAGTCTTACAAGTTACTATACAGTTTCATTGTATTATATGTAATAGTTTTTGTTACTATATAGTTTTATTGTATTATATTTAATATTTATTTTTTTTACAGGCCTATTTAATTAAGCATGCCACGCAAGCTAACTTTGGAAGAGCGCAAATTTATTTTGAAGCGATATTGGAAAACAGAAAACGCACAGGATGTAATTCGTGATTGGAATCATTATTTTAATACAGATCCTCCAACACGTTTGGCTATTTATAAACTTCGAGACAAATTTGATGATACTGGCTCAGTTGCCGATGCTCCGCGTTCTGGTCGGCCAAGTGTGTCCACTGAACAAAATTTGACTACAGTTGCTGAGGCATATGCCAGAAGCCCAAAGAAATCACTTCGCCGTGCTAGTGCAGAAATTGGTATCAAACGAACCTCTCTACGTAAAATACTCACGAAACTCCACATGAGACCATACATTCCGCGCCTAATTCACGGACTTCTTGAGGATGATCCTGATCGCAGGTCTCAGTTTTGCAAACAGTTCGTAAGGATGTGTGAGGATAATCCCACTTTCTTGGACGAGATTGTGTGGACTGATGAAGCCACGTTCAAACTTTCGGGACACGTAAATTCTCACAACTGTGTTTATTGGAGTGACACAAATCCTCAATTTACGATCACGTCTCAATTGAACCAGCCTGGAATAACTGTCTGGGCAGGAATATCGTCTGATGGAATTGTGGGTCCACAGTTCTTCAACAGAACTGTTACAGGAGAAAGGTACCTGGACAAACTGAGAAATGTCATCGTACCGGCATTGAAACAACGACCAGATTTCAATAACTTGTACTTCCAACAGGATGGAGCCCCACCCCATTATGCTACAGTTGTCTGAAATTTACTGGATGAGACATTTCCTGATAAATGGATCAGCAGGCGAGGGCCCATTGAATTTCCTCCACGATCTCCAGACATAACGCCAATGGACTTCTTTGTCTGGGGAGTCATCAAAAACTCTGTGTATTCGAGAAAGCCAAGAAGTGTTGAAGATCTTCAACAATTTGTTATTGATGCATTTGCCAACCTTGATCGTGACTTGTGCACCAAAGTTTGTCATAGTGTGGTGTCACGTTGTCGAGAATGTATTAAAGCTGAAGGCCTCCAATTTGAATATTTGTCATAGAAATTGTTTGCCTTGATTGTTACAGTCTTTTCGGATGTAACACATGTATTTTCTGAGATTTTTATAAACATAAAGGTGTTATTTCTTTTGTTACAAATAAATATTTTAATACAATATCTTACTGTACTGCAGGGTGTCTGTATAGTAACTTGTAAGACTGTATAGTAACTTTACGGACACCCTGTATATAGAAGTGAGAGTAAGTTGTTAGTGGATTAAACTTTTAAGTTTAATAACATATCAGTTTGGTATGCAATGTTTTTGTATACCCAACTCAGCCAACCCATAGCATTAATGAAGGAATTCAAACAAAGTAAAAAGATTTGTGCTAAATTTATCTTTAACTGATGATGATGTTTGGAATGTTTGTAAGTGTGAGTTTGTGTATAAGTTTATGATGTTGGGCAGAATGTACAAGTTTATGTATGTTCACTGTGCCAAATGTCCTGTTTATGTCTCTAGGTATTGCTACAATGGCTTGTTGAGTCCTTAGACTATTTAAACCTTTTGTAATTTGGTGGCAAATGTTGTGCAAAGCAGTGTGCATCAAGTGTTTATGTTTGAAATCATGTTGATGAAAGATGACTGGAATATTTTCTGTTATGTATGACAATTATGTTTAGTATTGGTGATAAAACTGATATGGGTCAGTAATTTAAGCCAATGTTGCAATCTTTGTTTGGTTTTGAAATGGAGATGATAGTGACACATTTCCAAAAATGAGGAATTGGGCTAGTGTTGAGGGCAATGTTGTACATGTTTGTGAGGTATTTGATGGCAAGTGGCAATACACGTTTCAAAAGTCTGATGTTTATGCCACCAGATTTAGTGCAATTGTTGTTTGAGCTGTTTAAGATGGCTAATTGCACTTGTGAAGTGGTAACTAGTATTTAATCAGTAAGAAGGTTTTTAATTTTATGGTCTATGTGTCTGTTAATTTTGTTTATGCTATATGGAGTGATGTTTGTTGTTTATTACAAGCTGTTGCTTGGTCCATGTTAGTGATGGATTCAGTTTGAAAGCAGATGTTTTTGTTTGTGTGGATGGTTTTTGTTGGATTACGAGGGCTGTTTGAAAAGTAACGAGACTGTGTAAATAATTATTTTATTTGAAATGCCACGTAAAAATTATAACTTGTCCCCTTCAAAGTAATCTCCTTGAGCTCGAATGCACTTTTCTAATCTCTGCTGCCATGCTTCTATGCACTTCTGGAAAGATTCCATTGGGATCGCTCGTAGTTCCTTTGTTACGGCTGTTGTTATGGCTTTTGAGTCTTGAAAATGGGTTCTTTTAATGACTCCCTTGAGCTTAGGAAACAAGAAAAAATCACAGGGAGCCAGATCTGGCAAGTAGGGTAATTGCTCCAGCACGGCAATGTTATTTTCTGCAAGAAATTGTCGTATGCTTAAGGCATTGTGAGCAGGAGCATTGTCATGATGAAGCAGCCATGACTTTGTCTCCCACAATTCTCTTCTTTTCTCCCTTACTGAATGCATCAAACGTCGCAAGATGTCTTTGTAAACATTCTGGTTAATGGTTTGGCCCTGTGGCAAGAATTCTAGATGAACAATTCCATGAACATCAAAGAAAACAATCAGCATCACCTTAATTTTGGACTTGAACAGCCTTGCTTTCTTGGGTCTTGGTGAGGATGCACTCTTCCATTCAAGGCTCTGCCGTTTGGTGAGTGGATCGTACTCAAAGATCCACAACTCATCACCAGTAACAACTCTACTCAGCAGATCTGGTGTAATTTCAAGTTGTTTCAGGATGTCTTGACACACTTGCACACGATTTTCCTTTTGCCCATCATTCAGCAACCTTGGTACCATTTTCGCACAAACCTTCCTCATCCCCAGATCTTCTGTAATGATCCTCCACACCCTCTCACTATTCATGCTCAACTCATCTGCTATCATTCTAACAGTAAGGCGGCGGTCACTGCGCACTTTTTCTCTCACATGCTCAACATTTTCGTTTGTTCTGCTTGTTGTTGGCCTTCCACTCTTAGGATCATCTTCCACATCCTCTCTTCCCTCTCTGAACCTCTTGTGCCACTCAAAAATCCGAGTTCTTGACATCGTAGCATCTCCGTAAACTTCTTGGAGCAAATTGAATGTTTCAGTTGGAGTTTTTCCAAGTAGAACGAGAAACTTCAAGTTGATTCTTTGTTCAATGCTCATTATTTGTTAACAAAAGAAGAAAAACAAAGAAAAAAATATTTACTAAATAAATTATCCCAAAACGAACTACAGTAAAGCACCTTTCAAGAAAAGCCTGTAAAAAAGCATATGGTTGTCACAGAATGCTGAAACTACATTTTTACAACCACAAGACATTGCGCCATCTTAAAAAACAAAGCTTTTATCACTGTTACATGTGTTGTTTGTGCAAAGCATACAGTCCCAATACTTTTCAAACACACCTCGTATTTTGGTTAGGTGCCGAAAGGGAGTAATGATTCTTCTTGTGATCAGAGTTATTTTTAAGTATTTATTCATTTTTTGTTCATGTACTTATTTGTTTATCTGGCTGTTCAGAGTGAAGATTTGGGGGTCTAATCTATTTTGTTTGCAAATATAATTTCAATGCTGAATAAGCTTGCAGATATGCATGGGTAAGTGAGTATAATTTGTGTTGTGATTTCCTTTAGGAATGAAGAGTCTGTTGACACCCATTATTGCCTGGACAAGGCATTGCTTGCCTTATGTACATTTGTGGTGTACAATCTTTGGGAAATGCAATCCTCAACATGCTATTTTCCAATTGGTCTTTTGGTTGTTTACTAATGTTTTAGAGAAGTGAGAGGAAGCTGTTTTGGTCTTGTAATGTATGCTGAAGTTGGTAATTAACAGTACATGATCTGATGTGAGGCAGTGAATGGTTTGCCAGCTAGTGCAATCATGCATGTCAACTTAAGAACAATGTTTATTGAAGTAGGCTGTTGTATTTAATTAACTGCTAGACATGTTAGAATGTTTTATTTGTGTTTAATTTGATGTGATTGAAATTAAGCAGGATGTCTTCAGTAAGCAAGTACTATAATGACTGTGATAATAGTGCTTGGATAATTTATTATAATTATGAATGAATTAAATACTGTATAATTGAGTCCTCTTCTGTTTGTAATAGTAACATAAAATAGATGCAAAGAATCTTCACGTTTGCAATATGTAATTGCCATGATGTGGAAAGGTGGACTTTCATGATTTGTAGTTTAATGGGTGAAGTGCTTAATGCTTCAAGTTGTAAAAGATTGATGTCGTTTTCAATGTAAGTCAGGGGACCTCATCCTCATTTGTGAGTGCAATCTGTTCTAATAAGTATAAAGTGAGTTATGTTTGGTGTTTTGTGAGAATGACTCAGTTTTGACTCTTGTCAGTTCACTAACAGAAAAACTAATTTTATGCCAGTTATTATGACATGCAAACTTTCTCATTATGATAAGTTATACTTCATATAAACATACAGTGGTGAAAAAAGGTTTAGGACACCCCTAATTCAAATATATAATGGACTATAAAATCTTATATATTCATCATATCTTCATAATTTTTATACTATTGAAAAGATAATTCTTTACACAACTAAACCCTGTAAATTTCAAAAGAGAATTATTAGCAAAATAATTATTTAGATTTAATATGTTGTAGAATTTTAAAAAATAGGCGAAAAAAATTTTTAGGACAGTTGCATAATTTTATTATTTCTTGATTATAATGATCACAAACTAATACTTGGTACTATATCAGAAATTATTAATTACAGATCTACATCTTCTAGGCATGGAGTCAATGAGATTATGAATGATAGAGATCAAAATTGAGTTCCAAGATTGCAGAATGAGATCAAACAAGTGATCAACATTTTTCGACTTTAACTTGCAAATATTACAACTGATGTAATGCCAAAGATTTTCAATTAGATTCAAGTCATGGAATTGTGCCAGTCATTCCGAAACAGAAACGTTGTATGCTTGAAGAAACTCCATTGTACTATGAGATTTGTTGTCCGGCGCATTATCTTGCTGAAAAATCGAATCAGGAGGCAGGTTCTCATTGATTAGATGATCTTTCAGAATGTCACAGTAGTACACTGAGTTGAGCATTTCCTTGATTCTAGTCAATGATACAATTCTGTGTCAAGTGAACCATCCCCAGACCATCAAAGTCCCTCCTCTGCTCTGAACTGTCAAAAGTGGTGCACTTTGGAAGAAATTCTTTATTCAGATGCTGTTGAACATACAGCCGTCCATCAGATCTGATTCAGTTAAACTTTGACTCATCAGAAAAATGACATTGGCCCAGTCATCAGTTGTCCACAATAGATGTGCTCAGGCAAATGCAATTAAGGCTTTTCGATTGTTCAATGACACAAGTGGCTTTTGTGCAATACACCCATGCAACCCAAATTGTTTTAAACGATTTTGCACTGTTCTGCATGTTACTCAAATGTCATGATATCACTCCATTTTTTTTTGTATGTCAACTGCAGTGCTAAATCAGTTTTTCTCTGATAAGAGACAAATTATTTGATCCTCATTTTTGGGTTGTTTTGCGTGGCCTTCCAGTTCTTGAACATTCCAAATTAGTTCCAGTTTTATTCCACCCCCTAATTGTTTTATAAACAGTGTTAGGAAAACAGCCTATCTCCTTAGCAATAGCGTGGCAAGCAAGTTGAAGTCGAAAAATGTTGATCACTTGTTTGATCTCATTCTGCAATCTTAAAACTCAATTCCGATCTCTATAATTCATAATCTCATAGACTCCATGCCTAGAAGATGTAGATCTGTAATTAATAATTTTTGATATAGTACAAAATATTAGTTTGTGATCATTATAATCAAGAAGCAATAAAATTATGCAACTGTCCTAAAACTTTTTTCTGCCTATTTTTAAAAATTCTACAACATATTAAATATAAATGATAATTTTGCTAATAATTCTCTTTCAAAATTTACAAGGTTTAGTAGTGTAAAGAATCATTTTTTCAATGGTATAAGGATTATGGAAATACAATAAATACGAGGTCTGTTCAAAAAGTATCCGACTTTTTTGTATAAAGCACACAACACAATAAATTTTGCAAGTTTTATTCAATCTCCTTCAAAATATTCCCCTTGGTGGTTCACACACTTATCCCAGCGCTTCTGCCACTTCTCAAAACACTTCATAAACTCCTCCCCTGGAATGCTCTGAAGCTCCTCCGTCGCTTTTTTCATAATGTCTTCTCTTGACTGAAATCGCCTCCCTTTCAGAGTTGTTTTTAGCTTAGGGAACAGCCAGAAATCACACGGTGCTAAGTCGGGAGAGTAAGGAGCCTGTCTAATAAGTGGCATGCTGTTTTTGGCTAGAAAAGCTTGGACCACATGTGCAGAATGAGCGGGAGCATTGTCGTGGTGAAGCTGAAAATTCTTTGCTGCCCACATGTTTGGCCGCTTTCTTCGCACAGCATCACGAAGGCGACGTAGAATCTCCAGGTAGTACTCTTTGTTGATTGTTTGACCTTCTGGTGCGTATTCATGATGCACGATGCCACGGGAATCAAAAAAACAGGTCAGCATAACTTTCACATTGCTGTGGACTTGCCGAGCTTTTTTTGGGCGTAATGATTCCGGATGCTTCCATTGTGATGATTGAAACTTGGTTTCTGGGTCATAACCATAAACCCAGGTCTCATCACCAGTGATGATTGTCTTGATAAATTCTGGGTCATGATTTGCAACATCCAGCATGTCCTCCGAAATTTCCTTCTGGAGTTCCTTCTGTTGCTCCGTCAGCAGCTTGGGGACAAATTTAGCCGACACTCTCCGCAGGTTCAAATCCTCAGTTAGGATTGAATGAACTGAGCCTGTGCTTATTCCCATTTCTGCAGCAATCTCTCGTACTGTTAAACGACGATCCTCCAACACTTTTTCACGAACCTGATCCATCGCCTCCTCGTTTCGGCTTGTGGATGGCCTTCCTGAGCGAGGATCACTTTCCACTGATGCAAGGCCATCTTTAAAGCGTTTAAACCATTGCTTTATCTGAGTTGGGCTTAAGGCCTCATTTTCAAAAGCTTGTTGAATCTTTCGAATTGTTTCAACTTGAGTATCACCAAGTTTTTGACAAAACTTGATGCAATACCTCTGTTCGATGCGTTCTGTCATTGAAATGAAATTTTCTGAAAATCAAAAAACCGATGAACACGTACTACACGCCTGCACTAAATGCTTTACACAGAGAGATACGAATGACGAATCGGCCTGAAACGCTTCACGATTACGCGTGAATGTGTGTGTGTGCAGCCACGCTTTGCATGGGCAGTTTGCTCATACCTTATTGGCGAGAGGGAAAAAGGTCGGATACTTTTTGAACAGACCTCGTATATAAGATTTTATGGTACATTATATATTTGAATTAGGGGTGTCCTCAAACTTTTTCCTTAATTTCCTTTATTTCCTTAATTTCATACTTTAATTTTTTTACAATGCATAAATTCATTAATAAAATTTAACTAACTCACCATGAAAAATCAATTTCAACCTATAAAGGTCATCACCAGTTTCTCATTTAAATATTTAAATGGAAAACAGAGTACTGTAAAGGTGCTTCCAGGCTCCGTGCTTTTGTGCCCCAGACTGGTGCCAGGCCTGTTGGGATGGGCTTACCCTGAGCAGCTTGGGTTAAGCTCAACTGCCTGCGGACTGGTGTTGGGCGATTCCATTCGTCCATGCACAAATGGGGTCTCACTCCTTCACCGAATTGCGAGTGTGGCGCCTCTGAGCAAACCGCAGACCATGTACTAACAGCGTGCCCTATACATCGGGCACCACATGGAGCACGAGGTCTGACAGTTTTGGATGACGAAACTCGATGCTGGCTTAATGACATCACTGCCAGCGTCTGATCCAGGCAGTGCAGCAGTCTGGGGTAGTAAAAGGATAAACCCTCGGCCCCAGTCCTGTTTGTGTCTGACCTGGAGTGGATACTTCTTCAAACGATGATGACGACGATTTAAATATTTAAATAGAATTATTCTATTTGAATAAGAAATTGATGATGACCTTTATGTAGATTGAAATCAATTTTTTGTTATGAGTTAGTTCGTTTTAATTTTTAATTTCTACGAGGGTCAGTCAATAAGTAATGAGACTTTTTTAATAACTCAAGTTTGCAATGACTGGTAATCAAAAAATGCTTTTTTATTTTTCAACATAGTCTCCCTCCTTTGCAACACACTTGTTCCATCTTGATATTAGATTGTCTATTCCTTTGGCATAGAATTCCGTGGACTGGGTCCTTAGCCAGTTGCTCACAGCAGCCTTCACTTCTTCATCAGTCTGGAAGTGAATTCCCCTCATACTCTCTTTGAGTGGGCCGAAGAGGTGAAAATCAGATGGTGCAAGGTCTGGGCTGTAGGGTGGGTGTGTTAGAAGTTTCCAGCCTAAATCTTCAATTTTGGCTAGGGTTCTTGCTGCTGTGTGGGGCCTTGCATTATCCTGAAGGAGAATCACACCTCTTGATTGAAGTCCTCTCCGTTTGTTCTTAATGTCTTTTTTCACTTGAGTTAGCAGCTCACAGTAGTTCTCTGAGTTCACAGTATTGCCCCTTTCCAAGAAACTGATAGTGATCGGCCCATTTCTGTCCCAGAACACAGTGAGCATGACTTTCCTTAAACTTTTCTGAGATTTGAATTTTTTCTTCACTGGGGAAGAAACATGCTTCCACTCCATTGATCGTCGTTTCGATTCAGGTTCATAATGAAAGACCCAGGTCTCATCAGTTGTCACTATTCTCGATAGAAATACATCTCCCTCCTTTCTGTATCTGCGTAGTGATGCTCTGGAAGCCATCAGGCGCTGCATTTTGTGATCATCCGTTAACATCTTTGGAACCCAGCGACAGCTGGCTTTTGAAAAACGCAGCTTTTCACGCACAATTGCGTACACTGTGCCATGGGAGATGTCCAAGTTTGTAGCAATTTCATCTAAAGTGACCCTTCTATCAGATTTGATCAGGTCTTCAACTGCCTGTACTGCTTCTGGGGTAGAGACATCCACAGGTCTTCCACTTCTCAGATCATCAGTAATGCTTTCGCGTCCATCTTTGAATGCTTGCACCCATTTGTAGAAGTTTGCTCTAGACATACAGGAAGGACCATATTGTCTTTGCATTCTAGACAGAATCTCACATGATTTTACACTCTCTGCCAACAGAAATCTGATGACTCCTCTTTGTTCCAAGCATGAGCTGTTTCCTAGCCTAGTAGTCATTTCAATTTATCGTCACACCTACAGTAATCTGAAAATAAACAAGTTTTGTTGTAAATAAGATGACAACTCCATTCATAATCATCACATAAAATTTCAGTTGCATAACTCCAAGAACACCAAAGTAATTGAGAAAGTCTCATTACTTATTGACTGACCCTCGTATATTAAACATTCATCCCATTGAATTCTGACTGATTTTATTATTCAATTTATATATCACCATTTGACCAGTTGAACAAAATCTTCAATTTTACTTTGCTGAAAAGGTTAATAAATTTTTTTTAAAAGACTTTTACATATTAATTTTTTTTGATAAAAATATGACTTCGATAGGCATTCCACATACTTACAAAAGATATAAAAATTTTATATGTGCAAGTTTATATTTAGTAGTTGTAAAGATTCGTACAAAAAACTTCTAGCCCACCAATCACAACACACAAAAATGTTCTTAAGAAATGGTGGTGACTACAATCATAAAAAATCTACCCAGGTTAATTTCAATAAAAATTTTACCAACAAATTTGTATATTCATTTGGTTATGTAAAAGCTAAATACCGTATTTTCCGCTTAATGAGCCAAGTCAAATTTTTAGCTCTGAAAATGATGGTTTTTCCTGATTACTACCTGTTAGTTCCAGTACAAGAAATGAATTAAAGTTGAACAGAGAATACTAGTTTATTCCAGTCTTTATGTCATTAAATTAAATACTCTAAAATTAGGTTATAATGAATTTGTTCCACACTGAACTTCTGCCAATAGGCTATTCAATTTCAAAGAGGATATATAAGCAGACAGCAGGCTCTTCAACTAATCTTTGTCTACAAAGGCAAAACCAAAAATAAGATGCCTCATTTGCTAACTATTGCACATAAAGAGATTGCCAAAGGGCAGGCAACAGCAGCACACACAAATCACCAGGCACCATGTGTAAACTTTAATTAGCGCATGAAGACAGATTTAATTTATGTCTTGGTGATGCTACACTGCCTAATAAGCCAAGGTTATTTTTCTTTTTTTGCAGCCTTTACTTATTTTTTTTGTCATCAAAGAAACAAAGAGCACGCATTGGCACTGCATCATGCATTGAGCGCACATTGGTGCGTTCTTTGTTTCTTTGAGTAATATTGATTTTCCTTTCTCTTTTTAACTTTTAGGAGAAAGCGCTCATTTGTACATGTTTACTTCTGGAAATGCGCAATATGATTGTGACATTGTTTATGCACAATGGTTGTGAAATGTCAAACTAAAGCCATTTAATGACCAATTTTGACCTCCTATATTTTCTGGTCCAAAGCAATATCCACCTAATAAGCTGACCCCCAAAAATCAGGTACAAAAATTAAGTCCAGAAAATTGATAAAAAATACAGTACAATTCTTAAAAGCAACAAAAAATCTTTTTTTATTATTTATAAAAAATTTTGCTGCCACTTTTCGAAGAATATTTAATTCAATTTTAATAATGACAAAAATAGAGAATGACAAACAAGTTTAGATTATTAATTAAAACCATTGCTCTAAATTAAAAAAGTTTTCAAAATATGAATTATAATTAAAGTTCCTGATCAAGTTTGTTGAAGTTTAAATAAATAAAATTTTTGATATAAGATTAAATTAATTTTAAGTGTTTATGAATTAGAAAGTCACAAACAAAAAAGATTAAAAGCTTCTGGTCAAAAAAAACACAAAACTCATTAAATAATTTTTTTTATTTTGTACCAAAACTTGGTGTGTTTCAAATTACCATTTTAACCAGGATTGTTGCTATAAACCCTTAATAATGTTATTGTTATAAAATTACACAAAAACTGCATTTAACACTTAAAAAAATTAAATTACCTAAGAGAATACAAAGAAGAGAAGACACTATTACCATTAAACGTTAGAAATGTTTCATTTGGAGCCACTACTGAGACCTGAACAATTGGTTCCTATAAACAAAAACACAATAATTTAATGGTGTCCTAGAGACAATAAGCAGAAGCTAGTTTAGACCAACTCATTTTTGACTAACATTTATTTATAACAAAAAAGAAAAATTTATTAATTTTTAACAGACAAGTTTTTTAACAAAATTTGCTTCAGTTTGAATGGTTGCCAATTAAAGAATGGATTTATATATTTATTAGAAACAAACAAATAGAAATGTATGTAGCATTATCCAAATATTTTACAGTGCTTTTTTTTTCTACATAGGCAATAATTAATTTTTTTTCTTAAGCAGCAAGTTATAAGTTAAGCCAAAACTACAGTCAACTACACTTTATTTGGACACTTTGGTCACAACTGATTCTGTTCAAACTATGCTTAGACATGAGCTTGTCCTAATTAACAAGAGATAAGCAGCAAAGGCTTACACCTATCTTTATCATTATAAAATAAAATAATATTAAAAGCCAATTGGAAAGTTCAGAAACACAACCCTTAAGCCCAACAATAATCACTTATATTTTATACAATACAAGCAGTTAAGCACTGTACTTTTTTCAGCAAAATTTTCTGTGCAATTGTCAGATAAACTGAAAAAACATAGCCTAATAAAAAACAGAACAGACAATGAAGTTGGTTATCCTTTTCTGCTATCACAATAAAGCTGCATCTTTTTTAACTTGTGAAAAGAAAAAACAATGTTGTAAACGTTGGGTTTACGAAAGCCAAATTTTACCATTAACAACTACCTTACCTTGGTTGAAAAATTTGTGTGTCTCAATGACCAGCAAAGCTTTATTGACTGGAGATTTTGTTTTGTTAAGGATACTTATGCCAGAAAGGTTTGCAGGTAGAGACCAAACAAAATGTAGTGCAAAAGAAGAAAACTTTAAATCTGGGCATACTGTAAAATTTTTTGCATTTGTTTTAATAAAATATTTGAAGTTGACCTATGTTGCCAATCACTTTATCTAAAATCAAGAAGTACCCTAAAACTATTAAACTATTCAATAAGTAATTGAGTAGTCAGGGTTATTATCCTATTTCAAATCCACAGCTTTCTGCAGACTACATAATGTTGACTTTCAAGCCACAGATCACTCACTCAGACTGCTATCACTACAACTACATTTGATTTGATACAAAAGATTTAAATTTACTACTGACCACATTGAAAAATGCATTTACTGCACTTGGTTATAAACCTAAAATCATCATAAAACAAATACCTAAGGCCATGTCCAATTTCTAAGAAGCTTTTCTTAAATACAAAGCAAAAACTGAATAAGATCATCCATATCATAAACTATGGATGATCCATAACTTTAGTCCATACCTATCATCCATATCTTGAACCAATCCACAAAACTTCCAAAAATCTGGAGCACCAAAACCACTCTCTTTACAATCTTTTTCCTTCTTTCTTTTTTTCTCTCTTTCTCATATCATATTGTCAAACTCCAAGCCTACAACATTTATTTACCTCTACTTCTTTACCAAAATGAAACTTTCTCCAAACCTTTCAAATTAAATGACATCAACACTAATCAAACTATAATTTTCCAAATAGAATCTTCCTAAAGATTTCTAGAAAATTCAATAAGAATTTATTTAATGCTATTTGTGTCATTAATCTTTGCTCAACAGCAATTTATATCAAAGAAAAAGTAATTCAATAAAACAGCAGATATATGAACATAGGAGCAACATATATTTAAGCCTGCATTGTGCATATGGGCACGGTGTAATATCACTCTTGTGTATTTTATTATTGTGCTGTGCTTATGGCTACCTTGGCAGTAATGCACATAATTAATTTTTGTTGTATTTTCAGTTGTTATTAATCATAGTTGGTTCATGTGATACCCTCTTAACTGATTAAAGTTAATGTTTATTTGCTTACATTAGTCTACTATAAAACAAAAACTAACCTGTAGCTGAGTAATTTAATAATCTAACATCAAATGCCTATCTTTTATTCTTCAGCCAGTTTTGGATTTATATTTTGTTAACTGCATCAAAAACTTCTTTACTTTTGCTTCAACTAATCTGTGATCTTAACCCTAAAGCTACTTTTCTCTGTTTTTTTGAAATCAGTAGCTTGTTCACTTCTGTCTCACTTGATCAAACAATTAACATCTGCACTAAGCTCTATATAAGAAAGATTTAACTCTACCCAGCTTTTCCATGAAGATGTTCTGTCAACTTATGACAATGCTACCAAAGCTGTGGATTCAGTTTTGATAAACTTATGTACCAGCCAGGGCTAGAGAGCTAGAGCTGAAGGGCCATGAAGCCATCCAATTTTGAAGGAGCCATGAAGTCGAAACCAAGTTTGTATATTTTGTGGAGCTGAAGCCATCAAAATTTTTGTTGGCTCCAGCTCCAGGCAATATATTTTTTTACATTTGGAAGTGACTTAAATAGTTTGTGAACCTGAGTACACTTTAATGTAATAAAAAAAATGTGTTTGTGTTTGAGTCACTGGTTTAAGTTGAGTAGTATGAAACTTAAAATGGGTGTCCATTGGGAGGACACTCATCATGTTGACATTGAGTGTTTGTGTCTTGTGTGCAGCCAGTAGCAATACACAAAGCTGTGTTCTGAATGGTTTGCAGTTTCTTGATGATATATTTCTTGATTTAAATTGATAGGGCTCCACATGGTGCTTGCATATTTCAAATGGGGTGAGTGATTGCTTTGAATGTAGAGATGATTAATTCCTTTTGTTTATCCCATTTGGTAGAAGTGCTTTCAGAGTGTTAAGTGTTTGTTTTGCTTTGGTGATGGTAACGTTGTCTGTCTTGTAATGTGTTGTGAAAATGTCAGTTTTGGGTCTAGAGCAGGGCTTCTCAAACTGTGAATTGTGACTCTAAATGGGGTTGCATAAAAAAATTTTGGGGTCGCAAAACAAATTGACTTTTCGTGCTTTGTGCCATAAAACTTTTTTAAAAAATTATGGTTATGACACATGTATTCTACAAATCAGAGAATTTGGGAACAAAAATCGACAAATCAGGGCTTGACTTTGAGTGAAGACTTTTTTTTAGAGAGCACCTAAATTTGGGGAAAAAATTAAGAAATATTGTCTAAATGCCCTGTGAATTTCGAAAAGTCCCAAAATTTGCTGCAGGTTTAAAATGGGGTTGCAGAACAAAAAAGTTTGAGAAGTCCTGGTCTAAACTGATTCCAAGAATTTCAGGGTGTTTTGCTGTTGGTAGTGTTTGCTTGTTTAATTTAAATCATAGAGTTGTGCCATATTCAGTTGAGTCTGGTGTAAAAAGTGTGGTTGTAGTTTTGTCTGTGTCTATACAAGATTATTAGTGGTGGCCCATTCATAGATTTTGTAAAGATATGGTTGAATGAGTTGTTGGATTTTAAATGTTAAGATGCTGTGATTGTTATGTTAACAAGTCATGTTGTGATTTGTACAACATTTGGGCAATTGGAATCTCACAGATGTAAATTTTAAATAATGTTGAACACAAAACTCCACTTTGTGGTACTCTAAATGTTGATTTGTTTGAGTTTTGAGAGAGTACCATTGTATTGAGTGCATGTGTATTGTAGTTGGCTGTGACTTTGATGATAATGTTTGGAATATTTGTTAGTATAAGTTTGTGCATGTTTACTGTGTCAAATGCCTTGCTCATGTCCAAAGGTACAGTGCATTATAGAGGCCTGTTGAAGCCTCTTGTGATTTGGTGACAGATGTTGGGTAAAGCAGTGTATGTTGAGTGTTTACTTTATAGCAATTTCTTCCACTTAACAGTCTTAATAAGAAGCTCAAGTTTCAATCATATCTTTAAATAAAAAACTAAAAAACAAAAATAAAATTTTAACTGAACAGCAATATCTTAAAAATCTCCAAAGCAGGTCAGAGTAATAACACTTCTGACATTTTCCTGAAAGTAAATTTTCTTTGTACAAATTCTTTGATTCTTTTCAAATATTAAGGTTAAGCATGTTAAAACACAGATGAAATAGCTATGAGTCGTAAATTAGTAAGACTTGTGCAGCAATTAAATATATTTAAAAACAATTAACTACTTCATCATTTAGAAAATTTGAACAACAAATCAAAAAAAACAATTTAAAAAATGCTTCTTACTGTTTTATTCGAAGTACCATTAAAGGTAACTGCCATCCAAAGAAAAACAAATAATATATCCGGGGGTTGAAGGTCAGCTTTAATTGAAAGATGAGTACAATTTCGTGAAACAATAGTTGAAGGACCAAAAACTTGAGATGAAGCAGTGGTTAGAAATGTAAATTCTTAAACAAAAAATTTAACCATAAACATCAACCACAAAATATGAAACAAACAGTTCTTGTGAATAATTTTAGTTTAACAATTTTACAAAATTTAAAAACCAAAATTTATGATTTTTTTACTATAAAAACTTGGAAAGGTTTGATACATTTACTGTAATTTAGGATGGTAATTTGGGGGGGAGCATTATCAACAGTAATTCTGTTTTATTTTAATTTTTTGATTTATGTACAATGAAAAATAAAAGCAAGTTGTTTGTAACAACATTAAAATATGCAAAATTTATATGTATATGTTTTTTCAATAATTTTTTCCAATCAAAAATATTATTAACCAAAGACTCTAGAGAATCAACAGATGAATATTTCCAGTTTAATCCGGCAAGGGGTTAAACTTGCAGCAATAATTAATGGACTGGCAAGCAATGTTTTAAAAGACGATCTGTCCTACCCAACGTTTTTTGTTTCCTTCCAGATCCAATTTTTCACTTCAGTACAGTGCCTTTTGGTAGACCTTTTGCAGCCTTCATCAACTTGTAAACAACTTGCCTTGAGACCTTTAAATCAGCAGTAATCATCATGTTTTACCTTCATTAAAGCCTATGCCTTTTCTATTTCAGATAATCTCTTTCTTCCCACTTTTATCCACTCAAAAACAAACTAAAGCGGCACCAAATGTAAAAAAAGTTTTACTTTTTGAGTGTTGAAAAAATGTCAACTCTGACAACCATGTCATTCCACAATGGTGACATGAGGAAATGTTGCTAAAAGTGGTAAGGAGTATATCTATCTACAGACCAATGATCAATCAGAAATATGTGAGAGAGCACAAGAAAAAAGATTATGCAAAATTGCCTGTCATGATTTTTTTTGTGCAAGTGATGTAAACATTTCATTTGTGGTCACTGTATTTCAATGTAGGTTGTTTTGCTCAATGCAAAACTTCATAACATGTATAAAAACAAAAATTCTGCACTATTGCAGAGAAGCTTGCAGGATTTTTTCTAAACAAAAAGTACAGCCTTGCTATATTTCTTCATAAACTAAAATACATTGATTCAAATTAAAATGATAATTTTAATAAAATGCTGAACTAGTTGGGTAAGAAGTAATAGACTTACATTTCTTTACAATTTTGAAGAATGATGATGGCTTTCGCTCATGCTGCCAAAACACTGGCTGGGGATGGGCAATTCAGAATACCGAATCCGAAGGATTTGAATCTTAAACTATCTAAATCCAAAATGCCACTTCAACTGAATTATAGGATTCTGTTTATATTGTGCTTACAAACTTTTTCAGGTCAAGCCCAATTCGAAAAAAAACAATTGAAGGGAGAGTTAATTTTAGGGAGAAACAGAGTTAGTTTTAGAGAGAAAGTAGCTAGTTAAAAAAAAAACAAGTTGTTCTTGAGCATCTTAACAAATTCTTAAAAAAATTCGAAAAATTTTTGGCATGCTTTGGGCCTGCGAGAGCAATTTGCACAGCATTTTTTCTCTTTTTGTCTCTTAGAGCAACTAATTGTTTTTTATTCTCATTCCAATTGATTTTTTTCGAATTAGACTGGAACACTGTATCACATTGCTTGGTCACATCTTTTCTTTTGTAAATATACCAGTTGCAAGCAACAATAGAAAAATTAGCTCACCTACACAATCATACTTATTGGTCAAATGCGAGCATTTTCTCATGATGCACAAGCAAACAAGTCTTTTTTCTTGGTTGACCACGCACTTTTCTTTAGCTGTGTTCATTCTGAAAATCCTGTTTGACGATTTGTTACATTTACATATTAAGTAAGAATTTGGTTAATATCACTGTATACCTGCTACATTCACATCCTCCGAAAGATCTTTTTCAAGTTTAACTGCTACTACATTACAATCACATTTGACAGGCAAACATGTAGAAAGCTTAAATATATTGCACTGCAATAAACTCGTGCTCTGATTGTGTTTTTGCATAAACTTGTAGTAAATAAATGCTTTCATGTTGATTGTGCTAATTGCAGAAAAAAGGATTTGGTATTCTGGATTCGGTTTAACTATTCTAGAATAGTATATTATTCTGAATTGCCCATCCCTAACACTGGCATATATACAGGTCAAGCATATCAAACGTAAGCCAAAGGTCTACAACAAAAAACTTTTATCCAGTTGTTCAGTCCCAACTTATCTGAGAATAAAATTAAACAGATTGCTCAAGTTCTGTCATCATCTTGTGGCATTTTTCAAAAAAATATCTCCATGTGTTACACTACTGATACAACTTGCAAGTTCAAGATGGAGCAGTGGTGCCAAAACATTACATATAGCTGGCCTATCTCTTGCCTACTTTGACAACTAAGCCAGTCTTGCATTGCAGTGCTCACACTCATCTCATTGCAGTGTCTTGCACATAGTCACTCAATGCCTACATCCTACTCCAACAAATGCACCTAAACATATTTCAGGCATCCATTACTTTATATTTCGCAGATGTTATGTCCATTGTCCAGACATGAGATATTGATGTTAGTGTGCTCAATGTCATAAAAGATGATAACCTCATGTTTCTGAGTGGATTTAAATGTGCATTAAGATTATCTAAAGCGCATTTTTCAAACTTTTTTCTGTGACCCAAATCAAGAACCCCAGTTTGCATTGTGACCAATCATAGAAAAATTATATATATATATATATACTGTATCAAATTAAGTATAAACACTGCAGATAAAATTCATTTATTAAAATTCGCGACAGTCTGTTTCACCGTAAAAACAGCTCATCAGGCGATATTCTTATTCAAATAGAATATATATATACTGTATGTATATAATTTCCAATATTTTCATTTCTATTAAACCACAGTTTACATTACAACCCATAATACTTAGGTGTAATAAGACAAACTGTCTTTACTAGGTTTATTTATTCTGCATTGACAATTTACATGCATATTTTTCATGATCTGCACATTGTTTTATTTATATGAATAAAATATTATTGCTTTTAGAAAAACAAATATGAAGAAACTTCCGACACAAAGGTAGAGTACACAAGTAGCATTAAAAAAAAAATTAATGAGATAGATGTGCTTGTTTATTCATAAGCAGGTGTTTCCAATTGGCAACACAAGAAGACAATGCTGCACACATATCAGGTGCAGTGTTGAGTCTGTTTCTTTGAGTCTTTAGTTAAGTTAATGTGGAAAATCCCAGTTCACACAAGTAAGTAGTTGTGAAAGGTAAAAGTAATAGAATACATGTATATATAATATATAAACAAACCCACTGTATATATAAAACTATATAAAAAAATCTAGTTATAGTACAATATTTAAAAATTTAAAAGTGTGAAGAGTACGTCTGCATCCAGTAGAAAATTTGTAAAAATTGACAGGAATATAAAAGTTAAGCATATGTAGTTACTAAAAGTAAGACAGAAAAAAAATAATATCACAAAATGTTTGGTACAGAACTTTTGTCAATTAGCTATTTAATCATTGCTCATAAAATAAGGCTGTTACAATATTGGAACAACCAATATAAATTATATATAAATAGAGAGAAAGCAAACTCTTCCTCTTACGACTTTCTCTCACTTGCGTATTTTTTGTTTCCTTTCTTTTTTTGTCACAACCCATTAAATTTTTCACGTGACCCACTGAAAGGTCAGGACCTATAGTTTGAAAAATGCTGATCTAAAGGGTGTATTTATGTTTGAGTCTGTTGGTCAAAAAAAGGTTTAGTAATTTCAAGCAAATTTGCTCAGTTTATCTGTTCAAGTAAAATCTTTAACTGCAAGCTTGGTGGAGTACAATTCTCTTTATGTAAAATACCTTTTAATCAAAAACTCTAGATTATCCAAATATTAGAACCTATAAAATTGGAAGTAAAATTATAAGAACATTACAAAACAGAAATAAATAAAAAAAAATAGACCAAAAATTAAAAAAAAAATAGTGCCACAACTTTACTTGGCAATCTATAAAAAACAGTCAAGCTAGGTAACCCAAATACCTGTGTTGTAGCAAAGCTATGCTTATTATTTTTTGCTTTTTTTACAGGCTCAAGAAATAGTTTGCCATAAGACTGAAGTTTTTAATACAGTAAGTTCTGGCTAAAGGCAATGAATTTTCTATAAAAAACTTTTCTTTACAAATGGCAAGAAACCATGATTTCTGAATAAAAGAATAAACAAACTTGAACAACTTCTCAGTGGGACACAATAATTACATGAAACACTTTCAGCAGCAAGCCATTTCAACAAGGAGCTGTATTGTCAGCATGGCAATTTAGCAGATGGAGTGGAAATATGCTTACCTTACAAGTACACAAACTTGTAACATCTGAATAACATTTAAAAACACTATTTTCAGGTACGCAGAGAGCCAGTTGGCACTAGTGCTAGCTGTTTAATTACAACTTTTGTTTATTAGTACATTTTTTAAAAAATACTAAACTGAATTGGTCAATTTTGTACATTTGTTTAAAAGATAAATTGAAAGCTGATAAAGTTGCAAATAACTTAAAACTAAAAACCATGGTTCTCAAGAAAACAATATTTTAAGAAAATATCTACATTCTAAATTTGAGTTAAAATGTTTCTTATCAATATCATCAGCCATCTCATCTTCATTCTCATGTTTGAACTTAAACTCCAAAATCCAGCTTTTCTTTGCACAAAAACTTTTTACACTGCTCTCCCAACTTTTCAATTCAACATCTTTTGGCCAGACTTAATCACCTACCCTCTACTTAGACACCTTCCATAAGCGGTTTACAAGTCTTAGTGTATATAAAAATCTTTTATCTTCCACCCACACTTTCCCATCAGCTTGGAAATTGTCTATCATGATTCCTAATCTAAAATTTGGTAAATCTTCTGACTCATTTTCCTCCATTTGTCCTATCTCTTGAACAACTTGCTTTAAAAATCTTTGAGCAAATGATCATTAGAAAACTTACTTTTTTCAATATCTAATAACATTTTTTTTCTCAATTGGCATTTCCCTCAGCTGCATAAAATGATTTAATCATATTTCTCAGATCGATGTTCAAAAGTCTGAGTCTGTAACTTTCAAAGCTGTCTGTTTCAATTTCAAAGAGGTATTTTTCAATACTTACTCTTTGGCACACTGGCACAGTCCAATGTTTTTCATTAATGATAATGTTTTTCAGAAAAGGTTTTTGGACCTGGTGAGGTTTCTTTTTATGGGTGGTTTTTCTTTACTCACCTTGCTCAGTTGAGCTAAATTTCCATCTTGGCTAGCTGTGCCACCCATCATCATTATGCAGACTAGTCATGCACTGGTTATTCAATCTCTCAATTTGTTTGATAATATTATTATCATATTTTCTTTTTTTTTCTCATTTCTTAGATTTTTATCTAATTAAGGTGTTGTGACCATGCTTTCTACTGTTTTGTACTTTCACTTTTTGATTATGTTATGCATGTTTTAATGTCTGATGTTGTGCTGCTTCTTCCTTTTCTTGATCTTTCCAATATTTATAATTTTTGTGTCAAACCGTTTAATAATGATTGAGAATAAAATGAAATGAATGAATGATATCCTCGCCTTTCTTCCTTCATTTAATCAAGTTTTTTATGTGCAGATAACCATTTGAGCTAAATTAAGCAAGCAACTATGCAGAGGTGGGCACTTGCAGTGTTTCAAACCAAGAAGAGAAAGAACAAAATATCCAAGAAAAGATAATGATTTATTATTTTTACATATGGATGGTATGTATACAGAAGGACAAAAAGATGCAAAAAAATAGTGAAGAAGACAAATTATATTGAAATACAATGATAGACGTTCCAATTGCCCATGCCAAAATCCCAATGCTTGGGACCAACTCGAGTACAGATACTGTGCTGTAGTGAATAAATTAAGTTCAGATGAATACTGTAATAAAATTTGTTCGGCAATCAATATAGTTGGAAATTGGACCAATTGGAAAAAAATGTCACTATTATTTTAAAGTGCTGGCTAATAGCCACACAGTACAGGAAATAAGTATTAAGCATCTTTGTAATGAGTTTAACAATGCAACACTCAGTATGGGGTAGAATTTTAAATTACTCAAATGCTAACTTTATACTGTGTTGTTTTTATTCAATGTTATTCATATAATGTTTTCCACCAAATCTAATTATTTTTTTAGTTAACCAAGGTGGGTAACGGTAAAAAAAGTGGATAACTAAATTTGCTGGCCCTATTGCTGCAGCTTATTTGTTTTAATTATAGAAAAAAGTTATAAACATGCAAAAATACTAGTTACATGTCACTAAAATGTACCTTTACAAGTTATTATGATTTCATGCAATGATTTATTTCAATAAATTTTCTTTCTTTTAGATTTTAGACTTCAGTATATACTGTAGGTTTGCTGAATGAAAAAAAAAACATGTTTTTTGCAAATAATTTTGTTTCTGTTGAAAATTAAAGCAAAATCATAAAACATGCTTTTTGCAAATAACTTTGTTTCTTTTGAAAATTAAAGCAAAAGTCCTCCAAGAGAAGATATAAACTTGAGTATTCAGTAACTTTTGATGTAAATTTTATTTTTCTACATTATTTGGCTCAAAAGTTATAGTAATTTTTTGAAAATTAGGGGCTGATAGACCACTAGAGGAAGTAGCACCGAAAGTAGCATGGTCATTTTTGCATCAAACTCATAAAATAGTTTCAAACATGTTCTTACACCCATTGCCATGAATTCTGACCCCATCATTATCAATCTAATTTTATCTGGTTTAAATATCCACAGTGAATGGAGGTGGCCAGATGCATCCCACTACTTATGCAACTCTTCTTACACCTTTTCTCCACCTGCATCAATCTGCTGCATCTTCTTTCCTTAAAGCAATCCCTCTCATGTTTCTTTCAACTTGTTTCCTCCATTTCATCTTTGGTTGGCCGTGTTTACGTTTTTCATCCACTTCATGTATCATTGCCTTCATCAAAACATCTTCTTCAGGTTGTCTCAAAACATGACCATACCACCTTGCACTATTTGTCCTTGAAAACTTATCTGCTGCTTCCTTCAATCCCAACAAGTCCATCAGCTCCACTTTATTCCTCTTGTCTCCAACTTTACACTGCACATCACCCTCACTGTAGATCTTTCTGCTCTTCTCAAAATAGCTACTTCATTTTCTCTTAAACACCACATTTCACTTCCATATAACATAGCTGATCTTATAGCTAAAAATTTCAAATATTCTTCCAGTGATAATACCACATCAAAAATTAGCAAGATATTTTTATTTAAACTGATGTTTTGTTGGTCAGAAATCAACCAAAAACTTCAGAGATAAAATGTTTACAGTAACAACTGCTAAAAGCTTGTCATCACTAACTACAGAAATGCACCCAATGTCGAACAGCAGGTGGTTCACTTCACTGATCACTAAAGCAACAAAATTGAGTAATAAAGAACCAAAGCATAGCGATCACTGAAAAAACCAAACAATCCCGAGTGTATGCCACTTCCACAAACAGTGATAAACAAGATCAAGAACACTTTAATTTAAAAGACCCACCAGTCAATCATACAATTGCAATGCAAACCTTCAAATTAAATTAACTAGTTAAGAAAACTGAAACTGTTCACATTAAAAACTTAAAAAAGGATGCAAATTAAATTATTCAATTACAATCTAATAATTTTTTATAGACCAAAGGGAAAAAATTGCTGTTATATCTGTTAATTACATTTGATTTTGAATTTATAAACAACTTTCTACAAATAATATTTTATTATAATCAGTTTCAACCTTAAAAATAATGATTATGGACCACATTATCTTGTGGTCCATTATTATCTTGTGGTTCATAATCATTGAGTGCTTACAAAGTGCTGATTGATACAGTCTTCAATATTTTAAACTTCAATTAACCTAGATTTCAAACTTCATTTTGTTTGACTAATATACCAAGTTTCTTGTGCTGATTGCAATCTCATCTATATTGGTCAAACGAAACAAAAAAGCTTCACATCCTCCTCTGGCATTCAACCTATTGCCAAGATAGCAACATCCATTCACAGTTTCCACTTCATCACACATTACCTCCTGTAGCACTTATCCCACACCATTTGTCGCTTTATCACATTTACAATCTTGCTGCACCTGGAGTTACTTTCTTCAACTTAGAACACCAAGTAATTTAATTTTAGACAAAAAAATTTTTTCACTCCACCCTACAGTGCATTGGTCTGGTGTTGCAGTGCTCACACTTGCTTGATAGACAGTGTCCTGAATAATGTCTTATGCATAGTTATTGGGTGCCTGATGCCTGTGTCCCACTCCAACAGACTACTTACCCATACTTTCAGGCATCTGAGCTTTACCAACTAGGAATGACACTCTTTTTGGCTAACTGTCATCCCTGGACCTTGAACATATGCTGTATGGTCTTTTAAATATGGGTCATCAGATGCTTGCCAAGAGAGACTAAAATCTAGATGTCCATTAGTGCCAGCTGTGCAGAATCTACTCAACAACTTTGCCAGATTAGGCATCTGCACTTCTCAGTGGATAAATTATAGATGGAACACACAGTAGTGTAAAAGTACATCCAGGCTCCATGCTTTCATACCCATAACAAGTGCCAGGCCTGTTGGATTGAGCTTGCCCAGAACAGCTTGGGTTAAGCTCAATCACTTGCAAAATGGTGCTGGGCAATTTCATTCATCAATGCACAATAAGGTCTTGCATCGAATTGAGTGCAGCACCACTGAACAAACTGCACATGTTGTCCAAACAGCATGCTCTATACATCAAACACCACATGGAGCCATGAGGTCTGAGTGTTTTGGCTGACAAAACTCAATGTAGGCTTTACACAATCACTGCCAGCATCTGATCCAAGCAGTACAGCAGCCTGAGATAGTAAAAGAATAAACCTTTGGCCCTAATCATGTTTGTGACTGACCCAAAGTGGATGCCCTTCCAAGCGATGATGATAAATAATAGCAATTTTTTTCTTCTTTGAAACCTATATGGGTACTAATACAAAGCTCAAGACTAAGTTCAAACAGTAAAGTAACATAATTTTATTGATACATTGTTCTTTTTAAATTGTCTTGCAATCTTTGAAAGACATTTCAAAAAAATACTTAAGAATAAAATGAAAGTTTCAGGCCTCAACATTGGGCATTGGGTGCCACATGCAGTGTGCAAGTAGCAAAATTGACAAAAGTTCCATGCTGAAGTTTTTTAAATGCAGTAAAATTTAAATAATAGTTTTCACAATCGTTATGGCTAATATGTTGTGAATTGATAAGCACACTGGACACAGAGTAAGCAATGCTTAGTTCATAATTAAAACATTGTGCAAAATTTTTGTCAAATGTAATAGCAACAACAAATGACAAACATAATCACAGATCAAACTTTTGTTTTAATTATTAATAGTTATACAAAATCCAAAATCTTGTCCAAAATTGTTAAAATTTTTCAGACATCTGAAAAATGTCCAAAAGTGTCATATTAATGGCAGCTGCAATTGATCTAAATTTATCAGCTCTAATTTGTCTCATCTCAAAATAAAACTAAAAATTCAAGACAAAATTTCAACTAGACAGCAACAACTAGGCATCTCAGAAGTTAAGAAATTGCTTACTGGTGCCTTAAATATAACACTTGCAACTCTTTTCTGTGAATCAGGAAGATAAACAAAGATGATAATAAAATGATTATGATAATAATATTTATTAAAAGTAAATTTATTGTTTGCATTTCAATTTTAAAACATTTGGCAATGGTGTAAAAAATGAGGTATTTTTATCAAAAGGAGGTGCAGGAAAGCAGATAGTGCTCTTTAAAATTAAATTTTACAGACACTTTGAGGACTTTTACAGGTTGCAGCTCATATTATGAAATGAATGGAGCAGCCATACTAGATTGTCAGGACCAACAAGAAGGAAAAAAATAAAGTAAAATGTCTTTCCCAAAGACACAACAGAATGGTGCGAGTAGGTTTGGAACTGAAACCATATCGATCACAGTCACAGCACTTTGACTACTCATACACACCTACTACAATTCAAACTCTTTTGAAAACAAATTTTAAATATGGCTTTACATTAAACTAATTTTTTCCATCAATGCTAGATTATGTCCAAAAATTGAGTCTTAAATGAGTTGAAAAATAAAGAATAACTTACCATATATAAGAAAAGTCCAATAAAATATCTTATTTACATCCATAGCAATAAAATAATTTGTAACATATAAACCAACTTGGATTTTTCATGCACCACAATTTACCCCACTAAACAAAAGTGAAACTAAGATATTTAGGAGAAATAATCTATAATACAATAAATATTATTTAAAAAAATTAAAAATTCAATAACTACACAGCTTAGCAACAATATACACAAGTTTTTTTGATTATGTCAAAAACCCACCAAAATGCAGTCTTTATATAGTTTACTTAGAATTTTTTAAAACTTTTCATAACTTGGATCACCCAAAACCAAGGGGTCTTTTCAAGAAGTCATCATAAGCTGTAACTAACTAAGAATCCCCTGTAGTCACTAAATTGCTTCTTTAAGAGATCTTTTTCCTCTTGGTTTCTTTTTGTATTCCCTGCTGGTGCTGTAAGGGGATTCTCAATTAGTTTTACTGACAAAAAGCACCTTTATTTTGTCTCTATATTTATCCTCCTAATTTACAGGAAAGTGACGGAGGCACTAATACATAGGGTAAGCAATTACCCTGACCTGTTTTTGGAGATGCCAAGATATTGCAGTCTGCTTTTAATTTAATAGAGATATGACTGTAATTTAGAACTGCTTGCCAAGACCACCAAGCAGGGGAAAGTGCCATAAAGTGTCTTTCCCAAGAACACAACAGAAAGGCATGAGTGGGTTTTGAACCAAGACCATGTTGGTCACGAGCATAGTGCTTTAACCACTCAACCACACTGCCAACAAATTTTCTTAAACAAAATGCTTGATATAATTTTTATTAAAATATTGTTTTTTTTAGCGTTTTTGATTTAGCAGCCAATTCAGTTTATACCTCACAGTAAGCTTAAATTTATAACTATTTTCAGCTGGGAAACCAAACTATAATGCTAGTAGCTGCCAAAGTTACTATAAAATACAAGTTATAAACTGATTGTAACAATTGAAATGTCACAAACTTCCATTTTGTTTTATTGTTTTGTAATAATAATGTCAATCACACAGCTTATGCAGCCATGTGCAGCCATAGAGTGTAGTAACCTTTTTAAGAGAACCTTGCAACATACTGCACTGTGTGCAACTTATAAAAAGTTTACATTTAAATTTCAAGCAAAACAACTTTGCATAAAGGAATTGCTTGGGTAACCAACTTAATTTGCTTTCCCTTTATCAATTTAATGACAGAGAGCAAATACCAGATGCATATAATTAAATACTACTCTAGGTAGCCTCTAGTGATGTTGCAGAAACAAAATTTTGTGTCCACAGACTGCAATTATTTTTCATTTGTGACACTGCATTGCACTGTGCTGCATTGCTAAATTGTTACAAAAAGTTCACAATGCACTGCAACATTACAAATTTAAATAGAAAAATTTTTAAATTATTTTTCCTTCTTTTAACCCATTAAGGGTGAAATTAAATTTGCACTATCCAAGTTACAGTGTGTATTTAATTTTGCATCTTGTTTTTTTTCTCATCCTGATTGATTATATTTGCTGCTTCAAGCTTTGCGAAGAAGTCCCTGACATTGAATCAAATGCATTTTTTTTATTACAGCACTTTGGAAAAAATTACTTAAACTCAAATGTACAAACCACAAAATAAAAATGTGACAAAATGATTTTGATTTGAAGGAAAATACAAAATCAAACAAAATTGACAAAAAAAGAAAATGCAAAAAATGAAACAAATTTAAATAAACTTTACTTCAAAACAGTGTGACAAATTTTTTGATCTGTGTTGCTATCAAGCACATCTGCATTGTGCAAATAGACTTCATCAGTACTTTCATCTTGAAGCTTTCAAGTGAGAACAACATTGGAGATTGCAGAAAGGCTTAATTCAGCTCAGCAAACCATTTCAGACCATATTTGGAAGATAGGATTAGTGTGGAAGTATTTAAGATGGGTGCCACATGAATTAAGTCAGAAGAATTTGGATGATCAAGTTGTCATATGCACATCTCTGCTTGCTTAAAACAAAATCAAGCCCATTTTGAACAGGATGATAACTGGTGATGAAAAGTGGATTACCTAAGAAAACATAATAAGGAAAAGAGCATATTGTGAACCCGGAAAACCTAGCCCTTCCAGCTCTAAACCAAATTTGACTCTGAATAAGAGAATGCTGTGAATATGGTGGGACATTTGAGGTCCAATACATTATGAGCTTTTAAAACTGAGCGAAAAGCTCAATTTGGAGAAGCACTGTCAGCAGCTGGATGGTTTAAAGACAGCAGTCCAAGAAAAGAGGCCGGAGATGGCAATTATATTATTTCATAAAGTTTGTTGACGGTTATAAAAATTTGTATTTTGATTCATTCCAAAAGTGGACAGAACTTTTCGGTAGACCTAATATAAGGAAAACTGAAAGTAAATGCAGGTTAAGTTTACTTTGGAATTACGCAAAATTTAAAATCTTGACCGGATTTCTACTTTACAATTAATTTAAATGCTTTTATTGTTGAGTATATAAAAAAACATATCTGACCTGAATGAAAGTATTGTTGCAAACACAAGAAAATATTAAAATTGATCTCATAGTAAACCCCTAATCTAGTTATAATATCTAAAATTCTGAGAGTGCTATTCACAATCAAACATTTTTGCAAACTTCTATAAGATTGCATGCTAAGAATAAGCTACAAGGACAACACAAGACACAAAGATATTAAATCAAATTTTCAAAAAGCTTAGCTGATTTAGTAGTAGTAGTAGTAGTAGTAGTAGTTTATTTCTATTTGTATTAAAAAGAACAATTGTTAATAATTGAAGACAAAATACAGCAAAGGTGGCAAATAGGCAGACGGCAACTAAACGATATACGTTCGTTATAACATGCACAAAAAATCATGCATGGTCACCACACCCATCACATCATTTAGGTAAAAAACTAAAAATAAAACAATGAATTGGTCTGGCAAGAGACTCTGTTTTTGTTGCAAACTATGTTTTTTCATTTGTTTACATAATGGCATCGAAAAAATAGGGTTGTTCCATGTCAAACATCCTGAAATTCAAAAATTTTTCAGCTTGACCCTCTTAAATTTTGCCCAAAATCTGTTAAAATGTTATCCAGACAAAATCAGTTAATCGCATACTGCTTAAACACATATATCATTTTATTGCATACAAATCTGAAATCCCGAATCAAATCTTATCTCTCATTAAGTAAAAACATCGGTTAATCGCATACTGCTTAAAGAAATAAATCGGATTATCGCATAAGATTTTTGTCACAGATGCTATCTTTATTCACTTAATCGCATTATTTTCTGGGGGGAAAACATTTGCAAAACAACAATGCAATCTACAATGGGATCAAAAATGTAAACAGCAGTAACTTAATCTGTCACGGTGGCTTTTATTTACTGCAAAATACAAAACAAAAGAAGAGCAATTGCGGAAAAATACAAAACAAAAGAAGTAAAACAAAAAAGTGCAATAATCTTCAAGGTGTGTCATGAAACAAGGGCACAGCTAGGGGGGATGTTTGGACAGCATGCTATCCCCCTTTACAATGCCTATCAAAAACCAAAAACAAAAGACCATCTTACGAAATGGCAATTTTTTGTTGGGATTAATATGAAGTTGGGATGAAAAGTGGGAAATACAAGTTTGAGTCAAGGTGAAGAACTTTTTTTTTTTTTTTGAAGATCACCATGATTTTGGGAGAAATATAGCAAAATTGAAATAAAGACTTTTTTTTAGTGATCACCATGATTTCAGAAGAAAAAAAAAGCAAAATCAGTGACCAAATTGAAGTGAAGACTGTTTTTAAAAATCACTATGATTTCGGGAGAAAAATAACAAAATCGGAGACAAAATCGAAGTGAAGACTTTTTTTTTTTAGAGGTCGCTATGATTTTGGAAGAAAAATAGCAAAATCAGAGATGAAATCGAAATGAAGACCTTTTTTTTAGAGATCACCATGATTTCGGGAGAAAAATAGCAAAATTGGAGACGAAATGAAGATGAAGGTCTTTTATTTATTTATTTTTTTGGGAGAATTTTCAGGAGAAAATCGGGAAAACAAAGTTGAGTTGAATTGAAGATTTGAGTATATAAAGTTGAGTATAAACAAACATTAAAATTGCGTATTTTCTTGCTAGTGTTTGTACAATGTCTTAATTGCATAGAAACATTGCAAATCAAATTGGCAATCTACAACGTGGTCAAAGGGCAATCACACAAATCAGTTAAACGCATATATTGGATAATCGCATAAAAATGCCTGGCAAATTAAATATGCAGTTAACCGATTTTGTCTGTATATCATAATTGACCTGAAAACAGAAAATTTTAGCTCAATATCTGTTGTATTTTATGAAACATGACTTATTAAAATTTGGTAACATTGCAGCAATTTGTATTTGCTTATTTTCAGCCATTTTCAAACAATCATTTCTCCAATTATAAAAATTGTGAAAAGCTGATTTTTGGTATATTGACTAATTTTCTGGTATATTACATGGATCAAGTGTAAAAATAATATTAGCTTATAACATAATGAAAATATTGAATCCCAAAATATCCATTTTTTGTCCCGAGAACAAATTTTCAGTCATATTTAAAAAACTATACCTGCTACACAAAACATAGCACTGCTCTAATTTTTACCATCAGTACTCCCTACAAACTGGACTAGAATTTCACCAAATATAAAAGAAAACACTAGCTTAAAAAAAAAAGTTACCCTACTTTAAAAGTATGGACCAGCTGTAAAATTGCCAAAAATGCCCCATCTGGTGGTTAAAAAATGGCTCTGTAAAACGCTTTTTAAAAAATAGTTTTTTAAAATGTGAAAAAACTTTTCTTAAAAAACTCACACACTAAACTTTAACATTGTTTCAAAACTGTTAGGGGGTGAAACATAGTCATTTTGAACAGAAGAAATTTAGTTTTTGCCATATCCAAAAAAGTGAAAAATCTCATCTTCTATCTATAAGTTTAATAAAATTTTGTATTATCAATCAGAAAGTTAGAGCTAAAATAATAAAAATTCCAGTTCTTTATTGGCTATTGTTTGGCTGTGACTTTCACTTATTTTTTCCATGCATACATATATCTTAATTTTGTGCTTGCAAAACTATTTTAGGCACATCAAAATGGAATACATTTTTATTTGGAAATATAAGATAATGCTAAATCCATTTTCGCAATCTAAATAGCTATATTCAAACAACAAAGTACTTAAATCAAGCATTTGTCCCTAATAAAATGGGTAATGGGTAAAATAGACATCATAATCCTAATTAAAAAATGCTATAAAAGTTTATTGGACTTGGACAAAAATAGAAAATGAATAAAGCAAAACAGTTAGTCTGATTAATAATTTATACAGATGGAACAAAACTTATTGACATGCAGCTTTTGGAAACTGAGTTTATAGATGTGTTATTGGAAAAGTTTGATTTACTGTGAAGACATCATTTCATTGCCAAGGCTCAATCAACATTCTTTCACCAATGAAACACTTGCCAGTCGATAACTGTCATACTTTTCTTGAACTTTGCTGAAAACTACAGTTTTCTTGTCTGAGATACAGTTTAAGATTATCACTGGGAAAACAGCCATGCAACACTCCACCCATTTTGTTGCTACTTCAAAGAAGCTGGCAAATTCAACTTTCATCACATTGATTGGGGCTACAATGATAACACTGTGAATGGTGAGTGCTTGGTCAGCTGGGCAAATATTAATAGTCTTTTTCTCTTATACAATGTCAAGGATGCCACTAGCTTTTACTATGGCTGCTGGAACATTGGCAGTAATCCAAATCTAGCTTTTGCTAGTGTAGGTCCTTACAGTCACTTACATATCAAGCTGCCTTAAAAACAAGAAGCACCAGACTCAAGTTTTGTTCTTGTTAAAGCTTGTCAGTGATGCTTATCTCATTGCCAATTGAACTGACTGCCTGTGGTCTTCCAGGCAGGAGACAACACCACTAGACCACTCAAGCCAGACAACAATTCAACTCAAAGCAGCTATAAGTAGTTCCTGGATTTGCTGCACAAGGCGCATCCCATCACCAAGGCTAACTCGACAAGTGGTTAAGCATTTACTCTCTTAGAACTTGACTAGAGAAAAAATTTTTATTTTTATATAGTTATATAGTTTTATATATTATATTTTATCTAGCTAACATGAGGATTTAGTTGATTACAAATAAATTACAAATAAGATACAAAACAATTACAAAGCTGCTTTAAAAACAAGAAGCACCAGACTTGAGCTGCGCTCTTGTTAGAGCTCGTCAGAGATGCTTATCTCAATGCGAATCAAACCAACTGCCTGTGGTCTGCTTCTTGTTTTTAAAGCAGCTTCATTTGTAATCAATTAAGTTCGCATGTTAACTATGTAAAATAAAAAGTCACTTACATGATAGACATGTTCTTAAAAAGTTTCAAGGCCATAACATCAACTTTTGCTTATCACATTACCAAGGTTTGCTTTGTCAAGCCAAACATGCCTGTTAAGCAATACAACTTCTGCAAGGCTAAATGGAGTCACTAGATTGTTTTGAGTACAAATTCATAAAGACCTTGTTGCTACCAGATTTACTTGATGCAAATTTGACTTACAACTTGAGACTAGGAATGTGCTGAAGCCTCAGCTTCAGCTTTGCGAAAGATATGTTCTTGTTGTCATTTTGTGAAAGTCTTTGCTCCCTCTTGATAAATTATTTTTGCAAAGTAGGCAGATGGCTTTGCTAACATTCTCAAATTACTAGTTTAAAGTAATCCCATAAAAGATTTCACCTTGTTTAGGCATTTAGCTTAGTTCTCCATATCGTTAATGCTAAGATCTGAAATATCAATGATCAACATCATAATATTTATACACTTAAAAAGATGCAATTGTTTATAACAAATATATAATACAGTATACACTTTAACAAATAATTAATTAGCTACAGACTAATTATAAAACATTATTTACAATACATGTTTTTTGAGCACTGAGACACACAAGAAGTTTTAAATTTTATATTAAAACCATAGAAAGTTACAAATTGAAAGTTCAGACAGTGATAACATAGCACACATTACTATTGATGTGAAGATCAGGCATCCTACCACCATACTCTTTGTTTAGTGCTAGCACAACAAAAGAAAAGATGGAACAAAGTGGGGCTAACTGTAAGTCAGTGTAAACAAATATGTTTCAAAACAGATGAACAACACACCACAGTAGCAATAGCATGTGATTTTATAATAAGCTTTGTATTTGATATATATAATGAATTATATAAGCTATCAGGTGTAAAGATCTTATAATGATGCCAAAGCTTTGACTTCAGCAAAAATTACCTTTGGCTTTGGCTGAAGCTTTGGCATATCCCCACTTGAGACTTTCATAACATTATCAGGAAAGCAGCCAAAAAGTCTATCCTATGCCATCATTTAAACATTTATATTCAGTGTTGGGATGCAGAGGATAAATCCTTCTATACAACATTCCTGCAGTCTCCTCAGGGAGATGGCTTAAGTTTGGCTGCAACAGCTTTACTTGCCAAATTTGACAAGATGCAAAGGATCAATAGGATACAGTTTGAAGCATCAACTTTACACTCTAGTAATAAAGCATAGAATATATTAATACAATGAAAACAATGTTCCACTAGCGCAACTGCAAAAGACACCGTTAAGCTGCAAGGGCATACTGGCAGCGGTTCCGATATGCTAACCACATCGAGTTAGCTAACACGGATACGAGTTAAGACAAGCAAAACCCTGCAGTTCCCATTACAAACATATAGTAAGAATGGTCAAGTCAATCAACAAGTGCCGACAGACCTGTTTCGTCCTTATTAGGACTTGTCAGGACACTACAGCTTGTTGACTTGACCATTCTTACTATATGTTTGTAATGGGAACTGCAGGGTTTTGCTTGTCTTAACCCATATCCGTGTTAGCTAACTCGATGTGGTTAGCATATCGAAACCGCTGCCAGTATGCCCTTGCGGCTTAGCAGTGTCTTTTGCAGTTGCGCTGGTGGAACATTGTTTTCATTGTACTACCTACCCAGCGTTCAAATCCACAACTGGATGTTTGAGGTGTAAAAACCACAAACAGAAAGTTGTGCCAGCTGTTTAAGTTTTCAACTTTTTCAGCTGGGGTCAACAACAAGCTGTAGTGTCCTGACGAGTCCTAATAAGGACGAAACAGGTCTGTTGGCACTTGCTTGTTGATTGACTGACCATTCTTACTATAGTATATATTAATATTAAACAACCTTACTGTTAGGTCACTGGACTCACCTTATCACTGTCTCATTTCAGCTGATGCTATTGCAGCTTAGCTGATTAGAAATGGGAAATACAAGGCTGTTGACTGCAAGTCATCTCAACTTGTTTCTCAAGAAGCATCTGGCCTTAGGAAGGCCACAACACCAAACCCAGTGAATATCTCTGACACTTTCTCACAGAGAGAATTTGCTACTGCTCTCCAACACTTAAAACCAGGTAGGGCTTTGGCCCTGCTTCCATCTGCCCAGAGCTTATAATAATCCATGCTGGAGCGGCCTTGAAGTTGTAATAATGTAACTTCCTTTTTTCTTCCTTGCACCAACTCAAAATTTCCAAGTCTGGAGAAGAGTGCTTGTAGTCACGATACCAAAGCCAATACAGCCTGTGGGAGACCCAAATAATTATCAACCAATATGTCTTCTCTGTGTCCCCTACAAGATTCTCTAGAGGCTTATCTATGCTTGTTTCAAGCCAATTACTAATTTACCATACCTTATGAGTAGGCTGGGTTGCAACATCAGAAGCCAATAGTGAGCCTGCTGACACAGGACATCAACAATTATTCCAAGGCTAAGAAGGCTGGTGCTGTAATTTGTTAATTGACAGCAGTATATTACACTGTCTAGCACCATGGCCATACCTACAAGCTGCTGAAACTTTTGCCAGATAAGCACATGATCAGAATGATCCTGGAGTTTGTCTGAAATCAAAGTTTTACCCTTACTATCAGTGACAGCAAACAAAGCAGGCTATGCCATCTGAAAATGGCATTCCTCAAGGATTGGTCTTGGCTCCTTTCCTTTTGAACATTTTTATATATGACCTACCCTCAACAATTTCCATATAGAAAGTTTACTTATGCAGATGATCTAGCATTGTTGCACTCTTTTGAAAACTGAAAAGACTTGGATGGGACTTTCAGTCAAAACATGACTACACTTTCAGCATATCTCCAGACTTGGAAGTTGAAGCTCAGTCACAGTAAGATGGTAAGGGCAACCTTTAATTTAAATAACCAAGAGGCCAAACATGAGCTAAAAGTCTATAACAACAATAGATTTTTACCGTTTTGTCCAACCCCATTTTATCTTTGGGTAAAACCACAAAGATCACTCACATTCCATCACTATCTAGTGATATTGTGAAATAAAACACTGCTGAGGCAACTTGTGGTCTCAGGATGAGGTGCTGGTGCCAAAACACTGTGCACAACTGCTCTACCTCTGGTCTGCTCAACAACTGAGCATTGTGCATTAGTCTGGTGTTGCAGCACTCACACTTGCTTCATAGACAGTGTCCCGAATGATACCTTGTGTATAGTCATTATATGACTGTGTCCCACCCCAATGGACCACCTACTCATACTTTCAAACATCCAGCCAGTTGAGCTTTGCTGACTAGAAGCAACATTCTCCTCACTTACTGTGGTTCTGTGGACCCTGATTATATCCTGCATAGTCTTTAAAGTGGGTCCTCAGATGCTTGCCAGGAGAGATTAAGATCTAGAGCCTGTTTGTACCAGCTACATGGAATCAATTGAACAACTTTGCCAGACTAGGCATCTGTGCTTCTCAGTGGATGAATTATAGATGGAACGTGGAGAACTGCAAGAATACATAAAGGATCCATGTTTTCATAGTTATGACTAGTGCCAAGCCTGTTGGAATGAGCTTGCTTTGAACAGCTTGGGTTAAGCACAATTTTTTGTGGACTAATGTTAAGTGATTTCATTTGCCCATATGCATATGGGGTCTTGCTCCTTCAATAAATTGCAAGTGTGGCACCTCTAAACAAACTGCACACCACATCCTAATAACAGGCTCTATACATCAAGCACCATATGGAGCACAAGGTCTGACAGTTTGGGATGACAAAACTTAATGATGGCTTAATACTATTATTGTCAGCATCTGATCCAGCAGTACAGCAGCATGGTGTGATAAAAAGATAAACCCTGTTTGTGTCTGATCCAGAGTAAATTCCCTTTCAAACAATGGCAAGCACTTATAATTAAAGATATTTTTTTTATTTAAAAAATATATAATTTGGTTAAAAAAAATTAAATTTTGACTTAGAAAATATATAATTTAAACAAAATTTTGTTATAAAAATAACCTTTATCATCATATAATTTAAAACTTGTTGAAATACAAAAACAGATGTACATTTCTATGTTTCCTGATACAAACTGCTTGTCTTTACATAACAGCTGGCAAAGAATGGTAAGAACATTTCACAGCAACAGTTCTTGGCTGACAGCACTAAAGTTTTGTAATAGCGCTAATGGCAAACTGTATTACTTCATAAAGAAAATGTTGTTTATGTTATAGTTATTCTGTGTTTCTTGATATAACCTATGTTCACACAGTCTTGTTTGAAATACAGATTTAAATTATCAACATTAGCTTCTTAAACTGTGCCTGGAGTTTTTTATAAAGTGTTGTGAGCAATTTGTAGTCACATTAGATTTTTACAAGAAACTCTCTAATTTTGAGATCATTAACAGCTTCTTTTGCATGCTTTATTTAAACACCACTGCCTTCAAACAAATTAACAATGCTGCTTATATCCATTAAGTCCTTAGCATGCACTCAACAATATTTACCTATGTCCCCAGCAAATGAACACTGAAAACCAAACATTTTTTTCTAAATTTTGACTTGATTATTAAATTTTGATAACGTTTCAACATTTTAAATGCTGCCTGACTTTTTGTCAAAATTCATTAACTTTTCAAAAGACAATTTTTCAAAATCAATTAACAAAACTAAACAATAGTTTTTTGTGCTTTAAACTTTTAAAAATCTACCCAACTAGCATTTTAGGATAATCAACCAAAGCAGTATTTCATTGGGACTATTTATGGGTCTCTTCAAAAAGGCACTGTAAGTGATTTTTGGTTTGTGAAACTAACCTGGATCCCCTTGCAGTTACTATCTCTTCTTGAGAGATCCTTTTTTTCTTGTTTTTTTTTTATTCCATCCTGCTGCCAAAAGAGGGATTCTGGGTTAGTTTCACCAAAAAAAATCACTTGTGGTGACTTCTTGAAAAGACCTCTATTTATTACATACTTATCCAACATACTTTTTTTATATTTTCACATTTGATATTATTGGTCCAATGTTTTATTAGGAATGAATGAAAGACAGGCTTCAATTACTCTTTTAAAATATATCCCTGGCTTAAAAAAAATAATTAAAAAAGGCCTCCGAGTTCTATACATGTACATCACTAAAATTTTGTTGACCAGAATGATTGTTTTTCTCTAGAAAGCTGCAAAGTTTAGTAATCAATTCTGCTATTATCTTTCTTCTGACTTAACCAAAGCTTTTTTTATTCTAAACATAATTTTTGTTCTTTTGAACTTTTTGTGCTAAAGTTGACAGATAACTGGTTCAGAAAAGCTAATAAGCAGTCCAAATCATTTCATTTGTTTCTCTACTTATTTGAGGCATAAAATTTTACAGTTTTCTACTTTCTATGTTAACCTCATTTTGTGATTGCTTTATCAAATTCTCAGGCTGTGCCAAGCAAAATTAACAATAATATTATAATATATCCTTATAGCCTTAATAGTTGACCTGAAAAAAATTGTCACAATCATTTATCATAATATAGTCAAACATTATTTAAGTTTATTATATTATAGTATCGTTTAAGTTTAACTACTGGAGTTAAGCACAGGGTCTGAAACAAAACATTTTTCAATTTATTGAGTGCCACTTAAACTGCTTAAGCCTTAAAAGTTTTCACATTAATTTTGCAAACACCACATTTATATGCTGCAAGTTAAATCAATAAAACATACAAAAAATTAAGATTTTTCAACAAAAAAATGGCATTTGAAAAATTTATTCATTTCTTTAACAAAATTAATTGAGCTTATATTTCTATAACAAAACTAAACCTAAACCTGCATGATGTGTTATTTTATTGATAAATTACCAACAACAGCTTTAAAATAACTTGAACAAAATTAGAATGTGATTTTAAAAGTTGATGTAACTGTGTAATCACATATTAAATAGTACGTTATGTGGCGAAAAACAACTTATACATGAAATGTTAAAGAATATGGAAAAAGTTTTTGCGCATCATGGATACCCCTGTTGTCAGACAGATGTTGCCAGAAATGTTTCACAAAAAAGGCGCCTAACAAAAAGCCAAATGACGTTAAAAAGTGCTCAATTGATCTAACTGGAATTCTAACTCGATTGTGACATACAGTAACAAATCATATCTTAAAATTTTGTTTGCACCTTATAATAACTCAATCTTAAAAAAATTACTGTAACTATTGTTTGTTTAACAAAGTTCTACCAATTTAAATTTATTATAATTAAAAATCCTTATTCAAGTAGAATAAAAGAAAACTAACCAATTAGAATAAAACCAAGAACTTCATAAAACATATTTCTAAAGACAATTTTTTAAAATTCGACAGTTTGTACGTCCGAACTTATACTCTATACGTTATTAACTTTACTTTAAAACTTCTACATCTACCCAAAAGCACTTAAAAACATTTATTTATTTTTTTTATTATTTTTTTTTATTTATTTATATAAATCAGACTTACAGTCCATAACAGAAAATAAAAAAAAAAACAGCAAAAACTACACAGAATGAGATACACATACAAAAAACAACACTTTAAAAAAAATTACCAAGAATCTATTGCAAATAAACTAATGTGTTGTAGTATTTATAATATACTGAATTAATAAAACATTCCGAGGTCATTAAAGAAAATATTAATTTATTATTAGATTCGTAACAACGATAAACGAAGGAACAGGACATTTTTCTTAGAATTGCATCAAATATTGTAATGTTATTCAACACCTGATGTTCACGGGCACTTACATACCTAGGCAATCCATGTAAAAATCAAAAAAAATTATTGTAGGTTACACTTATTCTTTTTAGACTAGAGGACAAAAAGTTATTCTATAATTGACATGCATACGTAGACGAACAATATGTGCGAAATAATACATTATTTATTTTCGTCGAACACTTGTAAAAGCATGTTTTTAACCTATTTGCAGTTCCATATAAATAACGAACCTGTCTATTTATATCTTCATCATCACATAACTTGGAGTTAAGAAATACCCCAAGGTATTTAATTTCATTTACAAATCGTATCTTGGAGTCACCAAGTACCACATTAGGTTTAATATTTAATTTAAAATTGCTAGATGCAAAAGATAAGCCTAGTGTTTTTTGACAGTTGAATATTATATTATGAGAGGAAGCATACGAGTGGCATACATCAATGATACATTGCTGTCCGCTTGTAATTTAATAGAGATATGGCTGTAATTTGTAAGTGCTTGCCAAGACCACCAAGCAGGGGAAAGTGCCGTAAAGCGTTTTTCCCCAAGATCGAAACAGAATGGCGCGAGTGGGTTTTGAACCGAGACCCTGATGATCATAAGCACGGCACTCACTGCCGACGTTTCTAAAGTAATGGATTACTATTTTGAAGTCTATGAACGAATTGTTTACAAAAAATCAATAAACGAGCAAGCAAAAAAAACTAATAAGCTTTAAAGCAAATAGGCACGTAAAATGATGAGGTTTTTGATTTGCTTTTCAAACGACTAAACGTCTCTACAAACGACTCACAAGCAATTCATCATCATTATGAAGCACGTTACGATAAGTCGGAATCATCGCTGCTTGAAAGATTTAAACGAAACAGGAAATTATTTCACATGGTTATTTCTTCAAACCAAACTCCTCCTTTGATAGAATCTGGTTTTATCAATAAAAATTAATTCGAAAGAAATAATACGTATATTATTGTACGTATTATTGTACGTATACGTATTGTTATACGTATTATATATTATTGTACGTATATAATACGTATACTATTGTCACGGAAATGCGTAAATATACATATACGAGTTTACAAAAACATTAAGACGGCTAATATAAAACAAATTTTACAGTAAAAGCGACAAAAGACAATTAAAAGTTCACAGTTGCAGTTGACAGATCTGTATTATTGGTCGAGTCAATATGCCGTTGCCAGTTTGAATAGTCACGACTCTCACATGTCCGTCTCGATCGGGATGCACTCGGATCACTCTACCTAAAGGCCAATAAGCTCTCGGGGTTTCAGTTGATAAAACAAGAGCAACATCATTAGTTTTTAAATTATTGTACTCAATACGCCATTTTGCTCGAGCATTGAACGCCGGAACTTATTCTTTTTACCATCGTGCCCAATAATGGTGAATTAATTTTTGTACGCATCGCCAACGTTTTGTATGATCATTGTGTGTCGTATCAATTACGTCAGGAGTGTACGGACCACCTAATTGCCCAATTAGAAAGTGATTTGGCGTCAAAGGTACATAGTCAGTGGGATCAGCACTTTGGTAAGTTAATAATCTTGCAATCGATGTAAGTTAATAAGCTTCGGCTCCGATGAAAGCCGGCTGAAGCTCTTTGACAGTTATGTCAGCAGATTGAACAATAGCTCTTAGTGTCTTTTTAGCAGATTTGATCATCGCTTAAGCAAATAGTTTAATCAAATAGCAAAGCAGAGAAACAAAGTAAGGATGTTCAACAAGTAAGAGTAATTAAGAGTAAAACTGGGGAGATTCTGATGGAAGAAGAGAAAATGAAACACAGATGAAAAGAGTATTTCGACAACTTATATAACCAGAAAAACCCTAGAGAAAAAAGAGAAACGAAAACAGAAGGGAAAGAAAGGGACGTGGAAGATATCTCTGGAGAAGAGGTCAGGACTGGGTTGAAGAAGACAAAGAAGGAAAAGACTCACGAACCTGATGACATACCAGTGGAAGCATGGATTGCTCTAGACAATAAAGGAGTAAAGTTTCTAGTGAACTTCTTCAATAGACTCTTACGAGGAGAGAAAATGCCGGATGAATGGAGGAGGAGGAGCGTGCTTGTACCTTTGTACAAAGGTAAACAGACATCAAGGAATGTGGAAACTACTGGGGGATCAAGTTGATGAGCCACACTATGAAATTGTGGGAGAGGATAATAGAAGAATAAGGAAGGAGGTGACAGGGTATTCAGAGAGGAATTGTGGGAATGCTTGCGGTTAGCCGAAACATCAGAGTGCTACATAAAGATTATCAAGGATATGTGTGATGGAGTGACAACAACTGTGAGAGGTGCCGCAGGGTTGACTGAAGAATTCAAGGTAGGTGTTGGACTCCACCAAGGCTCAGCACTCAGCCCATTTCTTTTTGCCATTATCATAGACAGGCTGACGGAGGACATCAGAAAAGATGCACCATGAGATATGCTGTTTGCAGATGACATAGTGCTGTCTAGGTAAAATCATAGGAGATAGAGGAGGATCTGGAGATTTGGAGAAATACACTGGAGAGAAGAGGCTTGAAAGTGAGCCGGAGCAAGACCAAATATTTGAGGGTTGGGGGTGTGGATGATGGAGAAGAGTTGAAGCTGCAAGGAGAAAAAGTAAAGAGAGCAAAAAACTTCAAATACCTGGGTTCAACTGTTAGTAGCGATGGAAGATGTGAAGAAGAAGTGAGGAGAAGGATCCAAGCCAGATGGATGAGTTGGAAGAAGGTGTCTGGAGTTCTGTGCGACAGGAAGTTATCAGCAAAGGTTAAGGGTAAAATGTACAAGAGTGTTGTTAGACCAACCATGCTTTATGGAATGGAAATGGTGGCAGTGACGGAAAGACATGTGGGAAAAATGGAAGTTGCAGAGTTGAAAATGGTGAGATGGGCACTGGGAGTGACAAGAAAGGACAAGATAAGAAACGAATACGTGAGAGGGACCGCGAAAAATGCAAAGCTGGGAGACAAACTTCAGAATGCATGGCTACGATGATATGGACACGTAAAAAGGAGAAGAAGGGTACGTGGAAAAAAGGATGATGGAGATGGCGGTGCCAAGTAAAAGAAAAAGAGGAAGTCCAAAGAGAAGATGGATGGATTTGGCTAGAGAAGACATGGAAAAGGTTGGAGCTAGGGAAGGAAACGAAGTCGATCCAGTGAAATGGAGAATAATGTCGCGCTGTGGCGACCCCGAATAGGGAGAAGCCGAAAGAAGAATAAGATCATCGCTTCATGCACTCCAACAAAATGTGGCGCTAATGGAGAAATGAAAGACCAAGTGATTCTATGATTAGCAAAGCAACTTGGAATTTTTTATGATTAGTTTCAGACCACAATTGTTTTAGCTCTTTTTTTGCACCAGAAAAATTGCCAGCATTGTCTGATACAACTTCAATTGTGTAGCCGCGTCTATTAATAATACGAAAAAATCCTTTTAAAATAAAGCAGTGTTAAAACCATAAAGCCATTTCAAGGTGCACTGCTTTACATGCCAAACAAGTAAATAATCACAAATTTCGCTTTTGTCGCTTTTTACCGCGACCTTGAATTGTTGAAAAGTCCATCAATTCGAGAAAATTCTCTTAAAGGTATTTGCACTCGACTATCAGGTAGTGGTGCTATTAATTGTACTACAGGTAAAGCTCGTGTTTTCTTGCATTTAGCACATTGATTTTGCCATTGTTCAATTGCTTCTCGAGCGCAAAATCAGTATCAGTATCCTTTATTTCTGCCTCCCCAATAAAAAAAAGAAACAAGTAACAACAATAGATCACATAACACTAAGCAGAGCAAGAAAAAGGAAGAAGAAACAAAACGTCAAACGTTATAGCATGCAATGAGAAAAGATTAAAATAGTAGTCAAAAAGGATATGCATGGTTGAAGCACCTTTAAAAGAATGATATAAAAGAAAAAAAGTAAACAAAAAAGAAATAAAGAAAAAGAAAATAAATAAATAAATAAGTATCAGTATCTTTTATTTCTGCTCCGCCACAATAAAAACAGAAACAAATAAACAGACATATAGGACTATGGCAGAAGAAGAAAAAGGAAGAAGCAACAAAACGTTAAACGTTATAGCATGCACACAGTAATACTTGATATAGTGGTTAGAAGAATGATGCATGGTTGCAACACCTTACATAGAAAAGCAGATAAGGAATTATAAGACAGGGAAAAACAAAATAAGAGATAAAAAAGAAAAGCGCGACAAAGCAAGACGTACCATGTATTTGAGGCATTGTTGCGTTGGCGGCAAAAATATGGTGGAAAGCACAAAAATGTGAGACCAAAAAGGGTCAGACAGGCAAACAAACCCACAGAAAGAAATCCTGTCACGGGTCAAAAGGACCATTTCATGAAAACATGATATGAGAAAAAAAACACACACACACACACAAAAGAATTGTTTGAACATTTTCTGTTGAGATAGTAGCCACGAAATCTAGTCTTCTCTATTAAAAGCAGTTTCTCCAAATAGAAGTCCCGTGTTCTGAAAAATAACAAAGACAAAGCCAAACAAGGCTCAACGGCCGAAAAAAAAAGATAATAATAATAACAATAATAATATTCGTTCTAATCAAGCAGATTACTATTAATTGTAGTCTAGATTCCCTGGAAACATAGGGTTATTGGCCAGATACTGTTTCAGTATAGTACAGTATCGGTTGTATCGGTATCGGAAAAAGATAAGCAAACATTATTGGACCAATATAGTTTTAGAATCGTATTTTTGTATAAATTAGTATAGTATGTACTATAGCCTATTGGTCCAATACAGTTTTTGTAAAGTATTTTTAATTTAAAGTTGGTTTAAAAATTTTGTTAAACATTGGTAAAACAATGTTGCTCCAGCGCAGTTAGAGTTTTGTAACGTGACATAAAATCGTACAGTTTTTACGGTACGTGACCCACATAGTTTGTGTATTGATTTTTGATAATGATTGTGATGTATTAATGAAACGGCATTAAATTGGAAAAATATTATCGATTTGATACAGTTTTGATGTCGCAAGACAATACAAAGTTTACCGTTTCTGTGGTATTGGACCAATATACATGTAGTTTGTGTATTGCTTTTTGATAATGCTTCGATGTACTGATAAGACGACATTATTAATTTAACAGAAGTTTGCTGTTTTAATTTATGCAATTATGCAATTTAATATTATTAATCTAATTAATACAATTATTGTTTTTTTAAGATATTAGCGCAGGGGTGACAAACCTTTTTTTGTAAATGCCAAAATATATAAAACATTTTTTATCAACTTAGTACCGTGCCGAATTGAAGTGAAGATGTTTTTTTTAGACATTACCATGTAAAGTAGGACCTATTTTTCTCCCAAAATCATGGTGATCTCTAAAAAAAAGATCTTCCCTGCAATTCGATTTCGCCTTTCTCATATTTAATAGGGAAATTGTTCTAAATTATCCGTGCCAAAAAAATTTAATTTTACCCAAAGAATTCCTTGTCGTTGTCCAAAAAATTGATCGTGCCAGTAAAAAATCTGCGCGTGCCATAAATTTGCCCTCCTCTATTAATGTATGTTGTTTTTTTGGTATTGAACCAATTTAACTCATGTATTGATTTTCGGTAATTAAACGTTTACCGTATATCAGGGTGGTCGAACATACGGTGCGCGGGCCGCATGTGGCCCGCGCACCTTTAAAATGCGGGCCGCAAAGTGTTGCAATTATTGTAACCACTCTTAATAACACAAGTAAATGTTGTTTTTATTTTAAATTTAACAAAAGTATAACTTTTAATTATACTTTTTGGGAGATTGCGGCCAGCACTTTTATTAGGATGAAGAAAAGTGGCCCTCTACTTATTTGAGTTCGACCACCATGCCGTATATTAATCAAAAAGGATTTCCAGTGGCAAAACATTGTTGGCATAAAACAATTTGGATCTTGTATCTTGCACAAGTATGTATTTCTTTTATGTTATGGGGAAATGCATTGTGTTTCGATTTTATTTAAGATCCTTTTTTTGAACTTATCAATCTCTGTTTATTTGCTTTATACGATTTTGTGTCGTTATTTACTAGTTCCGTTAGGTAGCGCTAAAGTAAAAGCTTTAAATTAAAGTATCTTAAATTAAAACATTTTATAAAACATTTTTTAGACTAGTTTAATTTTGCAAATATAAAATAAATTACTTATAAATTTATTAAAAGCTATTGAAGGTATAGGCTGCTATGTGTTGCATAACACAAACTTGATTTTAACTTTACTGTTGTAACTTATTATATCATACATTTGTTATAATTACCATTTCTGTTTTAACATTCATTGCCAAATCATCAGACCTATTATAAATAAATTAAATTAAAAATTATTTACAAAGAATCAATTATATTGAATTAATCTTTTCATTGACTTTAAAGTGAGGATAAATTACTGTATTTGCCATGCTGCTTGATTGATGAAATAAAAACTAAAAAAAAAAGAATTTGCTTTTAAAAGCAAATGTTTCATTTAAAACTCTTTTGCTTATTGAGTAGCCTTAAAAAAAGCTGTTTTGAAAAAAATTGAACGTTTTTGTCTAGCTCTCTTCTGGAGGTCTCGCTGAAATGAATTTGTCGTGATTCGTATATGCCAAATGCGTGATTGCAGCGTGCTTGCCTTATGTTCGAGTCTATGCTTTTATTTTATCAATCGTGTCCGCTTCCCATAATGATTATCGTGTGAAATTTTGCAACAGTGTTCCTGTGTCCCACGGTAAATGATTAGGATTTCGGTGATGCTTGCTATATATACGGACGTGGCTATATACCATTTGGAGACAGACAATAAACTATAAGGAACGTTACGCTGCTGTTTTGGGACGGAGATGTGTAATTAATTAATAAATTCTGTTAAAATAAGTTTTGCATGTGATATTGTGTTAGGGTTAGTTCAAAACCAAACTCCTAATCCTAACATTTTGGTGACCCCGACGTTTTTGAACAAAGGTAAGAAATACTTTTATTTGTTTTATTTTATTACTTTCTGTCGTGTTGACCTATCGTATGGTAATTATTTCGCCATGGTTTTTGCTTTGTTATTCTAATGACCAGTCGGCAACAAACTTCTTTAAACAAGTCTTCCAAATCTTATCTTATAAATACGCGTGCAACTAAGCGAGAAATTGATTCGAAGCCTATTCATAACATGATTGAAAACTCTGCTGAATCACCGTCAAATTCCGCCGATGACCAACCTGGTTTCTCCGAGCAATCAGCCGATGAAAAATCATTTTCTTTTAACAAAGATAGTTTTATTTCAAAATTTAATTTTAAATTGCCGCCTTTGTGGTCACACGATGCGGATAGCTGGTTAGATTGGTGTGACGCTAAATTTAATACTGCTGGTATAAACACGCCAGTTTTGAAATTCATGACAATTTTAGAAACATTAACCACCGGCCAACTTGAAAAGTTATATGATATTCCAAAACCGCAAGATCCAGATTGCTATACGAAACTGTGCAATCAGATAAAGGCTGTGTATGCAAAAGACGATTCTGAAAAACTCGACATTTTGCTAAATAATTTAACATTGGGCGATCGATCTCCCATGGATTTAATGCGTCATTTAATAGCCGCTTCCGGCCTTGAAGAAAACCCCTCCCCTCAATTCGAAACTATAATTAAGGACCGATTTTTAAAAGCGTTACCCGCTAAAGTAGCTGCATGTAGTGGCAATTGGTTTTATACAGATTTACTTGAATTAGCAACATGTGCAACTGAGTATATGAAAGCAAATAAACGCTATACAGAGGGTTCAACTTCTTTCGACAATTTAAAAGACACCACGGTTAGCAGCATTTCTAATCGACCTCATAATTCTCAATCATATCGCCAGCCATTTCGTAATTGCTACAAAAACCCAAAAACAAGTAATTTAACAGCACCAGGAAACTCGCGATTTCAAGGCCGAGACTATACTTATTCACGCACCCGAGGTTATATTTGTTACTTTCACCGAAAATTTCGTCAAATGGCAATTAAATGTGAAGGGCCTCAGTGTAAATTTTTTGACCCTCGCATACATTCCAATCGGCCAATGAATCATTTAAACGCAGGAGGCTGGGAGCAAAATCTGCTGCAATAGCTTTTCAGCCAAATTATGGGACATTCTGCAGCAAACAACGTATTTCGTGCTTAAATTCGCATTCTTTTCATATGCCGCGAACTACTCGAAATTGCAAATTGTTGATCGCGTATGACTTTATTAACAATATTTCTTTTTTAATCGACACTGGCTCATCGTATTCGTTAATTAGTACTTCTAAACGTGAGCGTAAAATTAATCCAGACCCTACTGTTTTATATTCTGCCACATCCAATATTATCCAAACGTATGGTAAACAAACTTTAAAAATTAATTTTAATTCTTCTGTCGACTATACTTGGGACTTTATAAAAACTGATTTAAATTTTTCGATAATTGGACTTGATTTTTTGAATTTTTATAAGCTTACGGTTGATACCTATAAACGCTGTTTAATTGATACTCGTAACAATGTTGTTATTAACTTAAATCCATATTATTGCAAACCTCCGAGTGTAACTTGTGTCTTGCCAAAACAAAGTCAATTTCACGATATTTTAGCCAAGTATCCCAATGTTGTAACACCGACTTCTAGGTTTGAGCGTCAACCTGTGAATATTCAGCACGCTATTGTTACGAATGGTGAAATTGTTAAAAGTAAATTAAGACGTATGTCACCAGAAATGCCAAAAATTGTTGATGAACAAATTAATGAGTGGTTAAGAGATGGTATCATTAGTCGAAGTGATTCTCCTTTTGCTAGTTGTTTACATGTAGTGCCGAAAAAATCTGGTAAACATCGTGTCTGTGTTGATTACAGACGTTTGAACGCCATTAGCTTATTGGAAGCTTATCCAATTCCGCCTATTCATTCTTTATTGGATAATTTGTACGGTAGTCGCGTATTTTCTGTGATTGATTTAAAAAGCGCTTATCATAATGTTCCGATAAGACCTAAAGACCGACATAAAACCGCATTTATAACAAAATCTGGTTGTTATGAATTTAATTACATGCCCTTTGGTTTAAAATCTGCTCCTGCAACTTTTATGCGTTTTGTTCATGAAGTTTTATATTCGACAAATCCTGAATTAAAAAATCATACTGAAGTTTATCTTGACGACATTTTGATTCATACAAAAGATTTGGAATCTCATCAAACAATATTTGATCAAATTTGTCAAAATCTTAGTCGTTATAATTTAGCTATTAATTTGCAAAAATCTATTTTCGCTCGTGAAAAACTTAATTATCTTGGTTTCGAAGTAAGTGCTGATGGTTATTCAGCAACGGATGAAAAGATCAAGGCTATTGTTGAGTACCCCCTACCGAAAACATTTAGAAGTCTTTCTCGTTTTTGTGGTGCAGTTAATTTTTATCACAAAACTATTGAAAAGTGTAGTGAATTATTACGACCGTTGTATGAGATGCTAAACTCAAACCAAAAGCGACCGAAAAGCACGGTTATTCAATGGTCGGATCAGCAAAAATTTTATTTTGAAAAAGTTAAGGCTGCTCTTGGTAAGAAAACTGTTCTATCGTACCCGATTCCTTATGCAGAAACCTTTTTGTCTACAGACGCAAGTGATTCTTGTATTGCTGCCACTCTTTACCAATTTGATCCCAGTAGGAAGTTACGTGTGCCGATTGCCTTTTTCTCCAGAAAGCTAAGTAAAGCACAACTTAAGTACGCAATTTTTGACAAAGAAGTTTTGGCTATCTACGAAAGTATTAAATTTTTTAGATATATGCTCGATGGACGTCATTTTACCATACTTTGTGACGATCAAGCTGTAGTTCAGAGTTTGACAAAGAAAAACAGTGAAAATTTTTCGACACGTATTTTACGCCAATTGCAATACATTTCCCAATTTAGTACGGATTGTCAATTCATAGAAAGCGATAAAAATGTTGTTGCTGACGCACTCACTCGCGCAAACATCGCGCTTATTTCCGATCTACCAGATGCGTTAGATTTTGAAGCAATTGCCGAAGCGCAGAAATCTGACGCGGATATTCAATCTTTATGCAATAGAATTACTTCTCTTCAACTTAAAAGTTTGCCTGTTCGAAATTCGCCAAATTTTATATTATGTGATGTCTCTCAAGATACGCCTCGTATCTTGCTTCCAAAAGCCTTTCGACGTAAAGCATTTAACATAATTCATTCTCTAAATCATGCCGGTATTAAATCTTCACGATACCTAATCAAACAACGTTACTATTGGTCGTCTATGAACAAAGATATTAAAGACTGGGTAATGCAATGTTCTAATTGTCAATTAGTTAAAAGTAAACGTCATACAAAAGCGCCTTTTGTAAGTTACCCGATTGCCACAGAAGCTCTCAGTGAAATAAATGTTGATTTAATCGGGCCACTTCCTGAAAGTCGTGGTCATCGATATATTTTTACTATATGCGATCGCTTCACTAAAGCCTGTTTTGCGTTTGCACTTCCAGATACAAAAAGTGACACAATTGCTACATATTTTTTAAATCATTATATTGGAATTTTTGGTGTGCCAAAAGTGCTTATCACAGACAATGCTCCATATTTTACAAGTTATTCTTGGACTAAATTTATGAGTTTTTTAGGCATTCATCACAAGCTGATTACTCCTTATCATTGCCAAAGCAACGGTTTAGTTGAAAGATTTAATCGATATTTGCGCACTGCTTTACGATGTCATGACAACAATGGTGATTGGTTTGATCATTTAGGACTTTGTCTTTTGGGAATCCAGGCTAGCTATCATTCCGCTTTAAATATGAGCAGAGCTGAACGGCTTTTTGGCAAAAAGATACAATTGCCTTCTTCCTTTTTCGATGAAACTACGCCAAAGCCACGCTTTGATGATCCAGCTCTAACGAAATCTTTAATGAATTTTTTTAGCAACAGAAGCCCTGCTCCCATTAACACTGAAAAACGCTACACTAATTTTCACGTAGATCAAAGATTGTTCACTTGTCCAGCAGTATATCTTAGAGTTGATCGTGTGAAAAAAGGGCTTGAAAACTCTTTCACTGGACCTTTCAAAGTTCTTGAACGCTTTGATAAATATTTTATCATTGAAACATTTAAAGGTAGTTCTAAGATTTCAATTGATCGCTTAAAACCGGCGTACACACTTGATTTTGTAAATGATCATAAAACTAAAAGTACAAACAATAATGATTTTTTTACTTCAAGTAGAAACACACCAACGTCAACTTCTGCGACAACTGTGACGAAGGACTCACGGAGACCACCGTACGAAAACAATTTATACTTTGCAGATACTTCGAACAAATCACACTCCGACGCATTCGACATCGATCAACGAGATCCTCCTTCTTCGTCGTGCAACATACCAACAAAGACAACTACTAGATCCGGTCGAGTTATCCAACCACCCATTCGCTATCAAAGTTAAGAACCACGTTTTATAATCATTTTCTTTTTTGTTTCTTCTTGCTCGTTCAATGTCTCTTCATACCTTTAAATTTCTGCTCCTTGGCATTAGAACCTTTCCTACTCTGTAATAAAAATCGTCCACACAAACATTTTGCTTTTGCTCCACCTATGAATTGTCAACCACAACATTTAGTTCGTAGCGAAGAATGCAAAGCAGAGATTTTTTCTACGCATTCTACATTGAAACCCGTGAGAGCTTATTTTTGCTTCACAAAGCAAACCCGCTGGACTTCCCATTTCTTTTTCTTTGGAAGTAAATATAAAGAAACTCACGTTGTTGATTCTCAGCCACCTAGCCCACTACGTTGTAAATCTTGGAGTTCGACTAAAAACACACAAGATGGAAAGTTGATTAAACTTACTAATTCAAAAACTAGTTTTGGTACAAATAACAAAGTGAAAATAGATTATTCGTGGCCAACTAGTAAGTCAGGCTTCGTGCAAAATAGTTATTTAAACAAAGGTGTCATTTTTTATGATTTTTTCAAGGATTCTCTTTCTTCACCTATCATTCCTTTGACGAATTGTCATATTTCAACGGGTTATTGTGCTACTTATACTATGACGATAGTATGGGATGTTTCTCGTTTTAGCACTTGTCCCAAAACACGACGGTTAGGCTTACAAAGTTTGAAACTTTATTATAATCACACTTCTTTGTATAGAGTAGAAATACCCTCTCGGGGCATGTCTATTCATCGTTGGTCACTTTGTCCACACCGGGCGGTGCATTGTTTTTCCAAAAAGTTATTTTGCACTATCAATGGCATTTACATCGTTCCTCTCAAGTGTCAGAATTTACAAAGTCTTTACCAAGAGAAAACTATCCTTCGTTTAAAAAAACATTTGTTTTCAAAAAATTTATCTGAAGTTGAATACCCTTTCCCACATTCCGACCTTTTTCTAAATGAGATTGAAGATCAATTAAATGAATTTGCTTTAAAATTAAATGAACAAAACCATTTGCTCCACTGCCAATTAGAGCGTACTCTTAATATTCTTTCCTCAACGTTGGGCAAATTATATCCGTCTGAAATTCTATCATTAGCATTAGGCAGACCTAGTCTTGCGATTTCGGCTGGTGATGTCATCACACAACTCACCTGCCAACCAATCAACGCAACCGTCTTGCCTACGTTAGCTTTTGATAACGAAACGAAATTTTCTCTCTTACCTTTGGTTGAGTATGGACGCACCCAAGATGGTAAATCGCGTATAGGCCAACTTGTAAGTCCAAACTTTGTTGTCCAAGGCAAGCCATCATATTATGAACATTATCACCCTGGGCGAACTCTTATTTTTCAAATAAATTCTAGATTTGTTCTTTTTGAAAACTATTCACTTTCTCATTCAAATCTTCCTGTTAACCAATTACATGTGCCCCTGACAGTCATAACAGACACAATCTCTGTTAAGGACTTTGCAGATATACATCAAGCCGTGACGGAAACACATAACGGCTTGACCGATTTAAATTCGTTAATCGCAACTATTGCCCAGACTGCTGTAGATAGGGATAAATTACAGCAAGCCATTTTCTCGCTTCAAGCAAGTGAAGTTTACGACGCCAATTTTTCTGTTGTCACAAACTCTGTGCGTCATTTTGCCCGACATACTTTTCTTTTGGCCCTGGAAGAACTTTCCACACCTTTCATCACCATCATGGTTATTCTAATACAAATTTTAACAACAATATGGACTTTTGTTTTTACGTTGAAATGTGTTAAAAAATACCTTCCTAAATTCTTAGCATACAGTAGAGACATTTTTACTGTTTGCTTCTCTACTTTTCTTTCTACCGGCAAATCAATCACCACTTCAAATACCGATGAATCTAGCAACCACGAGGATACTTCAATTAGTGAGCACGTCAGGTTACAGCCTTTGGAAAACTCTGGTAGTCGTGAATGCTTTTCACGAACAAACACAATGTAATGTGCATTTTTTTGTGTGTGTATGTGTGTGTCTTGTTTTATCATACTGTCGTTTCTTTTATAGCTGTTATATAAATGCATGCTTAAATTCAATTTTTCAAAGTGTATTACTTTATTTGTATCAAACAATTACGCAGATCGTTGTCGCTTGTGTTTGTTTTGCAGTGCTCAACCGTCATCATCTTCCACAACACCGCCACCTCACGACCATAACGTCACAACTTCAAACAAACATCCGAATTGCACCAAATTTCATTTACAAAAGACGATGTCATTTCAACGACTTTCAAGAAAATAACCGAATTGGAATCAACTGCTATATTGAAGATGCAAGCGAAGATATCGAACAGTTCCAATTTCTCGATGAAGGACTTTTAACACCTAATTTCAACAACTTTATTGTTATAATTTTCGTAACTGTTGAATAGTTTCAAAAAATACTTTTTGCTGTTGGATGTGTTTGTGATGCAATGTCAATTTTTATAATTTTGAATTTATGTATAATTATATCAAGCTATGGATTGAAAACTACATGTCTCATTTTAATAATATTCAACAATCATAAAATATAATATATCCAAGGTGATTTAAGATTCGTCAATAACGTTATATTGGAAATATATTGGAAATATTTTTATTTTTGGCTATATAAACTGTCTTAATGGTGCGATTCGAAGTTACTTTCACAAACATTTCACTTACAATTTCACAACCCATACACTTCATCACTCCAATATTTCGTGTTTTACATATCACACACACAACCCAACATTTCCATATTATGTTTTTAATGTTTTAGTGTTTGAATTACTGGTTTCAATTTGTAATTTGATTTGTCCTACAACTAATGTTTCAATTTCTTAATAATTTTTGATTATTTTTTTATTTCTGTGTTTTCATTTTCAAATTTGCGTCCACAAATTTTTTTTGCAACTAGGGGGAGAATGTCGTGATTCGTATATGCCAAATGCGTGATTGCAGCGTGCTTGCCTTATGTTCGAGTCTATGCTTTTATTTTATCAATCGTGTCCGCTTCCCATAATGATTATCGTGTGAAATTTTGCAACAGTGTTCCTGTGTCCCACGGTAAATGATTAGGATTTCGGTGATGCTTGCTATATATACGGACGTGGCTATATACCATTTGGAGACAGACAATAAACTATAAGGAACGTTACGCTGCTGTTTTGGGACGGAGATGTGTAATTAATTAATAAATTCTGTTAAAATAAGTTTTGCATGTGATATTGTGTTAGGGTTAGTTCAAAACCAAACTCCTAATCCTAACAAATTCAAGAACTGATGTAGTATTTGAAAAGATTTTTTTTCCTTTCTTTTACACTTATAACAATTTACGTTTGTAAATAAACTCTTTCTGTCTGCACAAATTAGGTTTTTGAAGAGTTATAAAAATTGATTCTAAAACCGATAAATGAAAATTGGATCGTGCTTTAGAAAGAATAAAAAATTGATTGTCATTACATTGAGATGCACATTTTGGTTTATGTAATAAATGGTTTACATTCGCTGAGTCACAATGCGGTGTTGAATTAGTTGGTTTTCCTAGGCGTTCTGGTTGTTTACGTTCTTGACCGATTCTGTTCCAAATAGACCTCGGAACATGCTGGCGAATTCTGTCTTGCAAGCGTTGAGACGTTCGACCCACGTACCGACTGTCACAGTGGCACACGTATTCATATACGACGTTACTATGTTGAATTGTGAGAAGAACGTCAATAAAAAAAAAGAATTGTGATGAATGAAATAGAAGAGCAAATGTGGACTCAAGCTAGGGTTGCCAACCGTCCTTTATTAGAAAGGACAGTCCTTTATTTAACCCTTTCCGTCCTTGTCCTTTATGAAGTACAGAAATGTCCTTTATTTTAAATATCATTTTACTTACTGCTAATTTTGCGATTAGAACGTGTATTTTAAAGTTGATTTAATTTTTGCAAACACTGAATCAACATTTTTATATTTCTAAACGTTCTCCAGCAACTTTCCAAGTTGTTTTCAAAAAAAATTATTTGCCCCTCCCCCCTAAATCATTAGAAGAAATGGTTTATCAGCATACTGTGAAAGGATTTTTAGTGTTATCTCTTCAAAATGGCGAAATGAAAGAAACAGATGCTCTGCAGAAATAATAAAAAATAAGCTTTTCATATTCCTGTACTTTAACTTCAAAGACAGCTGTTTAGAATTTGCTGAAAAAAAAAAGATGACCTTCAATTGTTGAAAGCAGCAAAAAGTCAAACCAAACACAATTTTAAAAAATAAAAATATTTACACTATTTTTCATTTTTATTTTTTTATGATGCATATCAGAAGCGTGCGGTCAGGGCATGCAAGTCATGCGTTGCAAGACCAAATTTTTAGAAATTGCATGACGAACTTTTGCGCGATGAGGTAGATATCGTTCAATTCGATGACAAATATTACTTGTTCGGGATAAAATCTGAGGCAGATCTGAGACGAAGACCCGTTTTTTTGCGTTATTTTAGACAATACCGCGAATTTAGGACGAAAAGTAAGAAATCGGAGACTGGTTTGAAGTGATGACTTTTTTTTTTGGAGATCACTGCATTTTTAGAAGAAAAAGTGCATTACCAGGCAACAATTTCAAGTGATGACCTTTTTTTAGAGAGATTATCAAAAATCTAGGGCGAAAATTGTTCTTGATCACCATGACATTACGACTAAAAGTTACAATCTCACACCCATAACATACCTATTTTCATGATCAGATTTTGGCATGCAAATTGCATGGCCAGACTCAGAGGTTACGGCATGCCACTGGTGCATATATATATAGTGATATAGATGGGATTGAAAATTATGTTTATATCTATTTTCCATATGTCCTTTATTGAAACTTGTCACAGTTGGCAACCCTAACTCAAGCTGACATATTTAAGTGCACGATTTGGAACGCTGAACGCCATCCTAAGCAATTACGGCTGAAACAATTTTTAACAAATTTATTTGTATTTGTTTGAAAACAACTATAGTGATGCAATCGTGCCTAAAACCTTGAGAACAAATTACAAATTTACAAAAAAAGTTTTTTGTTGTATTATTTGTCTTTATTTCAACTTATTTCTTGGAGTACTAATATGCCATTAACAAAAATCCGTATTTAATTTTACACTTGCTTGGTATTAGAAATTTCTTAAATTTAATCTTTATTTAGTTTTAAATTATCATCATGTGACATTAAACGTTGTTATCCAAATTTGTTTAGTCGGCTAAGCTCATCGGGCTGGTTTCCTGAAAGAAATGGTTCGTTCGAGAGGTGCCCGGGATAGGAACAATGAACACAATCTTGTCGATCATGACATTGTCTATAGCGAGTATGTGCGCTAGTGCAGTGCTTATTGTAGAGTAGAGATTGAGACTAGCAGACGTCGGCCTCCGTTAACTTTGCAGCCACCTGGAGGCTATTGTCCACTGCCATCCACTCCTCGAAGTCAGTTTGCGTCATGTCACTTGGTTTTTTAGCTACAATGTCCTCTATTGTTGTGGTTGTAGTGGTACACGAGAAACCAGCTTTCTTGAAACAGTTTTAAATTGTTTCTTCCGAAACATGCTTCCACAACAAGGCTAACAAATGCAAGGCCTCGAGCAGATTAGTTTTTAGTTTTCAAAGCACTAGATCAGTGTTTCCCAAACTTTTTCGGCCTGGCGCCCCCTTGGCGTCCAGATAAATTCCCAGCGCCCCCTCGCTTCTTTTTTAAGTGAAAAGAATGTTCGACAGAAAATATTTATCTGTAATTTTGCCAAATTTTTGTTGATCTCTAAAAAAAAAAAAAAAAAAAAGGTCTTCACTTTAATTTCATTTGTAATTTTGCTATTTTTCTCCCAAATTCATTGTGATCTCTAAAAAAAAATAAAGGTCTTTACCCTGAATCGATCTTGTATTGAATACTTTGGGAAACACTGCTGCAAGATCACCTATAAAAGGTCTTTAATCGTCCTTCATGTGTATTTCTTCTCATTGTTTCCTATCGCCCCCTTTCTTCTTACCGCCCCCCTAAATCTCGCCAACGCCCCAAAGTGGGCGCCACCGCCCACTTCACTAGATTAAAGGCCCGTTTCGACTACGAGCGTGGAAAAGAGCATTCTTTGTCTCTTTTATTGATCTTCGATTGAAGCGAGCGGTTAAAATTGAAGCGAGGGCAAAAAAAAGCTTGCTAGATAAAAGCTTGCCGCGATTAAAGTGATTAAAACTAACTCACTAGATCAAAGCTTGCCGCGAAATTATGACCCAGTTCATTTGCTCTTTCATCGTTCCGACAGTTCCTGTTTCGATATTTATAGCTTTCTCAGGCCGCTAATCATCAGAGCTGGGCATTTACGCTGGAAGTTAACAAAATTAGTCTCTACGTTTGGGAAAAAATTGATAACAATAACCGATGTACTGATTACAGATGTACTGGTTGTGTCTACTTCTAGTCGGGAAATTAGTAAGTTATAGGGAAGAGGTAGGATTGGAGAGATTCATCTAACGAACTCTCCTGAAGACATTCACCAACCAGAAGACGAACTTTCTGAAATAGGGAAGGATCTTCTTTAAGAAACTAGTATCATTATTGACGTCAGGTTATTAATACTCGTAATCTTGACTAAGTAGGTCAAAGTTAACATACGTTGGCAGTGAGGCCAACATAATTTTCGATATTACTTTGACCCCATTCAACTAAAAGTGAAAAATGTTCAGTTTCTTTATTTTTAAATAAATTTTGCAAACTAAATGATAAAATATTGGATTCTGATTGCGATTATTTTCTCAATCTCGCTTCAAAATCAGAGATAAAAAAAATAAGCTAGAAAAGTTGTTAAGTTTTAAATAGTTAAAATTTATTTAATTAAATAGTTAAAATCAATTGATGTACTTTTTTTGAGTAAAGCAAATTTTATTCCAATACTATGGTAGCCATGATTTCTTATGACGTAAATAATGTGTTCCTCTTTGGGGTTTAAAATACGCTGTTTCTTTGAAAATAACACAATTGTAACGTTAATTTTTACTTGATTTGAAAAGTTTATGCTTATGATATTATTTGAAGTGAATTCAGATTTACTTTTTTAACACTTAATAAATAATTGATTTCCTTAAAATTGAACTACCGATCGAATAACTTAAATTTAACCTCTGAATAGAAGGAATTTTTTTGATTGATTAAATATGTTGTAAACCAGAAGAGATTTAATTATTTATATTATGAATAAAAAGTTTATTATGCATTGTGCAGATAGCAACTCTTTAAAAAATGTATGTTGTTGTAATTTTCACCAGCACAAATGAAGTTGAGTGTATTCCAAGTAATTGGCTTATTTCCGATTCTGAAGCTTACTGGCCGAATTCGGGTAATTGTGACATTGCACATGCCATAAGGACAAAGGCAAGTCCTGATCCAATGACTTGGAAATCGTATGCAATACGGTGTTTACCAAACAGCAATTGTTGTAAGTGAAAAATAATTAGTCAAACAATAACCTTTTTAATCACAAATTAAAAATTATCTTAGATACTTTCAAATAAGCAAATAAAAAGGCAAAATTAGCCCAGGAGGAATCAGACCTTGCATCAGAAAACGACAGAACGATTACTCAAAAGTAAGATCAAAGATTTTTAAGTTGTAAATTGATAAATTACACACAAGTAGACCTACCAAGTAAAGGTATAATTTGCTTTTTGTACTAATCTTGGCGGATGATTTAACTATCAAAATATTATCATAAGTTGAGAAACAATGCTAATGTAAAAGTGTCAATTGTAAGCCAACTTGTTTATAGTTACTCTCCAAATACTGCATTGCGGTAAAAACAATCTTAATTGTTGCTGCAGTATAATAGTAGTGTTCTCTCCATCGGCAATTTTGATGCAAGCCTTGACAAATATACGCTTAACAGGTAACAAGTTCTATTGTATAACGTATTTCTGGCCATAGCCATGATACTGCAGACCAAAATACTCAGGGAAAGAACTGTTTTGTCAAAAATTACGCAAGCATTGTCCAAACTATAATTTGGCTTGATTTTGCAAATACGCCTAAATTTTTGAAAGAATCAACTTTGGACCAAAAAAAATTCACTGTTTCAAAATTAACTGCTGCACTGTATTTTTGTTTTTTGTAGGCTGGCGGAAATGTTAATCAAACGTTTAATCCCCAGCTCACCACCACAATAGCGCCAACTTTTGTGGTCAAAATTGGTTTTTGAGCCTTTATCTTAACTTAAAAATCAACGCGATGAATTTTGATATTTGTTTAAAACTAAAATCTTTTTTAGCTTTCACTTGACATTGATAAATTAATGCTTTTTCGTTTTGATTTGAAGCAAAAGCATCTTGAGTGCTTATAAATACTTTCTTAACTTTGTGTCTTCAATACACAAAAAGCTGGACACCCAAGATTGTTTTTAACTACTGCCCCAGCCATACCATTGTGCACTTAAAAAAAACATTTTGCATGACTTGGGTAGCCTTAACAAGAAGTTTTTTGTTATAATTACATCACTTTTACAAAACTGAAAACAATTCAACAATATAGTTGTACAGTACCTTCCTTTTTTTAAACAGTGGGTCGAGCTAGATTGCTCTAGAGCGGCATCTTCTGACAATTGGAAAGAAAAAAGGACGGGTTTGATGATAAACGTTAATAATATATTTGATCGACTAAAACATAGCTGAAATAATTTTGGTTTAATGCAGGTATTACTTAAGGAAAATTTTGCAAAAAAATGGTTGTAGAAATACTCTAGGGCAGTGTTTCTCAATCGGTGTGCCGTGAGAAGTTTCCAGGTGTGTCGCAAAAGATTTCGGAAACAAATTATCTTGGAAAGTCGAATTTTTTGGTTTTTGCACGTGAAATGACTGAGATTCGGAGCGAAGACCCGTTTTAATTTAGAAAGAACTGGTTTTGGGAAGGAAATTGACAAGAAAGAGCGTGAATTCAGGTGAAGACTTTTTATTAGAGAACAGCTTATTGTTGCGGCCAAAATGAGGAAATCAAAGCGGAAAATTGTGGCGAAAGCGTTTTTTCTTTATTTTGAGATCAAAAGCAGGAAATCGGCACTTTAACATAGGTGAAGACTTTTTTTTATGAGATCACATAATTTTGGGGACGAAAATCAAGAATCTTAGCTCAAGTGCGTCGCTAACGTCAGAAGATACTAATTATATATCGCGTCTAGAGCACCCGCATAGTTAAAAAACAACTGAATTCAGGGAAAAAAACTCCATTCTGGATGCCAGAAAACCAGAAATTTGAGCCCAATTCTGGATGAAGACCTTTGTTTTAGAGATTACCTAATTTTGGGAACAAAAATTAGTAAAAATGGTTTAAAATGCCGCAATTTTTCATGAGTTTTAAAAGTGTGCCACAAACGAAAAAAGGTTAAAAACACTGCTCTAGGTGATGAAGATACTGTTTTATTTCAGCTGGGTAAAAGTTTATTACTTTTTATTTTATTTATCTCTATATTTATCCTCCTGACTTGTAGGAAAGCGACTGAGGCGCTAATAAATAGGGTAAGCAATTACCTCGACCTGCTTTCGGAAATGCCAAGATATTGCTGTCCGCTTGTAATTTAATGAAGATATGTTTAAATTTTAGAACTAGTTGCCAAGACCACCTAGCAGGGAAAGTGCCGTAAAGTGTTTTTCTCAAGGACACAACAGAATGGCGCGAGTAGGTTTTGAACCGAGACAATGTTGATCATACACACGGCACTCTGGCTCGACCACGCTGCCAACAATGGTTGTGTCGTGTTTTAACTGTTGCATAACACAAAGACACAGACTTGGTTATTCTACTTTTTTCTAATGAAAAATCGTACTCTTTCAAAAAAGTTGTTTTGATGTGTTGATCAAAGGCAAGCTAACTTCAGATAAGAGTGTTTTTGCTTTTTAATGATAAAAGTTTTATTTTTAGGAGAAAACGCAAAAAACCAGCAAAACTTATGGAAAGCGAATCCGAAGCAACTTCCGATTCTGAAAAAGATAACAATTCACGCTTCAAAAGTAGGCTATGTAAACTTCTACCCAAAATTTTTTCTTCTTAGTGTATTTTCTATTTAGCTCTTTATATTTTTTGTTTCAATCCGTTTTGAGCTATGCTATTTTTTAGATATTTTTTTACGTTTATAGTAATACGAGCTTTTAAACTTTATCGCGATTCTTTTCCCGAATTAAAAAGGAAAGTTTTAACTCAGTGCTTCTTAAACGTATTTGATATTGTTCACCCCAATTATTGAATTTTGAATTTTATTCACCAAAAAAATTATTATATCAGCCCAAGTATCATATAACAAGAACATATTGATTTTTTGCATTGTATTTACAAGATTTATTTAACTGAGGTCCTTGGCGCTGATCACGTGCGTTGAACGAGCGAGATGTTTTTTTGCTATTTGTTATTTTTGCTATCGCTATGTGTGAACGTCATCATTCACAAATAGTGAAAAATATCGAGAAGCGGATGAACTAATTATATACTAAAACAAATTTTAAAAGTAGATAGATAATTTCATTATTCGAAGTTTTTGCAGCATTTCCCATAATCACAAACTTATTACATTATTGGCATAGAGTATTTTTCGGGCCTTTCTGGCCTACATTACTTTTGTTTATCCTGTTTTTGGACTATATAAGCTAAGTAGCCTACTTAGCCGGTTCGTGTTTTTCTGAAGCGTAACCTTTATCATTTTTTTCTAATTTTGACTATTTTTATTGAGTTAAAAAATTGCATAGAGTAGCTGTAAAAAAGTTGTTTAAATTTGGTAAATTTTGACAGCTGAGTTTTTTAACCTTTTGAATCTACACCAATTGGATTGTTGACCTTTTTTTGTTCAAATACAAAATAAAATGTAATCAAAACAGAAGCGTAACTCATGCTATCCTTCAGTTATCAGTCAATCTTGAAAACTTGCAAGGAAAAATTTTTTTTATCAACTGAGTAAAAATCATACGTCCAAACGCCGATTCCTCTACGAATCTAATCCTGAGCGTCGAATTCAAGCTTATCTATCACAACTATACATAGCGCCATATCTATTTAGAATGCAAATATCTGTTAGATAGAGTGTGTTCAAACGTCCACTAAACTTGAGGCTGGATCATATTCTATGAACCAAACTCTGCTATGATTCCACCAATGCACGCTTTAATGGCAGAGTTTTATATTTATCAAATGAATCAATGTTTTTTTCTGCTTTTTTGTTTTTGTGTGAAAAAAATTCATATTGAGGTAGTGCTGGCCTGCTTCTTGTAATACAAATTCTATAAATAAATTTCATTACTATCTTCGCAAGCTACAAGTTACACTTGTTTTGTGCTTCTTTTTCTAATCCACAGCCTTAATCATGTTTGTTATTAAATAATTATATTTGTTTAGTTTTACATGTGGCAGAGCAGAAATAAAAGAAAATCGAACTAAATTATATTTAGTTGAAAAAGTTGTAATTAGTTACTAGAATGATCCTGAACGTTCGCGCTACAAAGCTTCTAAAAGCAACTTTTTTGCACTTTGAGATTCGTGCAAGTTAACCCAATATAAAGCATATTAAAGGTGTGTTTTGAAAGAAAATTTTTTAACTCCATTAATGCTTTTATCAACTCTCCGAGGCATCACACTGCGCATTTTGTTGGCATTGTACTATTTGGTAATTAAAATATAGTTCTGTCTAATTACCTGCTTCTTTTTGAGAGTTTTCTATCCTTTGCTGACTTACCCCTTATTTACTTCTTTCTACTCGTACAAAATATCCATTGACTCGATTAAGAAACGCTGTTTTAAATGCAATAAGATTAACTAACTCTAATTTTTTTTGCTTTTATCGTTAAAAGTTTGACAATAATCTAATAATTTTTTTTATGAAAGCAGTTCGCTGTAAACGAATGCGCACGGAATTACCTTCTCCACCTGATATTACTGACTCAATGTGCGAAAGTAACATTTTTTTCCAGCGCGAAAACTCGACTTCGTCAAATCGTGTCATTCAGCATAGTGAGTATTATTATTTTTGATTACTTTATGGTTTAGTGCGACTTTTTATAGAAAACTAACTTTGGCGTTGAAGTAAATATTTTAGAGTAAAACTATTATTTTTTGTTGTCACAATTAGTCAGCTTAACAGTGGAACCGATTTATTATTCTTCGAATCAAGTCAAGAGTTTTTACAAAAAAATAGCCAGTAAAATTGTTTTAATTTAAAACCTTGATTTAGCTTTCACAGTTTATCAAAAACATGTACAAAATATTGTTCTCTATTGTATTTTAGTTTAGATGGTATAAAATTTGTTGTAAAAAAGGCTTAACCGAGGCGATTCATAACTTTTTATAACAAAGTGTAATCTCAAAACAAAAATTTTGAAGTTAATTCTTAATACTGTCCAATAAAGTCCGTAAGTTGATTTCAATGCTCTTAATTGCTATAAATAAAACATCGATTTTGGGTTTTGATGATTGCAACGATTTCTTCTGATGAATATTGACCAGAGCGTACTAAAAGCTTCGGCCCTTTATTCTTTCATAAATTTTAGTAAAGTTTTATTTTGTTATATTTTTTTCATTTGATATTGTATTTGTACAAGAAAGTAAAAAAATTAGTTGATTGAAAATTTAACTTTTTTGTGTTTCAGCAGAATTCGTTAATTCAACTCCAGTGACACCGAAAAATTTGATTCGTGATAAAGAAGGTAGGTTTTTGGAGAGGTTGATATGTGCTGGTAAATTAACTACAACAACAACAATAAAATTTTATATGCCTTACACAAAAATGTAGATATAACAAATTTTTTTAGATGCAAGAGACAAAATTGTACTCCGCGAATTATCAAATATTAAAGTTAACATGGAATTAATAATGGAGGAGCTAAAATTGTTGCGCAAAGAAATTGCTCAAAGTAAACAACCTCAAAATACTTTCTTCGAGCTCCCCGAGGGCATACATCTGCCACTAAAAAGTATAGAAGAAATTGATTCAATGGAAAAAAGTTTGGAGGATAAACGTGTAATGGACGTTTTGGTAAGACATTTTATTCTGATTTAACCGCATTGCAATTGTTTTAAAAAATAAAATTCCTTTTACCTTTTCTAAATATCAATCAAATGATTGTGGAATATTTTTGGAGTAATTTAAACCATCAGTTATTTTTTATATTAACTAAATTACTAATTTTGCAATTATAGAAGTTAAATATATTCGAAATTCATAGGATGTTGATTAAAACATTTTTAACTACCACTCATAAAATTACTTTCTTATAAGTTTGCGTTGAAAAAAAGTCTTAAATGCGAATTGTTACCTGGAAAAAATATACAGTAGACTTCTGTTAATCCGGATTCGGTTAATGCAGAATTTTGCTCTACTCGGATAAAACAGTACAATTATAATTTTTAAATAAAAAGCTTGGGATTATCCGGAGTTTTGCCTAAATCGGATGATTTTGTCTGCAAATCGAATTTGGGTTACCCGAGGTTTTTTACATAACCGTATTTTAAATCTTTTTTTTTAATATTTTAATTTTTGTAGATTTCTTGCTTGAAAATTATCGGAGGAAATAACCTCAAAGATAATTGTTGGAGAGTGATGCAGAACATTATAAGTAATGAATTGTGCCAATTCTACGACTGGTCGGGTAAAAGTGGTTGGAAAGGGAGAATGAATCCAGAAAAAAAAAAAGCTTTTCATCTTTAAAGCTTTCACAAGCTGTTAAACGTAAGTTTGAACTTCATATATATGTATTTTGTTTTTGTCAAACCAAATTTTAATTTAGAATTTTAATAAAGAGAAAATTTATTTGATCATAGTGTTGTTATATTAGTAATGGTACATATACAATAATGGCTGTACAAAAAGAAAGGGGCTTGTGCTTGAAAGAAAAAAGAAGGCCCTTTTATAGGAACTCTCTGAAACAAAATAATTACATTTTTAAAATGAAAACTTTACGCTATTTTTAATGTCTTTTCTTTAGATTAGAGCGCAGACTTTTAATTAAGGACATGAATTTAAAAATTTTTAAAGCTTCATAAAATTGAAGACCAAAAAAAGGTTTTAATTTTAATTGAACAGCTTTGTAAAGATGTGATGGTGCTACGGTAAAAGGGGGACCAATTTTTGTTTAGGAAAGGAAAAAATTAATGACATTTTTTACGAGAGGTTTGGTGCGGCCACTTGTTTTGCGCTATACTAAAACCGCTACTGCAATGTACTTAAATAAATTTAAAAAAAAACTTTAATGTCATCTTCAAAATTTTTTGGCCTTCTATGTCCTTAAAAAAATCTTAAACTTAAAATATATTTTAAAAATAACGCGTGAAAACAAAGAAAAGCAATTATTTAGTTTTAACGCAATATTGTTAAAATTTATTTTAAGTTCCAGTTTTTTTTTTAAAAAGAGCTTAAGAAGCTGAAAACGTTCAAAAATTAACTATATTTATTAGTTTAATTGTGTTGCTGGACTTATATACAAAACATATCACTCAACGTCCCGGCCAGTCCCCTAAAGCAGTGGTTCTCAACCTGTGTCCGCAAAACTTTTTAAAAAACATTGAACCATTACTCCGCTATCCTTTTTTTGTAGACACTACTTTTTAGAAACAAAAGTAAGAACTCCGAGACAGATTTAAAGTGAAAACCTTTTTAGCAACATTACTTTTTAGGGACGAAAATCAAGATTTGTACTCTTGTCTAAGTGTGCCATGAAAGGTCTCAAGAAAGAATTTTGTAAAGGCTCCAAAATGTGCCGCAGGCGTGAAACCCTGCCCTAAAGTAAAAAGATGTACAACTTGTTTTCAATGTCTGTAATCTGACTATGTCTACAATTTTTTTCACCAGGTCACATTGCAATGTGTTTACAACTTGTCACAAAAACGAGCCGATTAATTTAAAATTCACAAAAAAGCTATAAATTTTTTATGCTAATGTTCATTGCTTTGTAGTCTGCAGGTAATTTGTAAAATTTGCGTGTAAATATGAAATGTATAAACTTGCTTTTTTTTATATCTCTGCAATTATTTCAGATGCAATTTTGGGCAGCAATCCAAATGCCACTGAAGCTGAAATTGAAAAAGAGTGCAGCAAGTGGATGCGCAACTGGCGAGACCGGAGTGGTGGAAGAAAACATTAGCTCAATAAAATTATGATTCATGTAATTTACTTAAAAATAAAAGAAACTGATAATTTGGAATTATGACCGTTTTTTATAATATTAGACAAATTGTTAGAAAAATTTTAGTGATGAAATATAATTTTAACGTATAGCTTAAATCATATAATGATGAAAGGCTGTCTGAGAATAACAATAACGGCTCTATATCAAATGCAACGAACATACGATACCGCGCCAATATCCACACTGTGAGTAAACGACATCAGGTCAATATATAACCTATACTGTGGCATTGCATCAGCACTGTATTGGCTCGATATTAGGGGCATGTATGCGATACCGCGCCAATATCCATACTGTGTGCAAACAACATTCGGCCAATATACAACCTATACTGTAGCATTGTATCAGCACTGTATCGCCTCGATATTAGGTACACCGTATATACGATACTGGGCCAATATCCATACTGTGTGCAAACGATTATCACACAGTATTGGGCCAATACATGCATGTATCGTAAAAGGATACCGATACAATATCGTGCCAATTTCACATTGTTTCCTGGGTTAAAGTTGTTTATTCTATTGTAGAGTAGGTTTGGTACTGATACTAAACTATTTGCATAAATTCAACAAGGAATTTGGAAAACGTACCAAGTGTTGAATGAGTTTTTTTCTGAAGGTGTTGGTTGAATGGCTGTGCCTGATCTCTGAAGGTATTTTGTTCCAGAGTTTAGGTCCAACAAATTTCAAAGATTGCTAACTTACTTTAGTTATGAAGCAATTTGATATTATTTAGCTGTAGCTTCTGGTTTTCATTTTAAAACATTTTTGTGTGAAAAAGTTATTAAATGCTTGTGGAAGTTGTTTATTTTCATATTTAAACATCATTTGTGCTATTTCTAGGTTGTAAAGATTATTTATTGTAAGACGTGCCGTGTTAAAGCATTGCTGTGTTGGCGGAAAATATTGGGATCACAACAGGCCTATAACCAAAAGGATCTTGGCAGGCAAAGAAACCCACCTAAAGAAATCCTGCCATGGGTCAAAAAGATCATTTCAAGTACATATGACACAATAAAGCTTGAAGAAGTACATATCTATAAATCCACATTAACATATTAACCAGGGCATTGCATTACTCTTCCATGTTTTTTTATCCAACATGCCCACAAGAAATCAAAAGAATTATATCTACTTTAAAGCCAAAGTTGAGTTCAGGTTGGGATGGTATACCTTCATTTATACTTAAACATCTCCCTAAAAATGTAATATCCATTCTTAGCTACATCTTTAATCAATCTTTATCACAAGGAAAATTTATCTCTTGCTTTAAACACACCAAAGTAATTCCCCTCTTTAAAAAAGGTTGTCCCAAAGATGTTTCTAACTACAGGCCTATCAGCTTATTTTCCTGTTTTTCTAAAATAATTGAAAAACTTGTCTATATTCGTTTATATTCTTTTTTAAATAAGTTTAACTTGATTAGTGAAAATCAATTCGGTTTTAGACGAGGACACTCAACTTGTCATCTTACTTCCCTGCTTACTGATCAAATAGCAACATCATTTGAAGAAAAAATGAATAGCCTTGGAATTTTTCTTGACCTGCCTAAAGCTTTTGAAACTATTAATCATGAAATATTACTAAATAAATTGTATCATTATGGTGTGAGAGGCACAGTTCATGATTGGTTTAAAAGTTATTTATTTGGAAGAACCCAACAAGTTGATTATAATTCAAGTATTTCAAATATAGAACCTATTTCTTCCTCGGTACCTCAAGGCTCAATACTCGGTCCACTCTTATTTATAATTTACATCAATGACTTCTCAAAATGTCTCAAATATAGCAACAACCTGTCTTTTGCTGATGATACAACGATCATCCTTAGTGCAAAAAACAATAATTTATTATTTCAAAAAGGAAATAAAGAACTCGAAAACATTGACAACTGGCTAATAGCAAATAAGCTTTCCCTTAATGTCAAAAAAACAAAATACATTTTATTTAGCTCTCGTACCACAAAAACATTGTCAAAAGAATCAGTTTTAACTATTAGAAAAAATCAAATTGAAAGAGTCACTTCAGTCAAATTGCTAGGTGTTATATTTAATGAACGCCTAACATGGAAAGACCACATGGCAATGCTAATCAGCAAACTAAAATCATGTAATGAGAGTAAAGCCTTTTTTAACTCAAGAAGCTCTACTTACACTTTTTCATTCACTAATTCTGAGTCATATAAGGTATTGCATTACAACTTGGTGCTATGGACACTCTGTGTTAGTTAATAAATTACAAAAAATCTGCAACAAGTTTATTAATATGATAATCTGCACTAATCCCGCAAAAAAACGCAACAAAGAAATAACAAAAGATAATATTCTTAATATACAACAACTCTATAAATTAAATATTTCAATTTTCATGTACAAATCATTCCACAAGCAATTACCGTCAGCATTTAACAATATATTTCAAAAAAAAACGTCCACTGTAATTACTAGAAGTAACTCTCAAATCATACCTATATCATGCAAAAACACACTAACAAAACAATCAATAAGATACGTTGGCCCAAAAATTTGGAATGAATTACCTGAAAAAATAAAACTATGTAAATCCTTAAGTACATTTGTTAAAAAATCTAAAGCATTCTTCCTTGAACAACAATCAAACTTATAAACTGTTACGTAGGTCATCATTTAATATCTTTTGCTGGTCTTCCTTTTCTTGTGTTTCAGGAAAACAACTGAACAATTTGAAAATCTTCAACTCTACAACGGTCAAGAAAAGACTCAAGAAAAGTTCTTCAGGATCACTCTTGTTTCTACCTGAACAATTTTTTTTTAGCTATTGCATAAATTTTATTTTATTATTTATTGTTACTACTTTGCATCGGTTTTTGTAGATTTTATTTTTATTTTTTTATTTTTTTTCTAGTATGTTTTCTTATGTTGTTTTTGTGTTCTTTTTGTTTGTTTTTTTTTTTACTAATGGTGTAATGTTTTTGTTTTTGTATTTTTCTTACTGAGGTTTTTGTTCGAGAAATGATCTTTTGATCCGCAACAGGATTTCTTTCGGTGGGTTTGTTTGCCTGTTGGGCTGGTAGAATATGTTCATGCTTTTACATTTTTTTAAGGACTGATCATATTCATCGAGCCGAACTCTGCTATGGTCCCACCATTGCACCGCCTCCATAGAAGTGTTTTATTAAGCAAATAACCTCGGTCCTATACTTTTTTTTTTTTTCTTTTTCTCTTTCAATTTTTTTAAACAATTTTATAATGAGGTGAAGCAACCTTGCTTCTATATTAAACAACAAGTCACACCTTTCATCACTAATTAGCAAGACACAACGTCAACTCGTTTTGTTGCTTCTTCCTTTTTCTAACCACGTCTTTAACAACACACAAACTTCTCAACATTTTGTTATTTTGTTCATGTGGCGGAGCAGAAATAAAAGAAAACTGAACTGAACTGAATTGCAATAACCTCAAAAAACAACATCTAAAAACAATGCAAAAATCAAGAAATTAAGGAGCAAAAGTTATTGGGTATGAACAGTGACGCACCGAAGATTTTTGAAAGGGTGAGTAGCACACAAAAACAATCAAATATGCTTTATAAAAAATTTTTTCAAGTGGCAGAAAAAGGTCTTCGCTTTGAATCTGTCTCAGTTCTTTCAAATTTTTGTCTCAGAAACATAGTGATCTCTAAAAAAAGTCTTTGCTTTGCATCCGAATCTGATTTTTTGTATTAGAAGGGGGCATGGCACAATGCCCCCCCCATAAAATACGATACTGAATATGAAAATAATTCAGTAAAAAATATATATATTTTTATGCTTTGATTTAAAATCAACAATTGGCTGGTACAACTAATGCAAAATAAAAAACAAAACATTGACAAATATACTTGATTAGGAGCGTCCCACCCGTGTCAAAAAATTTAAATGGTCCACCCAGTATTTTTTGAAATGACATATACTAAATAGGGTAGCTTGTAGTGTTTGTGAATAAGTAGACTGTAAAAATAAGATTATATTTGGAAACACTGCATCCATTATAATGTAATTTTGATTAGTTTTTAAATAAATATCATAGTTATTTGTAAGATACCGCATGCACAGTCTGTTGAACTACGTAGAGCTAAATCCGTTTAGATAGCCAGCTCACATTGGTCGAGTCTAATTCGAACAAAAATTGATTGGAGTGAGAGTAAAAAAGAAACAAAACTGATTGTTCTGAGACAGGTGTTCTAAGACAGGTGTTCAACCTTTTTTGCACTGCGAGCCGGTTTAAAACTTACATTTTTTCGCGGACAGGTCAAAAAAAACAAAAAAAAACACAAATGTTCAGCAATAAAAATTTATTACAACTCATATCAGTTCTAACAAATTTGATTCAATGAGAGCCTTGAGCTTGTTTTGCCGCAACGAGACGCTCCCACCTAGGAATTATGGAACTCAATGACACTCGCAATGTATCTCACACGTCTAGCCTGTTTTACGGTTTCATCTTTGTTGCTGTTATCACAGAAAATCCAGACTCACATTAGTAGAATGTCGAAAATGGCAGCAAAGTTTTTAATGCTTTTCTGGCAAAGTCAAAGTATTTTGGCAAGACCTTCATTCAAAATCTTGGTAGAATAGTTGTATCAAAAATACATTTCAGGCTACCATCATTTTGTAATGTCCAGCAGCTGATCTTCTTGTTGTATAGGTAAGGTCGATTCACCTGGTTTAAAAATAAATTGATTACGGATCCATTTCATTACAGTTTGAGGGTCCTTAGCACTTGGATAATAGCGCTTGAACTCTTGTAAAAGAACGCGCAAGTGATTGTTCACAAGATCGGAAAACGCTTGCTCAGGCTCGCTGTTTTTCAAAGTCTCTACTAGTATTTTAAACAAGTTAAGTACCCCTTTTATTTACGCGCAGCTCCCACAATTCAAGTTTATCTTTTAATGCAGACACTTTATCTGCCAACTTGAATACAGTTGTCATTTTGCCTTAAAGTTGATTGTTAAACAGATCGAAGATCGTAAATAGGCAAGTTTGTGAACCCATTTTTCATCACTAAATGTGTAAAGCAAGATCTAAATTTTTCTTCAATAAAAATCTTTGCAGTAATTTCCATTATTGAAACACTATGCTTAAAGATTTTCCTCGGGAGAGCCACCTTACTTCTGTGTGCAAAAGAAGGTATTTGTGCTCTGCATACATGTCCTCACCTATCTGCTCAAACGGCCAGGTGTTAAGTGCATGAGCTTTAATTGGGTTGATTATTTTAACATATTATCGAATACATTATTAAGCTTAGGTGATATTTTTTGGCTCGCCAGCATTTCCCTGTGAATGACACAATGAGTGGTTTCGCACTCTGGTGCGACCTCCTTAATCTGAACATTCAAACCAGAGAGACGGCCAATCATGGGTGCAGCCTAGAGGTGTTCAAATTTAGGTCATGTTGAAAACGTGCATGTTTTCGGAGCTTATATGGTGCATCGGACCCTAAAAACACCTCCCATGCAAAAAAAAATTCGAAAAAAATATCTCTTTGCTTTCCCTCATGAGGGTTAAAATAATACACCTAATTTGCTCAAAGGAGAATCTCCTAATGACGTCATTTTTGATTTATTTATTATAACTTGAGTTTTAGAGCAGATAGAAAAACAAAACCAATTGTATTTGATTTCAACAAGCATGTGCTTTTTTTTTTTTTTTTTTCTATATTTATCCTCCTGACTCGCAGGAAAGCGACGGAGGCGCTATACATAGGGTAAGCAATTACCCCGACCTGCTTCCGGAGATGCCAAGATATTGCTGTCCGCTAGTAATTTAGTAGAGATATGACTGCAATTTAGAACTGCTTGTCAAGACCACCAAGCAGGGGAAAGTGCCGTAAAGTGTCTTTCCCAAGGACACAACAGAATGGGCAAGTGGGTTTTGAACCTAGACCATGCTGATCATCAGTCCGGTGCTTTAACCACTCGACTACGCTGCCGACAAATTTTGCTTCATTTTGAGAGTAAACTTGATGACGTCATAATTGCCACTTGTTTTTTTAAACCAATTTGTATAGGAAATGTTGAAATGATTAATTGAGTTTAAACAAAAATATATAAGAATGTTGGAAATAGGATCTTCTTAAAGCAAAATAACTTGACAAGCAATATAAATATTAAACAAGTGTATTATATGACTATAGAAAGCGCTAAAAGTAAAGAAATTAAACTTGAAGTTGTCACATAAAAAAGCAAGAGAGCAACACGTAAAGTCAAAATTCAGACTAGTTTCAAAGATTTTGTATTTTGGTTGTTGTTGATACCAGAGTTATTTAACTGTTATAACATGTTATTTTGATATTGCATTTAGATATTTATAATAAATCATAGTAGGTGTAATAATTTACTACCATGACAGCAACCAATAAACCATCTCGTAAAAAGATCAAAACTCGTTCTTCAAAGGATTACTTTTTGATTGGACAAAGTGCTGATCACATTAGTGAAAACAAACTGCCCTTGTTAGGGCAAATATTTCAGTATGTTCTGCATTTAAAAGAATCATCACCAGTTACTACTCCCTTGAAAAACCATCTATCTAATGCTGTTGATGAAGTACTATTAATTTGGTCTCGCGCTGGAATTAAAACAGTAACCAAACAAAATCCAATAATGCGATTAAAAAAGGAGTATGACAACTGGCAACAACTCTGCAAAAACAAAGCACGTTGATCTGATCCTGGAAGAAAACGTGAAATATTTGCTGAAGCTTTATCAAAGCTATAGGGTTATAGGGGCTTCAGATGCGATTCAGACGATCCAAAAAAATAAGATGTTGTCAAAGGAGAGGAAAGCTGAAGATATATTTTTTATGAAGACCAGCAGAGCGCAAGAAAAGGTGCCATTGGAGGGAAAGATGCACTATATAAGAAAAGCGTTCAAAAACGCCAAGGAAGATTTGCCCAATCAATTGTTGTCACCCAGTCGAGCAGTGATGATGAAGTCAAGCTCTGCTGCCTCAAATCCATGCTCAAGTTCGGAACAGGAGCAAGTTGAACAAGCTGGTCCAAGCTCTCAAAGTTCTTTTGTAAATTTTGTTGTATCTTTGCACGAATACACAGGTTTATTAAAAAAACAATAGTAAATATTCACAAAAATCACTTAGCTAATAAACAACCGTATCGAAAATAGAATGCTTTTGTTCGTTTGCTGTAGTAGCTTGATAGCTTTGAACTGACTGCTAAACCAAAATAAAGGCGCATATTTAACTAGTAACAATTATGCTTGGAGATGCGCGTGTCCAATAATTGTTCGAGCAGAAGGCGCTGATTACGATTAGAAGCGTTTAAGAAAACACTACGTCATCGATTGCACAATATCACAACAAATTTAAACGTAGCCTACTTAAAAATTTGATTAACTGCACTGAAATTACTCAGGTTTTAGACAGGTTTAAAATTTCAGATAACGCTGCCACTATGTTAGTAGCATCATTCATGAAAGCTTGCCAAGGTGACATTAACGACTCCTGTCTTTCACGCTCAACTCCTATAGAGCTCGTATAGCAAACAGACTGCGAATTTCTGATGAAATTTTTAAAAAAATACGTGAAGCTCCATTTCAGGATCTGGCTCTCCACTGGGACGGTAAACTAACAAAGGATTGTTTTGGCAATAAACATGAGGTGCTTTCTGTGCTGATTTCAGGAACATCAACATATGTTATAGTTATATTATAGGGTGCTTAGTCTTCATGTGCCGAAATAGTTTTGAAGGCCTCATTGCCTCCTTTGATAAGTTGCTATTGCAAATTAGGCAGAGCAGACAAGGTGCTTCGGAATCACTTGTTAAAATAAATCCGTACTTTAAGTACGACTCATTACATTGGCGATCGAAAAACTTTTCTTTTTTTTGTGGCTGTAGGCCTCTCGTTCACGACATCAGATTCTTCAGATGGTATTGACCCATTTCCAAAAAAACTCAACATTGATGTTTATTTTGTACTCATTTTTATGACACTAAAAACTTATACGAAGTATGTTAAATTTTTGTAAATCTGTAGCCTAATATTTTATAAATCAAAATTCAGTAGCAATTTCAATTTCTACTCGAGTTTTCTCGTCGTCATTGTCGTCGTCGTTTGAAGGATATCCACTCCAGGTCAGACACAAACAGGACCGGGGCCAAGGGTTTATTCTTTTACTACCCCAGACTGCTGCACTGCCGAGTTTTCTAATTTAACGCTGCTGCAGCTTTGCTATAATTTTTATCTTCTCAAACCTAATTTTTTTAAACTTTATTAACGTTTAGTTAGTTTTTCCTAACAGCGCGCTGTTTTGACAGAGTGTACGGTTGTAGATTTAAAGACACAGTCGCGAAAAAAAGCCATACATTACTCGCAAAGATCATGCAGCATCTGCGTGATTATTCAATAACGTGTCTAGACGCTGTTGACCACTTTTGAAACGACCTTCAAAGACCTCTGTGTTTGGCTGAAGCAAGACGTAGCAATATGCCCGAATGCACTGAAAGTGTTGACTATAAATTTGCATTGTTACTGCAACACTGTTGACTGTATTATTTCATGAAATTTGCATTATATCATCACTGGATGCTAAAAATCGAGTGATTAAATCTCATTTTCATAAAACGTCCGAAAGTATAAGGCCCGACAACAAATTCCTCACGGCTCGGTAGTTGCCGACCACTTTTCTAAGAGATAAAAAGAGAAAAAAACGCTCTGCAAATTGTACTCGCGGGCCCGAAATTTAAAAATTTTTTTTAATTTGTGAAGATGCTTAATAGCTTAGTTTCTTTTTAACCAACTAATTTCTCTCTCTAAAACTAACTTTGTTTTTCTCTAAAACAAGCTGCCAAATAATATAAGAATCAGAAAAAGAATTAAATCATTTTACAAATTATTGTACAATCACTTGCTAGATTTTAATATATAAATTTAAGCAACATCCAAATTTTATCCATATTAATTATAGTTTTTTACTATTGATACAAGGTAAACTTGCTGTACTGTTAAACTACTTTAATGTTTTAAGCTTAAACTTTAAGATATATTATGTTTTACGTTGTTTTCGTGCACCTTTTAATCCTTAATCGCTTGCTAAAATCTGTTGCGTTGTAATCTATGCTGTAATCTGTTGTCTTGTTTAAATTTTATCGTATTGGCCTTTTTTTCGTGCTTTTGTTGTTGTTTTTGTTTTTTTCATTGTGTCTGTAAGGCAGATTTATATTTATGATGTTGTTCCGTTCTTAAAAATCGCCCCATTATGTATAATTACAATCTCCTGAACAATCTCTTTAATTTTGCTTTGGTCCGGCTGAAATAGCCGAAGAAATAACATTTCTATAAGCATTTTAAATATTTTACATTTATTTACAAGAAAATGGCAACACTGCTTAATTTCGTAATTCTTAAAGAAAATCCAGAATATTCGCTTGACTTGTTAGCCACTGTGACATTGTGGCGTAATAATGGTTATTTGTGATTGGCTTGATCTTAGTAAGTTTCAGAACATTTGAGCAACTTATGACCGATTGATCAGAAGGCTCGCTCAGAAGCGTGATTATTATTCATTTTAATAATTCAATATTGGAAATTTGTTAGCTGTGTGAATTCATAGTTTTTTAACACAAGTCTCTGGTTGCTTATGTTATTGTTGAAGAATTAAGCTAGTGAGCTTAACCTGCTGTTGATTTTATACTATTGTGGGCTTCTAAGTGGATTGGGGCATATTTTTAAATAAAGAAGTTATTGTGGTAGTCTGAGCTGTGGTTTAGCTAGACTATATTTTTGCTGTTACTGGTTCCTAGGGCAGGTCCAGTAAGAAGATTTAAGAATTTTATCTTGCAGCCAAGACTGTGTTATTGGTGAGAGCTTTCTTAACAGGCACCGAAAAGTTATTAATTTCTACAAAATTTTAAAACTGTAATTCTGTGGAAGTAACAGATGTAATATGTGTTGTATTGATCTTTTCTATGCTTAGCAATCAATTTTATTCATTAAAAACTTAATTAACTGATATTTAATTGTGTGTTGTGAAACTTTCAAATAAGCTTGGGGTAGTGATGAGTTGCATAAGTTACATAAGTTGAAATAGAGTTAAAATAAGTAAATAAGGTAGACAAAGGCTACATAAGTTGAAACCCAAGAAAGTGGTGTAAGTATTTTGTATCTGTCTCGTATTTCTTGATTTTTGTTGCCAAAAAGTTGTGATCTCTAAAAAAAGATCTTCACTTTGAATCCAATCGAATTTTGTGATTTTCTTTTCTGTAATAAAGTGATCTATAAAAAAAGGTCTTCTTCGCTTTGAATCTGATTCTAATTACGTGATTTTTGTCCCTAAATGTAGTGTTCTCCAGTTATCAGCAGCAATCATTGATACATTATTCTATTGACATGGAGGCCGCAGGTTTTCCACCTCCGGCAAAGGCTATTATAATATCATGATAAAACTTGAAATTAATTTTTTTTAGTTTGGGATTTTTATATTTGAGAAACTAATGTTGATTTGAATGTGAAACTTTGAACAGACATGGCATGGTATAAAAGACAACTAAATAATAAACACTAAAATTTATTGAATTTCAAAACAACATCAATTAAAAAGGTAAATGCTGCATTTGATCACAAACACCAATTACTTATTAGTAAATCATAATCAGGGTTGAACCAAATTAAAGCATGGTTTATTAACAAAACAAATTTTGAAAAAGATAAATTAAGAAACGGCCGAGTTTTAACGTAATTTATGCTAAAAACAGTGTTTGAAAATGGAAAGTTTATGGAAAATTTTGGCAATTATTCTAACTTTAATTCTGCTTTAAAGTTTAATAAGATTGTTTAAAAAGTTGGTCTGCACCAGGTTCTTGTTATATTTTTTAAGGCACAGGTGTTATATGGGATTAAAGTCATTTGCGTAATATAAAATTTATCGTTTCATCATTGTTTCCAACTTTGCAATGTTTGTTTGAGAGAATCATAGTGACTCTTTAACAATCTGCTAAAAGTTTAACTTAACCAAAATCAAAATTTAAAAATTTTTTATAAGCGTCAGTTCAATTGACTCAAAAAACACAAACAATAAATGAAAATTTCAATCATCTCATTAGATAGAATTTAATGACTTACAACTATCAAATAGAAAATGCTTTTTTAGTAGACTGTAAATAGATTTACAAAAACAAGAAAAAAGTATTACAGAACCATTTGTCTCGGCTGATTTGCCTCCAAAAACTTTTTGCAGTTTGTCACAAAGGATTGAACACAAAAATTTTTATTGTGAATAATTTCCAATGGTGAAATGGCCAAAAACTGGTGGAAAACTGGCAGTGCCTAATTGTCAGAGGCAAATTGTCACCAACCCAGAGAAAAGATATTCTTTTATTGGGTGAAATATTATTATATAGCTATCTATACACTTAAAAACAAAATAAAAGTGTAGACTTTTTGACTATCGAATGTTGTGATTAACAATGACAAGACTGCACAATATCTAGGTACCAAATGTAGATGTATTGAAATGTGTTGTTCGAAAAAAATCAACCAAATTGCAGTGCAATTAATAATATGAGGTGACATTTACCAGTACAATGCACTCTTAACCTACAGTTTAAAATCTCAACTTTACACAAAAAATAAAGAAAAATTGTAGAAAAATTTAAAATAGTAAATCAAATAATCAAAACAGTAAATAATTGATACTTTTGATAACAGTTAATATATTCACTTGACAAATGATTGCCTGAAGAATCATATGAATACAATTTAGGCAGTATACTTACGATTTTCAACCATCTTACAATTACATACCGCAATACACATATATTCATCATAAAATATAACAAAAAGAAACCATAAACATTTTCAGCTTACATTAGCCCTATTTAAATGAATAAAAATAAAATGTTTAGAAGTTTTGTTATGTAATTTAAAGATAGATGTCAACAACCTGATGACATAGTTGTTTACCAAATTTGTTGCACAAGGTTTTTATGAAAGAAATTGTTGAAAATTGATGTAAAAATGCAAATGCAAAACAACAGCTGTAAAGCCAATGCACGAAGTAAAATCCAAATAATAAATTAATATATATTTACCAAAAATTTTGATCCATTTGCAAATAATTGTCAGTTAAGTTGAGGGTTATGTTTTAATTTCAAAATTAGACTTACATTTTTTAATTATCTTAAATGAATTTATGTTGAATTTGAAATTAGCACAAATATTGTATTTATTTTTATTCATAATTAGCACAAATATTTTTTGTATTGCTGTATGTAATTGTAATAAAGTTATATGAAGAAAAAAGCTGAGTCAAAATATTAAATAAAACCATCTTATACAACTTATGGATGCATGTTTTGCAAGCTTTTCAAAAATATTCAACTATTTTTAATGATTACAAATGCAAAGAATTTTTAACAGTCGTTTTGAAAAACTTTTGATTTCAATTAAAAATTTTAATGCTTTTGGCAAAAAAAAAATTCTACAGACAAACATTGTCATAAAAATGAAGCCATGCAGTAAGTTAATAATTATAATGAAGGCAAGCAAGCATGGAAATTACAAGTACATCTGGTAACATGCAAAATGAAAATTTCTGTGGTTTTGGCTTTTCAAAGCTTTCAGCAGTGTTTTGACTGGTTAAAAACAAAGTTTCAAATTTAAAGAGGACGATTATTATGTGGAAGGCCAGTTTTGGTCTTATGGACCTCATCAGGAATAAGTTATCATAACCTTTAAGATGAAATGGTAGCGCAAGAAGATAAAGTGAGAATTCCATAAAGTGACTCTTTTGGAAATGGAAATTCTAATTATTGGGTTGAGGAATATGTTTGTAGCGTTTTTATATTTTCTTTTATTTTACGATTTTTTACTACTTGGCAAAATGTATATATTCATTCGGTAGAGCTCTTTTTACTGTAAAAAACTGTGTTGATCGTCTTTTTGAGTATTTTGAGATTTTATTATTTGTGAGGCTTACATATGGAATATCCAGGGGGTAAAAAGCAACATTTTCGACACCTGCTATTCTTTGCTTTTCATCAAGGCCAAAAAGCTGCTGAAGCAGCTTGGGACATTTGTATAATATACGAAGAAGGTGTAATAGGCGAATCTACTGCAAGAAAATGGTTTGCAAAGTTTAAAAATGCCAACTTTGACATCAACGACATGCCCCACAGCAAAAGACCTTCTGAATTTGACGAAGACCACCTCAAAGCACTTTTGAAGGAGAAAAGTTGCCAAACAAGTCGTGAATTGGCCAAAAAAATAAACTGCAATCAAAAAACAATTCTCAATCATCTTCATTCAATAGGATTTGCTGAAAAATTGGGAGTCTGGGTGCCTCATGAGCTTAGCAAAAACAACAAAGAAAATCGCCTTCAAATTGCTTCTCAACATCTCACCTGCCATTGAGCAATATGCTGTCACAAACATTGCTTTTTGTACCGAATCATCACAGAAGATGAGAAATGGTGTCTATATATAAATATGAAACAAAGAAAGGAATGAGTGGCTCTTGGAGATACACCAAAGCCAAGAGTTAAGCCTGATCTCCATCCAAGGAAGACCATGATCTGCATTTGGTGGGACTGGGAGGGCATGGTGCACTGGGAAATGCTCAAAAGGAATGTCACGGTCAAGAAGGAGCTCTACATAGCCCAGCTACATCGCGTGAATGAGGCTATTCAATTGAAAAGACCCCATTGACAAGGCCAAACCATACTTCTTCATGACAATGCCAGGCCTCATGTTGCACAAGTCGTCAAAGCCGCACTTTAAGAGCTTGAATGGGAGGTCCTTCAGCATCTGCTGTACTCTTAGGACCTTGCACCCATGGATTAGTATTTTTTCTGCTCTTTGTTGAATTGTATGAATGGCGTTATCTTTGAGAATGAAGAGGACCTTAAAAACTGGCTCAACGAATTCTTCAATACCAGACCCAGAAATTTTTGGCAGAATGGCATCAACAAATTGGTCAAGAAGTGGGAGAAGGTCGTAAACAGCAACGAAAAATACATAATTTATTAATTTATAGCCATAACTTTTCATTTGTTTAAATAAAAATCTTTGATAAAAACGCTACCAACTTATTCCTCAACCTAATAATAATCTGCAATTCTGAGCTTAAATATGAAACATCAACATCAAAAAAGCACCAATCAAAAACAGAATTGAAAAATTGAATTTCAGATGGCAGCAAACCTTTGGGAATAGATTTCATCAAAAAGAACCTTGAAGCAGCATCAAAAAGGTTTAATGAAATTTGAATTTCAGATTTCGTCAAATTAAATGGAATAAGTTGCATCAGAAAAATTTACATTAGCCAACATTGAAAAGCACATCAAAAAAACTAATCAGAGAATAACAGAAAGAAAATAATTTTTGGACTAGAAAAGACAAATTTGAAAAACTTTAAAATTCATAGAATTCATTACTTTAAAATTTGTACACCATAAATTTTCGATTTTTTCTTCTGGATTACTCTCTTTTTTTTAATTTTTTTCTGATTGGTGCTTTTTTGATGTTGACTGTGATTAAGGTAACAACTTTTTTACTTTTTTTCCAAAACTGATTTCCTGTGGCACAAATCAATGAACTTTTTCTTATACTTGCCTCAAATAATGTTTATTCTACTGAGGTAACAAAAAAGGTCACGCTTAATGCACTTTGAAAAATTCGCCATTAGCCCCTACCATATATAAGAGCTAATTGGATAATTTAATGATACTAGCTTATGATGTCACTATTACCTTCTTCAAAGGTAATAGTGGTATCATAAATCAGTATCATGAACTTGAGACAAGCACACAAGTTTTCTTTAAAATACGATCCTTTGTCTCACTAATATTAAAAACCTTATTTATAAAAAACTTGCAATGATGGCTGATGTTTGTTCCTGTACCTTAATTTACAGATTTTGAAAATAGAGAATTTTTGGTATTTAATTTTAAAAGCATGGTATGGTAAATTTCTTGTGGGGTTGTTTTTTCCTAAATGCCAAAACATTCAATTTAATTCAACATGTTCAAGTAAAGTTCATCTACCACAAAGAAGAACAAGAAAACCTGGAGAAAGAACTTGGTCCAGTCAAGAAACATTAAAAAGAGGCAATGTGGGAATCTACACAAAACCCCTGAGTGACCAGAACCACATGCCCCTGAAAAGCCACATGACGGTACATTTCAGATTCTTTTAATCTACTGCCAAAGAACAGAAGGAAAGGATCAGTCTGATTGCTGTGGAGCTGAAAGCATTATGGAGCATGAAGTTGAACTTCTCTCATGTATCAGATCAAGCCATTCGTGTAAAACTGGAAAAGCTCTTGCTAGAGTATGACTATTGTAGAAAGAAGCATGATTTTGAGTCATTGAATAAACTGTTGGATGTGACTAAGGTAAAAGGCAAATGGCTTTGCAAAGAGGATAAGAACCTATACAAACAGCAAATCCAGAGCAAAAGCCAAGTTGGTTATTTCACTGGCAAACGTGCTAGTGCTCAGACTATCCACCCATCCAAGTGAAAAAAGACACTGAAAGCAAACATATTGAATTTGGCAACTGCAAGCAGCTCAGCACATCAGATCCTTCTAAAAGCAGCACAAACTTATGTGATAGCAATGAAAACAATTCTTGGGAAGATGAGGCCGCACGAACAACAAGCACAAGAAAGCATAACCCCACTGGTGTCGCAAGGTGGCTTGTTACAAGCTCAAAGCTATTAACTTAGAAAACAGCATGGCTGTGCCATCAGCTTTCTGGTAAAGGTATTGAAAAATACTAACCCCAAGTCAGCAAGGAATCCATAAGACTCTCTTCAAGAGAGCAGCTGAAGTGAAACAGCACTTGGTTAGCACACTTCATTGTGAAAAGTGGAGCTTACACTTTAATGGTAAACAAATACAAGGCATTGAACATCAAGCTGTGGTCCTAAAAAATGAAGCAAAGGAAATCAAGTTGACTGTGCTTCAATTGAAGGATGGTACAGCTGCAACCATTGCAAAAGAGATCCACAGGGTGTCTTGGATGAGTTTAACTTGGGGGATCAGTTTTTATGCTCATTGCCAACATGACAAGCATTAATACTGGAAAAAAAAACAGAGTGATCATTTGGCTGTAGCAGATGTTTAAAAAGAATGGGAGCCCCAGACCCAAGTTTATCAGTTGCCAGCACCATATACTTGATTGCATTCTTTGCCTAGTCATGGACGATGAACTGCATGGCTCAACCAAATCCCCTGACATTGATTATTTCTTTGTGAAGGATTTGATAAGCAAGTATGATCATCTGAAGGAAGCTTTAAGCAATGGAAAAGCTAAGATCAAGGAAATAGCTGGTTGAAGAAACGACATGAAATTTCTGTATCACCTTACACATGACTTCCATCACTTTATTGAGAAAGATAAAGTCCATTTTGTGAATTTTCAGCAGATTCCCAACATCAGCAATGCATGCTGGAACTCTTGCGCCATTCTAGCTTTCCTTGAATTCATTCTGATGCCTGAAACTTGAATCAGGCTTTGTAAAATTTGTTTATTTATTTCTTACCCATGGGCTGACCATTGGTTTAGCAACCAATTGTTCCACAATGAGGATTTTGATGAGCTATCAGCTGCTCTGGATGGATACCCAAAAGGTCTCAAATGCTTAAAAACCACTAGAAAAGAAATGAATCATCCATCAATATTGCCAGAAGCAGCCAATGCTGCAAGCATGCAATACAAGTAATGCAGGAGTTGCAGGTGTCCTGCAAAAATAAGGACAATCTCTCCCTGAGATTTATCCTATCCAATGACATTAATTCAACCAATTGACTTCTTGTTTGTTTTCTGAACCTTAATATTGCTATAAATGTGATTCTTGGTAGCTTTTATTCAAAACCGAAAATGGCTTTGTGCAACTTCAAGAACTGGTCAAAAAACTGATAATTAAATTATTTAAAATCATTTTGTGCGTGAGGTTTTTACATCAAATAAACTTAAAAATTGGATTGTATTTACTCTTTCATAAAAGTTTATCGAATTATGATACAGGGATATGATGTTCTAAAAAAATTGTACTCTTAGTTTTGATATTTAAGTTCAGAATTGCAGATTATTAATTAGAATTCCCATTTCCAAAAAAATCACTTCATCGAATTCTCACCTTAACTTCGCGCTACCAGTTTGCTTTAGAGGTTACAATAACTTATGCCTGATGAGGTCCATAAGACTAAAACAGGCCTGTCACATAATAATCATCCTTTTTGTTAATTTGTTTTAATCGTTTTTTTACTGTTCCTATTTAACTTGTTAAAATTACATTTGATCAGTTACATTGTGATCTTTTTAGAGAATACATTATACTTGTTGAATTGATTTTTCACATATTGCATCTGCTTCCACCTGGATCCCTTTTAAATGATATAGTTATAGTAGTGTTGATTCTCAGTAATAAACATTAATTTTGAAGAGATCTTCTTTTACAAAATGCTAGTCTAGGTTAAGTTGCCAAGATCAATTTAAATTGAAATAATAAAGAATATATTTCCAATTTAACCAACTTTAAGTGTTTGTTTCTTGAAGTGACTTGGCTTCTTCATTGTCAATGGTAGATTTTTGACTTTTATCTATATACAAAAATAAATATACACAGTATATGTAAATAATCAATTCTTGCACACACGCAATGAAACAGACAAGTGCAAAAAAATGGTGAAAGTACAAGCAAGAAAATTTAAATGGTTACACTGAAGATACTTACAAATTAGCTTTTATTAAGAGATTTAGTCCAAAATACATTTGACATTCTGAAGATTACTACAAGACCTTTCCTTTACATGTCTATTGTCTACATCAGGCTTTTCAAACAATGGCCCACAGACTAATTGGGGGCCTTTTCACTTATTAATCTGGCCTGCCAAACAATTTATATAAATTATCATGTCATTTGATAACATAAATATGAACTGGAATTTAAAGAATTTATTAAAATTAAATGCATTTCTTGTGCATTTGGCCGTTTTACAAAATTAAAAAAAAATTTTTGTAAACTTGAACAAAAATCTATTAGAGTTTGCAATTCTGATAAAAATGGTTTTGTTAAAAAGGTAAAAGTTATAAAGATTTGTAAAAATATATTTGTAAAAAAAAAATATTCATAGAATTCAAATCAAAAAGTGTATTTGTCACCCCTCATTCATGATTTTAATCTTAACCTTGTAACCCTATAGATTTTAAGTCCTTTTACAGTAATTTTTAAGCTTTATATTGTAATGTCATGTTTTCTATTATTACATAGTGATTGTGTAATCAGTTTACAATACCCCTTTCAATTTTTATTTTGTCTGCAAGTTTTTTTTACAAATGTTTGTATAGAATTGCTTTACACTTAAGTTTAAAATATGACAATGATGTAATTTTTGTCTAGTACAAATGCTGAAGAGTTTGAAAAGTAAAGAGCTTGCATAAAAATTTTTAAAATGTTTAAAGAGAAAAGTACTTTTCTTAAAAGTGAGTGAAATAATTGCATTTGTGAGAAAAACAAGGAAGAGCAGCAAGCAATGCTGCAAGCTGAATGGGGGAAATTGGAGTGAGAGGCAAAATTCAAACTTGAAAAATTGGAATTGAACAAAAAAACAAAAAGATTGGCAAGAATTGCTAGACTTAGAACAAAAAATGAAATTTGAGAAAAAATGCAGCTTAAAGTGGAGAGGTTGAGACTTAAGTGGAAGACAAATTACTCTGGTGTTGGAGGTGGAGGAGTGAATCAGGAAAGGGGTGCATATATTGTTTTTGAGGAGCAAGGTCTCTGACCTCCCTTATTTGATTGAAGAAAAAGACAATTTAGATAGTTACTTGCTACAATTTGAAAGATATGCTGCAGTTGCAAACTGGCTTCAAGCTAATTGATCACTCAGTTGAGTGCACTACTTGGTGAAAAGGCTAGGGATGTGTATTCCAAGCTCTCACAAGAGGACGCTCTAGACTACAACATCTAAAGGAGGCACTACTCCAACAGTGTAATTATACAAAACAGAGGTACCCCAAGCATTTTAGAGAGGCTAAGCCAGAGGGTTCTAAAAATCCTGTTGAGTTTATTGTGTGCCTTAGGAATTATTTTACTAAGTTGATGAACTTAGATGAAGTGAAAAGCAGTTTGAAGGTGTAATTGATTTGATGATGAAAGAGCAATTCATCAACTCTTTATCTAAGGAGCTGCCTGTTTATCTCATGGAGAAGAAACTTCAAGAGTTTCAAGGAATTAGTGACAATTGCAGAACAGTGCTTGTGCATCAAGAGAAAAGTAGGAAAAGAGTTGTTGGCAAATGTCTTTTTCAGGACAGGGCAATGCTGGAAAAAACTTCTCTTTTCAGGGCACATTGCCAACAAGTTCTGAAGACCCACTATTCTTCAGCTGAACATCAAAGGCATCACTGCCAGCAAGAGGAACATTCTTCATTATCTTGCCCTGCAGTCTGAGGCACTTATCATCCTACTACAGGAGACCCATTGCCATGATGCAGAGAAGTTGGTACTTCCAAGCTACCAACTAGATGGGTCTTCTTTAAGCAAGAAGCATGACCTTGCCACATTTGTCCACAAGTGACTTAGGTACATGCTTTTGGACCAATCTCTACCGACATTAGAGATCAAGTGGTTGTACATGGATGTTGATGGTTATAAAATAGTCAATGTCTACAAACCTCCACCAACACGATTGGGATCTCTGAATCTCCCAGTGTTTCCTCACCCCTGTCTTTATGCTGGTGATTTTAACTGTCCTTATGTTGATTGGGGTTACGATAACAATCTGAATGGTGAGTGCTTGGGTGGCTGGGTAAGTATTAATTGTCTTGCCCTTCTATACAACAAGGACACTGCCAGTTTTTACTCTGGCTGCTGGAACACTGGCACCAATCCAGATCTAGCTTTTACTAGCGTAGGTCACTTACCAGATAGATGTACATAGGTCTCCAGCATAGGTTGCTTACCAAATAGATAGATGTACCCTAACAGCTTTCACTAGCATAGGTTGCTTACTGGATAGATGTACATAGGTCATCAGCATAGGTCGCTTACCAGATAGATAAATGTACCTTAACAGTCGTTTACTAGATAGACATGTCCTTGAAAAGTTTTACAGGTCACAACATCAACTTTTGCTTATTACACTACCAAGGTTTGCTCTGGCAGTGGCAAGCATACCTGTTAAACAATGGAACTTCTGCAAGGCCAAATGCAGTCATTACATTGCTTTGACAAATAAATTTGCAAAGACTTTGTTGCCACCTGATTCATTTGATGTGGATGTGGCTTACCAGCTGATGCTATTGCATCTCAGCTGGTCAGAAATGGGAGATATTAGGCTGTTTACTGCAAGTCATCTCAACTTATCTCTCAAGAAGCGTCTGACCTTTGGAGGGCCACAACACTAGACCCAGTAAATATCTCTAATATTTTTTCACAGAGAGAATTACTGTTGCCCTCCAACATTTAAAGCCTGGTAAAACTCCAGGCCTTGATTCTATCTGCCCACAGCTTATAATCCATGCAGGAGCTGCTTTGATATTCTGGTTACATGATTTTTTTTCTTCCTGCTTGCACTGACTCAAAATTCCCAAAATCTGGAGAAGAACTCTTGTAGTCGCAATCCCAAAGCCAATGAAACTGGTGGGGAATCCAAAGAGTTATTGGCCAATATCTCTGCTATGTGTCCTCTACAAGATTCTTGAGAGGCAATCTATGCCTATGTTGAGCCATTAATCAATCCATTTATCCTGAAAAGAGTAGGCTGGGTTTCAATGCAAAAAGTCAACTGTAGATTAAGTTGTTCCACTGATCCAGAACATCAAGGATTTTTTTGAGGCTAAGAAGGCCAGTGCCATATTTGTCAATCTAACAGCTGCTTATGACACTGTGTTGCACTGTGGAATGCAAAGCTGCTGAGGTTCTGCTGGATAAGCACATGGTCAAAATGATCATGGAGGTTGTCCAAAACCAAAGTTTCATCTTTACTACCAGTGACAGCAAGCAAAGCAAATTACACCATGTAAAAAATGGCGCTCCTCAGGAATCGGTCTTGGCTCCCCTCCTATTTAACATCTATAGGTACCATCTTCCTTCCATGATTTCCAAAAAGTTTGCTTATGCTGATGATTTAGCATTGTTGCACTCTTCTGAAAACTGGAAGGACTTGGAGGGGACTTTTGAGCCAAGACATTTCTACACTTTCAGCATATCTCCAGACTTGGAGGTTGAAGCTCAGTCACACTAAGATCATGACGGCAGCCTTTCACTTGAATAACCGAGATTATTTTGAAATAAAACTGTTCAGATTGCTCATGTTTTGTCACCATCTAGTGGCATTGTGCAAAAAACTATCCTCGCACATCACACTACTGAGGTGACTTGTAGGCTTGGAATGGGGTGCTGGTGCCAAAACACTATGCATAGCTGCCTTATCTCTGGTCTACTCAACAGCTGAGTATTGCACACCAGTTCCAATGAACCACCTACCCATACTTTTAGGCATCCAGCAAGCTGAGCTTCACTGACAGGGAGCGACACTCTCCTTGGCCTACCATAGATCTCTGGACCCTGATCATATCTTGTATGGTCTTTTAAGTGGGTCCTCAGATACTTGCCAAGAGAGACTAACATCTAGATGCCCATTTGTGCCAGCTGCACAGAATCTTTTGGACAACCTTATCATTTTTTGGACAACCTGGCATCCAGGCTTTTTGAGGGAACAAATCATAAATAGAATGTGGAGTACTGTGAAAATGCTTCCACGGTCTGTGTTTTTGTGCCCAGGACTGGTGCCAGGCCTGTTGGGATGGGCTTGTCTTGAGCAGCTTGGGTAAAGCTCAAGTGCTTGAGAAGTGGTGTTGGGTGATTCCATTCATCCATGCACAAATGGAGTCTTGCTCCTTCACCAAATTGCAAGTCCAGCACCGCTGAACAAACCACAGACCACATTCTAATAGCATGCCCCATAGATTGGACACCACATGAAACACAAGGTCTGACAATTTTGGATGATGAAACTCGATGCTGGCTCAACAACATCACTGCCAGCATCTGATCTGGGCAGTACAGCAGCCTGGGGTAGTAAAAAGATAAGCCTCAGCCCCAGTCCTGTTTGTGTCTGACCTGGAATGGATGCCCTTCCAAACGACGATGACAACAACAAAGGGTGGTAGACATGTTGGAGTGTTTGTGTTTACTGTAATTGATTAGAATTAAGCAGGATGTTTTTGATCAGTTCTTCTCTATGTTTATTCAACGAGTACCATAACAGTGAATGAGTATTGACACCTACTGTGATGATTGTGTTTGGAAGATTTGTTATGGTTGTAAATATGCTGGATACAATTGAGTCTTCTTTTCTTCATGATAGCTGGATAGAATGTGCATGTTTGCAATATGTAATTGCTGTGATGCAAAAAGGTAAATTTTGATGATTTGTAGTTTAATGGAAAAAGTGTTTGATGTATTAAGTTGTAAAAAACTGATGTTCTTTTTAATGCATGTTAGGAGGCCTCCTCCTTGTTTATGAGTGCAATCTGTTCTGATATGTGTGAAGCAAGAAATGTTTGGTGTTTTGTGGAGTTTTGTCTCTTGTACTGTACTATTATGAGATCTGCTTGTGTATTTTTAATAAGTAGTTGTATTTCATCTGTTTGGTGCAGATGCTTTTGTAATAAGTTGTAGGTCAGGGGTCAGCAACCTACGGCTATTGGGCCAGATCCGGCCCGCGAAGCAAAATCATCTAGCCCTTGACATGTTAGTTAGATATTAATAGGATATGGCCCACAGCATAGATTGTTTGCAGTACTTAACCATTTCAAACAATCTATGGGGCAGTAAAACTGTGACACATTTAAGTTACAGCAGAGATGCAAAACGCTTCTTTTTTAAGTACAAAATCTGGTGTAGAACAAAAAAAGATCTTTACTTTAAATTTTAGTGACGTTATTTTTTCACATCTAAAAAAACTAGTGAAGATCAAAAAAAAGTTTTTATTTTAAATTTTGTATGACGTTGCTCTATCTACAGATAATATGCAGGGACCAAAAAACAAAATATACAAGCTATCAGCTGTAATAATGTCACTGCAAACCATGGTTTTTTGTTGCACTTTTGCACCTCCTGTGTTCAGGGTTGCCAATTTAGCCCTTTCTATGATTTTTAGCCAGCAAAATTTTATATTTAGCCCTAACATATTTTTTTGCCCTAAAGCAGAAAATTTAGCTTTATTTTTAGCCAGTTTAAAATTATTCTGATAAAAATCTATTGATGTGTACTCTTGTAATTTTTTGTCTTGTTATTCTCAATCGTTGCAGTCTTGCTATATTTTACAATAGCAGGGAATTTAACCTGCTGAGTAGTGCAACGTTGGTACAAGTGCTAATGCCTATAGGACCAGTCTAAAAATGTGTTTTTAATTTTTCTTAAAACTTTAATTGCATTGTTCTGCTCTTATTAAAATGCAAAAAATAACTTGTTTATAGCAAATGCTGCCATAAATATGCATTTCCAACTCAAAATATGAATTCCAAAAAATTAACACATGTCAAAGCAACTCTATTGATAATGAAATGCAAGTATTAAGTAGATGATGTTAAAGATATTTTTAATGCTTTTGAAGAAAATAATAAATTTTAATCAATTCATTAAATTAATAAATACCAAGAGTTAACACTTTATGTTAAGTTATATCTTTTTTATTTAATTTAGCTCTTTTCATAAAAATTTAGCCTTTTTCTAAAATCTCTTTTAGCTCTTTGATGTCTACCTCTGTTGGTATAACTAGAACTGGAAAGGTAACTGGAAAAAGTGCGGCCCACCATAATGTTATAAAATTGGTTTTTGGCCTGCGACATGCAAAAGGTTGCTGAACCCTGTTGTTTGACTTTAAGTAGTTTGGTGATGTTATGATGGTTAAGTTTTGCAATTAAAATTCTGTGAAGCACGCAGCACCATGAGTTGTTGCAGTCCTTTGTTATGATTTCGGAGCATTTTAAATGCACCCAAGTACTTTGTAAAATAAATGTGTGATGTTTCGTCATAGGTTTGAGACAAATGTTACATACTCTTTTGTGTGTTTGTAGTCAATAATTTGGGTGTATGTTGCCCCTAAGAGGCAGCAATCTGATCATCCAGTTTATGAGTAAACTGAAAAATTGACTTTCCTGAGAAGCCAAGAGATGAGTCTTTTCTCACTGGATAAAGCAAGAGTTTTTCTCAATAGAAATTAGACTGGAAGCAGGAACAAACCAATTTGTAGTGGTTGAAAATCAACCACCAGTGTCCTAACCTTGACAAGGCTGACTCACTTAGGAAAGTACTTTTCGAATAGATACCTCTTTCAAGTAATTGAACGTGGACCTTTTTAATCTGCGCAATTCCTGAGGCAGCATGAAAAAACGTTCTCAGTGTAACCCTACTCTAAAGGTGCTTTCATACAAGAAATTTTTTCTTGACTGCTTGCTTGTCACAGCTTTTGAGCACAGTCTGCCCAGGTTTGAAGTTGCCATTTTGTGTTTTCTCTCTGGTCTCCATCTGCAAATCTCTTTGGCATGGGTATTCCTAACAGAAGAAATAAAATCTGTGGCCAACACAGCTTTACAGCTCACCCAGACATGCAAACTTTCCCAGCATTGTAAAGTAGTAGTTCATAGGAAAGCATTAATTAAATAATTTAAAAGTACATTAGCACAATAAACAAAAAAGTGTATCACTAACCATTTGATTTACACCACTTCACCATTAAAACAATTCCAGCAATAATTGCAATAGCTATTAAAAAAGCAACCCACCAAGAATAACCTTGCTGTGGCAGTGGTTCTAAAAAAAATTATTTATTGTGCTAAAAAAAGTTGAAACCAAAATACAAAAAGCCAAAAAATTTTTGCATGAAATGAATTTGAATCTGATTCCAAGTGTTCTGTAAGACATCATTTACATTTGCAATGTAACTGTTCCATTTTAATGGTTTACACAAAATTTGCTAATTCAATCACAAAGTTGATGCCACAATTAATGCACAAAAATAATCACTTTTGAAAACATTTTTACACTAAATTTGTAAAACAAAAAGGAAAAGGAGATAATTCTAAAGTTTTGGATTCAATGGTTGACATGAAAAGCAGTAAATACTGTTTTAAAAAAGCTGCTTTTAGTTTAAAGAAGTAATAAGGGTTAAGAAATGTTTTCATTTTTAAACATTTTTGATTAGAGTTACAAACAAACATTTCTAGTTTCCCACCATACTACATTTTATACAATGCTTTGACGTTTATAAATTTTTTTTTATTTTGTTGGCACCTTTATATATTTCTGAGAAAAAAAGGATAAAGCACATGAAACATGAAAGACTGGTCTAGTTTTTCTGTATAATCAGTCAGAGTTGATTAAATTTGATCCAAGAATTAAAATGAACAGTGACAGTCAGACTAGCAAAAAAAAAGTTTTTTTGAAATGATACATATACCACTTGTATCAAAGCAAAGATAAATATAAATTCAATGAAAAATTACATATACAATGATGGCCAATATGTTTACTGCTCACAATTAGCAAAGTTTGAAAAAATTTTTAAACACTCCCATGAGTCTATAGCAATCTAAATAGGGGTTGATAAAGCTTTTTTATATAAAAAAGAAGTAGCCATCCACATACCAGTTTTTTTTTTTTTTTTAAAGAACTTAAAATCATTTGTTTGGCTAAGTTTTTCCTTTCAACAGCAAGGTGAAAAATTTTTTTTGTCTTCACTTCACTAAATCTAATTTTAACAGTGAAGAGCAAAAAAGTTTTCAGCACACTCTTGAAAATAAAAGCTAATGGAACTTTGGTTGATAACAGTTTTTGGTTGTCACTAAACTTTCATAAAATATTTAGACTTTGGGTCCATAAAGTATTTACCCTAGGGGTCCACATTTTTAAACAAGTTTCAAAACCTTGTGTTAGAGGACTACTTTTTAAAATAACACTGTTACCAGGGATATTACTTAGTTTAAAATTCATTAATTCTTCTGGTACAACCAGAGGCAAGTCAAATTTAACAAATACAGCAAAAGGCATACTATATTTAAAAAAAAAACTTGTAACACAACATTTTGTCTGTTACATCAGGTGGACTTCTTCAGGTAAACACAACACACAATGCATTTTAAATATGTTGTGCATTGTGTGTTGCTTTTACCTGAAGAAGTCATCCTGATGTAATAAGTGAAACATTGTTTTACAAGTTTTTTAAAAAAATATAGTATGTCTTTTGTTATATTTGTCAAAGTTTGACTTGGCCTTGATTGTACCAGAAAAACTAATAAATTTTAAACTAAGCACTAATTTTTGCTATGAGTTGCCAGCATATCAGTGTAAAAAATTTTTTTATTATATTTTAATCATTTAAGTGATTTTACACAGTCACCAATAAAGCTATAAAAAAAAAAGATCAAATTAGCATTGAAAATATAATCTTAAAAAGTAACTATATTAAGCAACTTGGTTGAGTAGGTAGGAATAACATATTGATGCCAAACATGATTGACAAAGATGGCAAATTGATGGCAAACATGATTGACACAGCCACAATTTAAATTATTAAATACAGTTATTTGAAGTTGTAACGCTAAATATTGATCACCCCGTATATTTGACAACTTGGTTGAGTAGTTAGGAATGGCATATTGATGGCAAACATAATTGACACAGTCACAATTTAAAACTTACACTTGTTATTTTGTTGTGTCCTTAAAAAATATACTTTTATGTGCTGAGAGGTCTTAACAAAATAAGAAACGTTAAAAAATAGATGCATAAAATATTTCAATCACAAAGCAATATCTCAATATGGCATCTCCAAAAGCAGATCAGCATAGTTTCTTGTTGTTTACCCTAACTTTAAGGACTCTGAAGTTGCCCTGCAAGTAAAGAGGATAAATAAAAATGATAAATCATTAAATGATTGACTTCCACAGCAAATAATTTATTACATATACTAGTGCTTAAACAGAATTTAAGTTTCTTTAACTTTAAAATGAAACTGTCATTAAAAAAGTTAGATTCATTTTAAGAGTTGATTGGCAGTACAAAATTTTAAAATAGTTTTGAAAAGCATGTTCATTCCTCAAAGACTTTTTATCAGACACTTATCAGGAGGAATCGTCAGAATGAACTGAGAACAATCCGATTGTGGTTATATAGGCAAAGAAAATGATTGGTTAAAAAAGGCACGCAACCAGGAATAAAAAGAAAAGGAAAAAACAAGAGTGCATCTGATTGGTCAAGAGAGACAACCAATCAGAAGTGAAAGTAAAAGAGCTTGAAAAAATTTTACAAATGTAGCTTCAAGAGTGGAGCAGTGGAAAGAAGTACTCTGGCTAGGATAGAGAATTTGGTGTCACTGTATTGGCTGGCACAGAAAGGGTTTTCCGAGAGATGCTGTCCAATAGTAGAGTTATGGGTGGTGACTTGAGAAAACCATTTAAGAGTTTTATAATAGTATCTAAAAATTTGTTTATAATATTATCTAAAAATATAATCTAAAAATAACTATAAATTATAGTATAATGATTAAAAGCACCTTTTATTCTTAGTTCACTAAAAAAATACATAAGGCCATCTGCCTGGATTAAATGAACCATTATAACCTAGTTTGCTTCTCCTGTAGTAAATATGACAAACTTTAACTAAAAAAATATTATCACATAATAATTAAAAGGTAATTTTGGATGCTGACAAACTCTTCATCCCTAAAAGAAATCGCAACAGCTCAAACCCACAACTCACTTACCTATGCATATCCACAAGCTTATCCATCACCGTAACTATATTTGCAAACAAAACAAACCAGACCCACAAATCATCACTCTTAACAATCACATAAACAAAAAAACATATAAACACAAAACAAACACCTGGAAACAACATCATGACAAAATTTATCAGAAACGCAATTCACACTCCCTGTGGGGATTGTAGCAAAACTATTCAACAAAAAACCACTTACACAACAGAACAAAATCATTTGCTTTAGAACTAAAACACCCATTACTGATATACACAAAGCAAAAGTTTTTAATAAACAATTTACAAATGTCACTCTATGTAGCACAAACAAAATGAACAGGCACATAGACCATACAATCAAGACTCTTTCCACTATCATCCACCTCCACCAATGCTCTTATCCTTTACTTCAATACTCTTTCAACAATTTTCATTCCATGTTCTAATAACTTCACTCCTCTATATGCACAGCAGTTCATCACATCTCCCTTTCCCTTGTAGATTGGCACCATCACACTAGTCTTCTCTTGTCTTTCCTTTTTTAAAAACTTCATAAGCTTAAACACATTCTTGCTTTGTCACATAAACCATTCATCTCTTGCTCAACCTCTCTCTTCAATGCTTTACTGACTAGTGATGTTGTGGATACAAAATTTTGTGTTCACAGCTTGCAAGTATTTATTATTTGTGACACTGCACTGTGCTGCACCACAAAATTATTACCATAAATTTACACTACACTGCGCTGCACTGCAAATCATATATTTAAATATAAATTTTTAGTCAATATTGACCCAGTATTAAAAGAAACAGATCCAGATGCAAGCTTCAAGGTACTTTGAAAGATTATATGAATCTGTTTAACAAATACTTTCCAAAACAGGTTATCAAAGACAATAGAAAGAATCATAACTGGTTTGATGATGAGCTCAAAAAATTATTGTCCAACAAAGAAGCATTATTTAAGAAATACATGCAAACAAAATCCTCTGAAACAAAAAGACAGTTTACAAAAGCTCACAATCTTTATTTTAGAAAGATTCAACAAAAAAGACAAGAACACATTAAAAATAAACTGGAATCTAATAAAAACAACATAAAAGCTACCTGGAGGACTCTCAATAGCCTTTTGGGGAAGAAAAATATACCTGAGTGTAAATCTCTTTACACAAATACCAACAAAATAACTGATCCACAGCAACTAGCTAACCTATTCAATGACTATTTTTCATTTATAGCATATAAATATACTAGTACACTCCCTTAGTATGAAAATAATTATTCTGAATACCTTGGAAACAAAATTCAAGAAACTATGTATGTTTGGCCTACTTGCCCTATGGAAGTAAAAAATATACTTACAAACAGCAAACCAAAACTAAGTGCAGGTTTTGATGGAATCCCACTTAAATTACTGAAATCTTCTCCTGATAATATTATCATGGCACTTTCACATATATTCAACCTTACTGGTAAAGTAATTAGTGATTTCAAAATTGCCAAGATCATACCCTTGTATAAAAAGGGTGATGCTAGTGACATAAATAACTATAGGCCTGTCAGCCTACTTTCAAATATTTCTAAAATTTTAGAAAAAACAATGTACCGCAAAGTAATTAGCTTTTTAAACAGACATAATTTTTTTTTTGAAAATCAATTTGGTTTCAGAAAAAAATGTTCTACTTTCCAAGCTATTTAGCTTCTCATAAATAGCATCACCAATTCATTCAACAAAAACAAAAAAAGCCTTGCTATTTTATTTGGAATTCTCTCCCAGCCAATTTAAAAACTAGCAACCAGACTTTCAAATGTTTCAGAAACAATCTTAAAAAATTTCTACTCATTTAATCAATATAAATAAGGATCAATAAAAGATTTTACAAATTAAGTTGTAAAACTATAACCATGTCTTAATGGTGCTTTGTCTTTTCAGCGCCATAACTTGACAGTGCATGAAGGTATTGCTTTTATACATCTGTAAACTAGAATTAGTGTATAATTAAATATTCAATAAGATCTAAATTTAATGATTTCAGTGAGCTAATTACTGTGAGAAAGCATTTTTATTTCAGATAAAAAATGAATTCAGGAAATTCAAGCACATGTCTTTCTAAAAAAACAATCATCAACATTGGTTCTCTTATCAATTCTCAATCAGGCTACAATCTTCAAAACATTTTCAATCTCTATCAAGAAAGAGTGTATGCTACATAAGAAAACTGGAATCAATTGATATGACAAATTAAAACCGTTGAATGGACAATCAACCTTATTTTTTTAAACTGATTATTCAAATCAATTTACACAGTTGGCATGTTCTATTCTTTTCTAAACTTTATACTTTTTTATTCTCTCTTCAAAATGTATATATATATATATATATATAAGTATATTTTGTTTTATTTTTATGTTTGTATTTGCAGTGCATCCAGAAAAGGTTTCCGGACCTAATGAGGTTTCTTTTCAGGAGGTTTTCTTTACTCACCATGCTCAGTTGAGCTAAATTTATAGTTAGCAATATAGGGCAGTTGTGCCTCCCAATGATTTACATAACTGTTCCTGCACTGCACATTTTTTGTCATTTTTTTTTGTCTTTTTAAATAATAATATTTAGTTTGAATTAGGTAACGCGGCCGTGCTTCTTTTTTTCTCTTTCTTACCCCCTTTCTATACTTTCTGCATGTTTAACATTTGTCGTTGTGTCGTGTTTCCTTTTCATGCTTTGCTTAATGTACATTGCATATACTTAAATATTGTTATTAAGCATAAAATATCATCATCATCATCATCATCTTTTTTTTTTTATTCAAGCAATACTCACAGTCATCAAAAGTAAGCCATTTATATTTCAGATTCAGCAATTCAATAGCTACTGACATGATCTTGTTATATCATTGGACAACACTTTAAGTGCATTACTCTGCTTGGCATCCCAGCAAACAGCCTTATCTCAGTAATATCTATAGAGCTAAAAAACAATTAAAAATTTAACCTAACAGCAACATCCTGGCATCTTCAAAAGTTGATAAAGATAATTGCACAATAGTTGCTCTTCGTAGAATAGCTCTCATGTTTTCCAGCAAGTTAAAAAGATAAGTAGAGAAAATATATTAACTCTTTTTTGGAAAACATACATCTTGCTCACTATCAAGTTTGTTTTTTTAATGTTTTTTGATTGGAATTTGAAAAAGTAACCATTTGAGCATGTTGCATAAATTACTTAGTTTTTTTAACCATAAAATCTTATCAAAAACTCTTGACATGCATCTTGTGGTTAAAGCAATAGTTGTTATCATGCTAAGCTATTTTTTACAGCTATAATAGTACATCAAATCATCATAAATAATCTTTATTAAACTATATTCAATAATTACATTTAATTTAAGGCTTAGTCAACTACCAATCACGAAAAATTATATACAAGTAAATTAAACCATTTATAAGTTTAGTTAAGATCAATTTTTATTCATTTGATTTTAAATAATGCTGCCAAACTAACCATTGCAGTAAATAGAATTTTTGAAGCTAAATCTGGTAATGCTTTGTTAAAGTATGTTACACAATAGCTTAATATGTAATTGCAACATGAAGAGAAAATGATGTAATTTTAATGCATTTATACAAATATTTTTTTGCCAAGAGCCTTTATTTCTTCACTTTCACACAAATATAGGTCTTAAACTGTCATATAAGATCAGCAACTGAATTACAAACTCCTTTTTTGCAGTTTGTAAACATCTACTTAATGGTACTTTAGCTTTTACATTTTTTAAAGGTATTTTGCCAAATGCAACATGTTAATACAGTGGTGTATGTATTTTAAACTATTGTTATGGTTTCTAACATGCTACAAAAAGAATTTCTTTATCTCCATTAACACATTTTGCATAACCCCAAATTTAAATTGGCTTTTGTTAAATCAATTGAACTAAGTTTAGCAATTTTTAACTTTTTTTGTAATATATAAAGACTGCTTTAAACTTTGTCATAACTATGCTAAGAATAATATTATAATGCTTTTTATTGCTTTACTGAAATCATAATTTACATAGTAGCATAGATGTAGCATTTAAAAGTATAAAGATATTGAGACACAACCAGAAAGACTTTAAAAAACTCATTTAAAAAAATACCTGTTACAGAGTACTTTTCAGTTAAACTTTAAATAAAATTAAAAAATACCTACAAGTTGCTAAAATTAATTACTGAAATCTAATAACTTATTAATGGTTGGCAATTTCAATTCCACATTAAAAAGATTTTTTAGAACTCATTCTACAGTTCTATGTCTGATTTTATAATATGCTTTTTTGTTTTGTTTAAATTAGTACTTCCTATATAAAAAACAATGGTGTTTAAAGTTTTGGGCACTTTTTTTCTAAGTAACACTGTAGGCCAGTTTGTTAAGGAGGTTTATTGAATTAAGTAACAGTCATATGTTCTCGTTCACTATTAACTGAGTTTAGTTGATTATTTTTTAAATTTTGGGAAGTTCCCAAAAGCTGTGAGGTTAGTAATGGATAACAGTGAACAAAACCCTAATAAATGATAAGAAAAAAGCTAAGACTTTGTTTTGGTATTGAATAATCAGCTAAAAGGTATAAAATAATGCAAATGCCAAGCTGATTAAAAAAAATAGGGAAGCTTCACATACTGTAAATGAAGTTTATCTTTAAAATTCACTTTACTTATTCTCTCTTAATAATATTTTTACAAGCCTTTCTCTGTTATACAATTAGATTTTATTGCTTTCTTTAAGTTTAAGAGCAGTTCACCTTTCTCTTTATTGATTTCAGTTTCTCTCATATTTCTTTTTGGCTGCTTTATGTGCTATTTACATTATTTAATTACTATACTCGTATAGAGGTTATTTAATTGATTATGCACCTGGCACTTTGCTCTCAATGATTGCATTAATGAAGGGGAAGCAACTACATTGGCTACCTAAGTGATAACATTATGCAAATAAGATTTGCTTAAAATTTACATGTAAACTTTTCATAAATTGCATGTGGTATGCAACAAGATCTCCAAACAGGTTACTATGCTGCACTGCATGGCCGCACATGGCAGCATGTGACACTGCACACAATTTTTTTGTTTGATTTCTCTCTCTTTTGTAATTATTTTTATTCTCTTCTCACCAAATTTTGCACATCTCTCTAAATGCATTCTTTTTTTTTTATTGCTTCTCTCACTTCCTCATTCTACCACCAGTGCTTCCTCACTCTCTCCTTTGTTTTTGCTTTCCACCAAGTTCTTCACAAATCTCCAAAAACTCCATCCTTAAATGAACCCCACAAATCTTTTGCTTTAGTATTAACTAATTCTATCATCTTGTTCTGAAACTTTTTACTTGTTACTTTTTCTTTCAATTTTCACACCCTACATTGCATGTTATATACCCTCCATAAAAAGTTAAAAAAAGTTTTTGCCAAATTTGTTGTATCATGCATTGAAGCAGTTATTACAAATTTTGAAAAAAGGTTTGAGGCCAAGACTAAGGATTTGAAAAGATTTCATTAAGACGAAGAACCACACCTACAAAACTAACTATTGTAAAAAGCATATTTTATTCTAACAAGAAAAAATTGAATACATTGTCTATTTTTCCAACTGCTTAAGTTTATGTGTTGATTTGATAGTTATGTGTAACACTTCTTTCACTTGCTGTCAACAATATTAAACCTGTTAATAAAAGCATTGTTAATGCAAATATAAATGAAAACATGACTTTTCAATGTGATGATTTAAAGGAAACATTGTGGAATATATTTGTTTTAATAATAGATCTTGGTTATTAAGAACTAGTCCAGCAAATTGTACAAAGGGTAATAAACTACAGTATAGTTAAACTGAATGCTGAATGGTTTATTTTTCTTCTATTATATTATTTATTTTTTATCTGTTTAAATTTCTGCTTAAACAAACTGATTACTGTGGTTTTAAAATTTAAAAGCTGGTCATGTTTTTTCAAAAACAATAATGTCTGACATCAATTGTTTTTTTAACAATTTTTTCATGTTCTAGTTAAACTGAATACTGAGTAGTTTGTTTTTTGCATATTATTTTATATATATTTCTGATCTGTTTATTTTTTGCTTCAATGCATTGAATGCTGTGGTTTTTAAAATTAAGAAGCAGGTTTTTTTTTTAAATACTAATGTCTGACTTTAACTGTTTTCTAATGATTTTTCTTTATTCAGTAAATTTTAAAAATAGCATTTTAAAAACAAAACCTGAAACTTTAAGGAATCACCTCAATTAATAATTTAAAAGAAATGGCCCAACTTGATGCTGCCGACTCGATGCCAGAGGGTTAGGGTTAGTAAAGAACAATTTGAAAGTTCAACTACATATTTTGGCATTGAGTCAGCGGCATCAAAGTGTACCCAACCCAATTTTGAAACCAGCAACAAACTTTTCATGATTGGTTTGATCAAGCTTTTTGAATTGCTGATTGTTGCCAAATTTTTTAAAATTTAGCAAATATTTGTATTAATTTAGTACTTAATTAAATAATGTAAGTATAAAGTTAAGTAAACTTGATAAACAAGTTGATAACTATGGTTTAGCTGGTTGCTGGATAACTAACTATCTGTTTATAAATAAGTTGAAATTGCTTTCATTTGTTAAGTAGCATTATAAAAAGTCTAATTATTTTTAAATTTTTATTTTCTTAAAAATTGATACTTTTTACTGAAAATGTTTTTTATTTCTTATACTTGGCAATTAAAAGCATTTTCTCAATAAAAAAGAGTGTAAAATGCAAAAAAAGGCTATTTAATTTTATTCTGGTATTATTTACAAATTTTTGAAAAAATATCTTTCTATAAATGAGTTTTTAACTTTGAAAGTAAAGCAAAAAGATATAAAATCATGCTATCTCCAGGTGTTACATAGCATTGACTGGTAGATTTCTGCTGTAACTAAACATTTTCTTAGAGCTTACACTTGCATTAAAGACTGTCTTGAAGACTTACGCAACTTGAATTTGATCAACTTAGGACAAAGTTGATAAATCAGATAAAATCTCAAAAACTTTGTCTGGTTTCCTTTTTTTCTATTTTGCAGACTAGCCTGTCTAACTTTTTTAGAACTACTTTAGCCAGTAAATGTTTAAACTCAGTGATTTATTATTTTATTTTAAGTTTTTTAAACCACTTTATTTAGTATATACCCAATTTGCTGTTGTCCTTTATCTTGTATTAATTAATTAGTTTAACACAGTTGATGATAGAAGAGATAAAATTCTGAAACATCCGAATAAACTAGGTTTCAAAATATATTGGCTTTACTTATTCCAAAATTAGTTAAGTGTTTCAAATTTTATGCTTTGAGTGGTATTTATGTTTGTAACATTAAGCCAAAAAAAAAAAAACAACAGTTTGTACCAATGACCAAGTTACGCCTTGATAGATTGTTTAATTTTGAAAGAAACAAAAAATAGAACATGGCAAGAATGGTCCTTGCACCTTTTGAAGTGGACAAAATTTAAAAACAAAAAATAAAAAAAAGCTACAAGTATTTGGTCCAATTAGCAAATCCAAGATCAGCAAAATAGCACTTTATTAAAAACTATACTCTAGCTCAGTTGTTTACTACATTATGTAAAAAACAAAAAAAAAATTTACTTTAAAGGATCTCATGCATTTGACTTCAAGTATTAAATAATAAAATCATATTTCTAGTCAAACCTAAAGAACATGTTTTAGTTGTTGATAAATTTCCAAAATTTGATTCTAAATCTTCTGAAGAATACAAGCACTGATGAGTTAAACGTACATTTTTGGAACAAACTTCAGTCACATTTGTATCACAGAAGCATGACTGATCTTCACAAATGAGTGTTCGACCATTAGGTAAACATTCTAAATATAATTTCAATAATTAAAACAGCCAATATTTTGAATTTGCACCTAAAATTCAAATAGTGAAAGCATTTTATAAATAATATTAATAAACCAAACATAATAACAAACTTAATGCTTTCAAGTAGAGAGAAAAAGTTGAAAAAATTGATTGGAATTTACAGTAGACTATAAGGTTGTTTGGAAAATAAGACCATTTCAGGTGATACAATTAAAAAATTGGTTTACTATTTATTTTTTCTGTATTTTAGGTTAATAATAAACATAATTACGGGAATTAAAGTTCTAGACCAAAAGGTCTACATTGAAAAAAATGCCAAGAAAAGTTTTTTTTGTAAATTCAGAGTTGTCGAATAATTCTGTTGCTTTGTGCTTCAACTGCTGTTCTTTTTTATAAATGTTTGTTCCTTTTTTAATGATGATACAACAATAAAAATTGTTTTTAGCAATTTTAATATTTACACATAATGCATAATATTAACTGAAATGAAAGCATAAAATAGATAATTTAAAAGAAATTATTAGCACTGTTTGTACATGCATGTGGTCTTTTTCCTTTGTTCATGCAGGCTAATGAATTAATGACTTAATGGAATATTGTGTAACTAAACATAAGCAAATTGTTCAGCTAAAAAAATGTTATCCAACTGTGCTATAAAGATGAATGTTAATAGGAATGCTACTTACAAGGTCAAAAAAGTCCCATTAAAATTTTGATACACAATAGACATAAACACTTTGGTGCAGCTAGAATACTTTCAATTTTTTGTGTATCAATGCTGCTGAAGCACTTTTATACTAGTGCAAAAAAGGTCAAGAAAACTTCTGACTGCAGCTATGACATCATCAACCATCCAAGACTTTTTTGTTTGGTTAAAAAGATGGAAGTTGGATGGAGCCAGTTTGGCAAATAAGGTTGATGGAGAACAAATTTAGATCTACAAGTGTGAATTGTTGCCATGGCAACGACTGAGGGGTGGGATGGTGCATTATCTTGATGGAAAAGGATTTTTCTTGTGAGCATTCCTAGCTTATTTTTATTTGGTTACTTTAGTTGTCCAAAAAAATGCTCTTTGGTCACTAGAGGCCATAACCTTGCCAGCTGAAGGAACAACCTTAACCTTTTTGGGGTTAGAGATGACATGCTTCCAGTGCTTGGGTTGTTCTTTGGTTTCAGATTGGTAGTTATAAACCCAGGTATCATCCATAGTGATGACTTAACCAAGAATATAGTTTTCATCAGATTTAAACAGTTCAAGACTGCTTTTTAGCACATTTCTGTTCAAGTGTCAAAAGACAAGGGACTTATCTTGCAGAAACCTTTGAAAACCCCACTTCCCAAGTTAAAAATTTTCTGCTTGCCAACGGATATCTCAAGTCTCTATGCTATCTGAAAACATGATATTCAATAATCTTGCTTAATTTTTTGCAGATTGCAGCTACTTGAAAACATGATATTTGCAGAGCAATGTCAACTTTATCCCTGGTTGTTGCTTTTGGCGTTGTCTTGGCCTTGGGTCATCTCTAACACTGTCTCTGCCTCTCTTGACTTCACTGATCCAATGCATATAAAGGGGAACTCTCAGCTAATGTTCTCAATATATCATATCACCGTTTTTGAGGCAGTCATATCTTTCAAATACAGGTACTTAACGACTGCAAAAATTTTTGTTTTCTCCATTTCTCACTGAATTCTACACCCAAGCTTATTAAAAAAATCTGCAAAAAACAAACAGAAAACAAACAAAAAACAGTGATATCAAAAAATGTTAGAATCTTAAAATTTGGCAGGCAAAATGTTCTACTTTAAAAAAATCATAGGTTTGACTATGCATCAACAATTTTTATACATGATGCTTAAAACTTTTTATACACCCCTTGTACATAGTGAAAAGTATGTATATTAGGGATATAACCTTTTAAACATTTTTTTCACACGGATGCAGCATCACTTGTCAGTGCAAGTGCTCATCTTGTAAAACACTGCTGCTTAAAAGTGAAGATATTCCTTCACCTCCACAGTGCGAGTCGATGAAAACACAAAATTCTTCGAACTAGCCAATCATGGAGGCCTTTCTATTCCAACAGAATTTTGCTTTGCCATTACAAATTTAACAGTTTAATATTACACTGCTATAATTAATGATGATGTTTCAAAAAAAAAACTAATGACTTTCCAATACCAGCAATCAGCTTTTGTGGCAGCAAAGTTATGGTGCAAAAATCTAATTTCAATACTGCAATTTCCAAATTGTGTAAAGCTAGTCACTAAAACTTTGAACTGCTTTTAAAAATTGTTACGTCGTTTGCAAAATGTATTTGAGAAGAAGATGCTGGGTGCAGGGTTTGAGCCAGCGAGTCTTTTGTATCGGATTATTCAGCACCGATTTATTCACCTTTAATGCATTTTTGCACGGCTGTGGGCATAAAGTGATGCCACATTGTTTAGTGAGTCCTTGACTTGAGCTGGCTGTAACTTTGCATTTGAACAGAGCCTTTAGATTGATTTGGCTGCTGTATTTTTTATCCCTTTGGACATTGTCTACTTTGGTAGAGAATTTAATAATTTGATTCTTTCCTTTGCTTGTCTGCCCAACATCGTTGGTAAGTTTGTAAGTTTGTAAGTGTTTATGCATGGAAACATATTGAAATTTGTGTTATATTTATTCAGAAAATGGTTTTGGACTAGCGCCGCCATTATTGTTTTGTTTTGTGAAATAAAATCATAAATCTGGTGCTGGTTGTGAAGCGCATTTGTGAGGAGTTGGAGGAAGGACGAGGTAGTTTGTGACTCCATTACAAAAATTGTTTTTAATTGCTTTGCACAAAACAAATTAAAGCATCTAAACATTCCAAAAGAAGAACTGCAGCTGATGTCCTGAAAAATGCAAAAACTTAAATAGTGGCAGTTTAGTTAATATTCATTCTGCTTAGCATTATGTATTGATTTTTACTTGACTAATTTTTTATGTATTTTTCTAATTTTTGTGTTGTTCTGTGTTTTCTTTAAGGTCCACTAGGGAAAATAGTTGGGAAAAAATTTGAAAATTAATTGGTGTTGTTTTTATCTTATCAGCTCATTTTTAAAAAATTATAATTCTAAAATTAACAACTAAATAATTAGGAAGTTATCCATATGGATTCTTTGGCTTTTATGGCAAAATTACCATTTTAAAAAATCTTATTCATTTTGTCAAATGTATTATTTTTTGAAATTATTTAATATAATTCAGCATTTTATAATTAGTTTTTATTAAATTGCTATATTTTGATTGTTTTTTGTTTTTTTTACTGGTAAAAGAAGCAACAAAAAAAAAACGTGCCATTTTGTTCAACATACTATTGATTAGAGCAGTTTTAACTTTTACAGAGACTGGTAAAAGAAAACAAAGTTTAAGTAAAACTATCTCTATATTTTCTAATAAAAAATTGAATTGTTCAAAAAACTCTAAAAAAAATTATAAATATCTTAGAATAAAGTTAGGGTATCCATATGGATCCCTAGGCTCTTAAAGGGTTAATAACATCTGCATGACTGAAACACCATGATGTTGTGTTTGATCCATTTTAACTGCCACAAAGAGATTATTAAAAAAAAAGAAACAAAATCTTAATACTTACAGTATAATGAATAGTACTGCAGACAGAAATATGCAAACTTTGAAATATCACAAATTTTTCAGTAATTCAAAATCTAGTCTCATAGATTTACTTATTTTTATGAATTTTTAAAAAGTCTTATCATAATTTTTATGAATTTTTATGTTGTATTTTTATGAAGTTTTATTAATGTGAAATATTTTTTGTAAAAGATTCCTTAACGTCAAATTGTTGAAATTTTGCTGTAGCTCTACTGTTGTATAGTGAATATGTGGAGCTTTGCATCCAAGTAGTGTTTAGGAGTCCTTGATACTAAGTTACAAAATCAAAATAAAACAATTTGCAATATCTGATGGCATAGATTTTGCGAATCAGCCTGAAGCCTCACAATGCATGGTGAGGTTTCAGGCTAATTTGCAATATTTTAGTTTTGCCATACAAAAACTTAAAAACCACAAAAATTAAAATGACTAAGCTTTAAGCTTTGAGATGATTGAAATGAAACACAAAACTTAAATAAGATAAAAAAATAAAAAAATTAAAAATATAAAACAAATGGATAAAGCTGACTTTAAAGTGAGAATATACTTTGTTCTTACTTGGTTTTTCAAAAATAGGTGAAACACCTTTTAATATTTGTTGATAAACACCTACAACAGTAAGTCCAACCTGGAATTTTAAAGAATTATCATCTGGTGGTAAAGTTAAAGTAAGGGTAGAAGTAAATGGTGAAGGTAATGAATCAAATTCAGATGGATCGAATCTGTAAAAAAACATATATATATATATAAATAATTGTTATTTCTACATACTAATTGCAGGTATTGTAAAATCAAAACATATAAAATATCCTTCAAGGAAATAACAAATCTCAACTCTCAGCGACTATTATTATAAAACATGCATAATTTTTTTTTTAATTTCTAAGAAAATAAAATAAATTCTATCACACAATAGAAAGCTAAAAATACTAAACAATTGTTAAATAGTTTATTTTTTGAAAACATGCAAATTAGTAGAAAAAATTTTTTTCTTTTCTATGATCAGTAGAAAATATGTCCCAGATGGCAGGTGCTTTCTTGCAGTTATAGCTTTTAAACAGACAGACTGAAACCAAACCTGCTAAAACAAAAGAGTATCTACTGGTGATGGGACATTTAATGAGAATCTAGGAATTAGAATTTAAAAACTTTTTTATGAAACTTTCAATTCTTGAAAATGATTCTTAATTTATTCATGTATTCCCTTTTCCTTCAAACCTCACTATTATTCAGCATGCATATATATGAAAAAAGACATTTTCTTTTTTAGAACAATTCATAATAATTATGATTAAGAATTGGTGGCAAATTGTCCATATTAATTGTCACCAACCATCACAAACTTGAAAGGCTCATTTCCATTACAAGGCTTGCTCTGTTAAATATGTACTGATCATGATTTTAATGTGTGATGCCTTACTGATACATTTTTGGTTTCAGTGTTTTGCCCTAAGGTGCTAAATTGTTGTGTAACAGTAATATTGTATTTTGATTATGTGCATTATAATCGTCATCTCGTGCCAAGTTCTCTATCTTGGGTCATGATGTTGATGGGTGTGTCCGGTTCTCTACCTGGTAACACCATCATTGTCAGGTGCATATAACTAACTTTTGCCATCCTTCGTAGTGTATTTACTGCAATATGCTTTACGTTCATATTCCTGATGAGTCTCTTAAGGACAAAACAGGGCCTTGTCAAATATTTGTATCGCATATAATACACAAAACACGTTGCTTTTGAAAATCATTGTGTTCAGACAAGTAGTAGCTCCTCCCGGCATTGTCCAATCATTTGTTCTAATACATATATATAGCAATGTAGAGAATTTTATTAAAACCTCAACAGTCTGTTTAGCCTTTTCGGCTCATCAGGTGATTCTTATTCAAATAAAATAAATAGAAGATTTCTATTTGAATAAGAATCGCCTTCTGATGAGCTGAAAAGGCAATACAGACTGTTGAAGTCTTAATAAATTTTCTACATGGCTTTTGTAATTTAACTTAATTTAATACTCTGAGTTTTCATTGAGCTCTTTACTGACAGTCTTGCCACTTTTACTATACCCAGTTTACTATATTGCAAGAGTGAATCAATTTTTTTGCAAAATAGTCAATGAAAAGATCAGAGTAATTTAGCAATGTTTAAAAAACTACAACAGTCTGTTTCATCCTATGAAATCCTTAGATGATTACTTATTCAAATAAAATACTTATTCAAATCAAATTATCAGTTGGTTGTTTTATTTAAATAAGTAACCACCTGACAATTCAATAGAATAAAATTGACTGTTGTGAATGTTTAAACATTCATCATCATCATTATCATTTTCAGGTAAAACATTGCATTAGTTCAATGTATTTTCTTTTGCCCACTTGTCCTTTTGGGGTTTTGGGGGCAGCAGCTCAAGTAGGGATCTCCAAGCATCCTGATCTCCCACAACTAGCAGCAACTTCACTGGTGGAATTCCAAAACATGACCATTCCAGGTCTTCAACATACTTCCACCAGCAAGTTTTGGGTTGCTCTCTAGGCCTTATTCCATTCAGAAGAGCATCCATTAATTGCTTTGCTGTTTGTGCATGGGACATTTGTGTCACATGGCCATACCAGTGCAGCTGCAATTGTTCTATGCAGAGTAGCAGCAATTTAATGTTGAGAGATTGATGAATGTCAGTGCTTTAAACTTTGTCAAGTAAGGATAAACCTGACTTTTTGCAACATACCCATTTTGGCTGCCTGTACTTGGGATCTCACTCTTTCAGTCGTTACCCAACACTCGTGACCATAGGTGAGGATAGGAACAAAAACTTATCTGAAAATAGAAAGCTTTGCTTTTGTACACAGCTTTTGTTTCAGTACAACTGATTAATTTTGATTTGTTTTCATTGGTTGCCTCTCTTGACCAATCAGATGCACTCTCATTTTCTTTTCTATTCCTGATTGGTCACCTTTTTTAACCAATCAAACACATTCTCCTTTCCTATATAAACATGATAAGATTGCTCTCAGTTCATTCTGAGGATTCCTCCCAATGAGTGTCAGATGAAAAGTCTTTGAGAAATGAACATGCTTTTTAAAGCTATCTTAAAGTTTTGTACCACCAATCGATTCTTTGACTCTTTGATTTGCAACATAAGACAACTGCAATTGCAAATTTGTTGTTGTCACAACTTACTTGGGAATTCAAAAGCATCAGGTAACCCAAAGACCTGTGCTGAAGTAAAGCTGTATTTATTTTTATCTATGCCAGCTCTAGGAATAGTTTGTTGCAAGAATGAAGTTCTTAATGAAGTTAGTTCTGTCTAAATATGATGATTTTACTAGAAAAAATTTTCTCAACAAATAGAAAGAAATTATACTTTTTAACTATAAAGAATATATTATTTGCAAATTAAACAAAGTTAATCAACTCTTATAGAAGACTTTCAAGCTTCACAAAACTTCAAAGCAATTCATAGCACAACAACTGCAAATAATCACTCAAGAACTTTGTATTGACTAATTTTAAATATAAATTAGCACCCAAATGGCTACTGTTAAACTTAATAGTTTGTCCAAACAATTCTATCTCAATATAGAATTAACTTTCAAGGTGTCAACCTGACCCTTAAAACAACTCAACAAAAACGGCAGTAACACATACAATTTCTAACCACTAGAATCAATTAGTAAGCTAAAATGCTATTATACATAAATACAGTACATAAATGAGTTAAAATTTACAATGCTATTATACATGAGCTATGGTACCAAATAAACAGCAAAGATATCAAAATGAACAAGAATTCTAAAATAACTTATTATATAGGTTTGGCAATCACAACAAGTGCTTTATGATGTCACCAATACAATTACATGATAAAGTACAAAACTGGTTGGGTTGAAGAACAAAAAATAACTAAGTTCAATTTTTACTTAAATTAAGTTAGCTAAATTAAAGTGCTCCAGGTGATTACAGTAAATAAAAAGATAACAAACGATGATTGGTTAAAGTAAAGATGACCGGCGCCACCTAACAAGGACGAATGGCAGTTACATAATATACTTGCTCTAACTATGTGTTATTGAGCACTGTACTGGCAAGGTGAAACATTACTGGATTAAAATTTATATATATAGATCTTAAAAAAATTAAATTACCTCAGAGTATATAGATTGGAGAAGACACTAGCACTAGTTGTATTCAAAATTTTCTTTGTTGCTGTTTGTATTATACCTCGAACAATTCTTTCCTATGAAGAAAAACACAATAGTTTAAATGGTCTGTTGACAATATGCCATAGGACTAAATGACCAGTCTATACAAACCCATTTTTTTCAAGCATTTAATCAAAAAAGAAATTTATATTTTCAAAAAAAATTTTTTTAATAGATATAGTCTAAATGATTGTTGATGAAAAAAACTAACTTTATATTTTCAATACAAATCAAATAGCACTCTTTTCTTATATATTTTCCAATTTTCAAAAATTTCCATTTTAAATAATTTTTTACTTAAGCATTTGTAAAGTTAATCATTCCAGCCAGTCAGTTGTCAGTCACAAGCAACATCAAAAACTACCTGTATAAGTTTTATTAGTAAAAAATATCCAAATATAAGATATTCCAATTCAGTTGCTTCCCACTATCCAAGGTCTTAAGACCTTTTGTTAATTGGTACTCTTTGGACACTTTATAGGTTTGCATCTACCCCCAAAGCTCAAATTGCCCTCATGCAAAACTTACTTTTGACAACTAAGCAATACATTTCTTAAAAAAACTTTAAAATTGATAGTTTATAATGATTTGGAGTGTTATCTTCAAGTTTTATAGTGGCATTTCAAACACTAACATTATTCTTTTTATATTTATTTATTTATTTATTCAAATAGAAATAAAAATAAAACAATTATAATATCTTAAAAAACATATTTTATCATAATTTGAACAAAAGCTTAATGTTATCTAAAAGATGTCTGCTGGAAAGTAACTCTATACACTATCATTTGTAACAAAGTCACATCACTGTATAAACCAGGGCTGGGGAGTAGGAGTAAGGAGTAAAAGGAGTCAAAGTTTTTCCAAGAAGTAGGAGTAGGAGAAACAAAAAACTTTCTTTACTCTTTACTCCTCTACTGTATTATTGGTTAGCCATACTGTCTGAAATTTATAGAACATTGTAATCGAAAAACCGAGACTGATTCCAAGTGAAGGTCTTTTTTTTTAGAGAGCACCATGATTTTTTTATAAAAACGGAAAAATTTAAGACTGATTCCAAGTGAAGACCTTTTTTTTAGAGAGCACCATGATTTTTTTATGAATATTGAAAAATCTGAGACTGATTCTACATGGAGAAACTTAAAAAAAAACTTACTCCAGAGTAGGAGTAGGGTTAAGGAAAAACATTTTACTCCAGAGTAGGAATAGAAGTAGGAGAAAAAATCACCACTACTCCCCAGCCCTGGTATAAATATAATGTTATGTGATCATGCAATATGGAACAACAAGATGAGAAAATTTGAAGACATACAAAAAAGAGTATAAGAAAGTTAAATTCTACATTTAAAACAAAATTTTATAATTAAAATAATAACAACAGTCGGATTTTGTGTGAAAATATAAAAACTATATTTTTGGCTATCAAATTAATTGCTACAATTTTAGTTAATAAAATTCAGTTTGATTTAAAAACTGTAATTATAATGAACTAAAATTAAATTTTAAATGAACAAAA